>JACCIC010000205.1:117500-630000 GCA_018907035.1 Sycobia sp. Sy_11
AAGCGAAACTTACTTCCTAAAAATTGAGTAATCTTCGTCACTAACCTCAATTTGCAGACAGAAAAACATTTTCTAAAATAAATATTAAAACATTCATTATAAATGGCGTTATGTTAAAGAAGATGATGATTAATTATTTATTAAGAGAAAAAAACAGTAAAAAATGAATTTGCTATATTTAAAATTGTAATATATATATATATATATATATATATATATATATATATATATATTCGTGTATGGATATATTTACCTCGCTGTTCCCATCGTAATAAACGAGGTGCTGACGGGTCAAGACGAACCAGCGCTGTTTGTAATTAACTGGCGTGAAGCGCTTTTTATTTTGGGAGCGCTTCACTATAAAACCTTGCCTCACAATATCATTTTCTTGGGGTTCGAGTTTTCCATCCTTCCCTGCCATCCCTTGCACAAATGTCTGAGCTCAGCCTGATAACAAATGTATATATATATAAGGATTATAATTGAAACGAACGTTTCATCTCAAGTTATTTAGAAAATTTAGAAAAAATACATGTATGGTATATTCGAACAAGAATTGTTTTGTGTCCATTGGTTTAAATTTGCTTGTCTAATTGGCGATAAAATTGAATAATAATCTTAATATTTTTATAAATAGAATTAATTTTCATGCAATTACTGTGCGGTTTACCTTTTGTTTTTTATAATAAATATTTTCATTTTCTAGAAAAAAATAGCAAAATTTAAAATGAATAAGAATTATGAATTACGCTTCATAATATCAAGAAAAGTTATTTTCAATATTTAAAAATTAGGTCTATGGTATCAATAAAAGCTTTCATAAATAATATTGCAAGTACACTACGAGCAATTAACTTCCATCAGCTCTCAAAATTAAATTTTCCTCATTCTACCCTACAAATCGCACATTTGTCGCTGGATTCTGACTTTCATGAGGAAAACTATAGTCCTTACCTAGTACAAAAGGGATTCTTTACGAACTTCGTTACAACCTTTGGCTTCGCCTCAAGCCGCAAACCTCTCGTTTCGTAAATAAAGCCTTTCCGTACCCAGTAAGAAATTTACTATTATACCATCATAGATATTTCCTAATAAAACAATTATTGCTGTGTAACTTTAATGCAAAAATAATTATACCAAATTATTCTATATAAATGATTGATTGTATTTTAAAAAAATCTCACGTAACAATATTTTTATTCTTAATAAGAAAATTAAACAAAAAGAAATTGAAAGAGGATCTGTTTTCCGTCTTTCTCTCTGCCGAGGAGATCATATATGACAATATTTTGGCGATTGGAAAAAAAGTTATTTTTCTTTTTCTTCTTTTAAAGTTTGTTTCTTTGTATTAATTTTTTAATCTTTTTTCAGTGTTTGGCTCACTTTTGTGCATTATTATTGTTTGGTAAATAAGTATAATTATACTTAAAATTATATTAATTGGTATCAGATTGAACGTTGTATTGTGCTGCATGTACACGATGCAGAAGTTGATTTAACTGGTCTGTCTAGGCTAACACAAAAAATGGATGGACCATTACACTTGCTCTGAACTTCGAGATTTTTTTTGAGAAAGTGAGATGTACCGTCGCGTTGTCGGGATCAAAGGCAGAACTAGTGAGAAGTTTAACTAAGTATGACCCGGAGATCTGAAACATTATCGTGTAGAAGTAGGAGGTACGAAGAATGGAGCAGCAGCATAGACCTAAGAATAGAGCTCTTACGAATGAAGTTCTAAGACACGAGCTTGAAGTTTCTTGGAAGGAACTTTAGGAAGCATTGTAGAATCGTTAGAGCACGGAAGTTTTGTCCAAAGAAGGAAATAGAAGTAAGTCGCTTCATACGAGCATTACAGCTGTCCTCGATCTTTTATCTCATTTCGAAGGGAGAAACAATACTTTCTGGAATTAGATTAAAAAAAAATAGCGATTCAAAGCCAAGATTTTTGACAGTTGAAATAAACACTTTACTGGAAGAATTGAAGCGAACCTTCGATCATCGACTGAGCCAGACAGAAAAAACGAAACTTTCAGATTATTTCCACGGCAAAATAATATTATTGACGGTATCACGGACAGACAGTTGCAAGATTTAATACGAATGATATCAATCAATGGAGCGACGGAGCTTCTGAAAATATTTCAGAAAATTACTTTCGACGAAAGGAAAGGCCAAGAATTTGACCGGAATAATACAATGAATAGAGAAAAAAATGAGGAAATGCAAATGATTCAAAAGACACATCCACGCTGTTTTAATTGATAAAAAAACAGGATACTACTCATCAGAGTGCACCAACCCGAGAAGAGAATATAGTATATGCTTCGAATATGGATTGGCAGACCGCCGACGGAGAAACTGCTCACAAATTAAAAATAAGTGGACAAATCACAGCAAGAAGGTAGCTCATCAACATCGATTGGTCCAATCCATCCAGCAGTTCCAGCACTGTATCGAATCTCAGTAAGTTACGCGATAAAAAAAACACCAGAGCGACCTAAAGAATGTATTTTCCGTGTAAGCAATGCTACACACCGGTTCGCCCATAATTTTATTAAGTGTAAGTGTGCACCGTTAGAAGCATCATGCACGGCAATATTAAATCTTTTTAAAAGTAATACAGAGGTAAAAGGGATTGCGATTAATTAAAATTTTATATAGTTGCTGATGATACTATAGCATATCCGGTGATATTAAGGTGCGAGTTCTTTTATCCTCGGATAATGAAATTCTCATTCGACGAAAAGAAATGTATTCAAACAAAAACTATTAACATGGACGAAAATAATTTAGATTCAGAAATATTGCAAATAATGAGCAATCACATATGAAATCAAAGTAAAACGAGCACATTATTACAAATAAATCCGGATAGCTAGTAAAAGCAACTGTAGAAAATTCATTCGAATACAATATTCAAAGTAGAGAATAAAGTACAAAAGAATTGGATTTTAAAATGAATATTATTTAAAAAATAAATATTTACCAATAATGTTTAGATCGCGCCGATTTTGATATTTGATTAAATTTCTCTAAATTGCAAGTAATTTATACGATATAATGAATATAAAAATTAAGAACTCGAGCGATTCAGCGTTCGTTATCCTGATTATCTATAAACGAAAAAATCGGCAATGTAAGATATTGCGTAAAATATCGTAAACTGAATAAAACAATCGTTAAAGATAATTCTCCCGTTTAATTAATTGATGATACCATCGATCAACATAAAAATAAAAAATATTTTGCAAGCATAGATCTTAAGAGGATGACTACTATAACGTGACAATGGCAGAGGAAGAAATGAAATTCACGTCATTTAGAACGTCCCTTGGCCAGTTAGAATTTATCTTTTGTTCGTTGGATTTAACTAAGGCATGAAAAGTATTGACATGTTTTATTAGGAAAATTATCAGTATGATTTTTTAATTGAATCAGATTCTTGCTAAATGTTCAAATACAATTGCAGAAATATCCAAAATTCGGGATATATTTTAAACGACAGAATGAAAGCAATAGAAACTGCGAAATGAACTACCTAGTGTATCCGAAAAATTGAAGAAAAAAAATTATTATGTTAATTACCACAAGCAATGGAAAGTAACGTTAAGAACGTGACACTTTGATTCAAGACAGATTGGCATCGATAAGTAATTTTTAATGTATACAAAATGTACTGGTCTCCAAATATAAGGGAGAAAGTGAAAAACTACATTAAAAATTGTTTGCGATGCATAGAATTTTCACCTGAATAGTGAGAACCACGGAAGGTGGTTCAACGATATCGCCAAAGAAAAAGCACCGTTTAACACTATACATATATAGACCATATATGTCGATTCGAAAAAAAAATAAGCATAGGATACAAACATATTTTAGTCAGAGTCGATACGTTTGCAAAATTTGTCAAATTGTATCGATGTAAAGCGACTGGTTGGGAAGAAACTATAGCAAATGTAAAAAATTATTTACAAGTATATAATAGTCTAAAGCATATAGTACCAGACTACGAAGTATATGTACAAATGATATATTTAAATCAGTTTATAGAAAATGGGGAAATTAAACATACGTTAATCACGAGCGAATGGAAAAATAGAACGATTCAATAAAATAATCATTCCAGCGAGTGCAAAAATAAGCAAAACTCTAAATAAATGGGATTACTGAAATTGTGTACTGACTGTATTAGTGAAAAATAGAATTTGCATCAAATAACACTGTTAAATAGGTAACAGGAAACTTCCAAGTCCGACTACTATTTGGAATTTAACGAAGAGGAGGAGCAAACGATTGTATTAAATTAAGTTTGTAATCGGATTATCGACATGGGTCGAAGAATGGCGGGGGAATTGTTCCCTTAGATAAGCAGTGAACTAAATAAGCCATCTTCAACACGTTCATCCTCAACAATAGTCGTAGGTATCATAGGTACCGAGGCAATATGTGTCCTGTAAACCGGAGACAAGTTAGTCTCAGTTCGGCTGCGTCTGTATGATTAACTGTTTTGAATTGGTTCGATTTCTTGTAAAGTTTATATTTTCTGAATAAATTATTCTTTCGAACTATCCGCTCGTTTCCTACGATATATATATATAACGTTAAACAGGAAAAACTTTATCTGCCTTCCGTCTTTTCCTCTTCCGACTCTCGTCGCAGCAGCCATCAGCTCGCCGTGCTCTTTGATTACAAAGGGGGAGACGTGGCATACGCGGGAATTTCAATGAATGATACAGCACCCCCCCCCACACACAAACTCTCACGTAAAAAAGTTTATTTCTCCCTTTAATTTTTCCATTTGCCGCGTATCACGTACAATTTGCTATGAAATCAAATTGTTCACAATTTAATTTTTTTTCATCTAATTTTTTTTTAGATTATACACTTTAAATTTTTATAGAGGATAGGCGTCTGAACTTTTTTAATAAAGCGCGCGGAAAATGGGAAAACAAGATTTGTGGTTATTTCCAGAATTAAAATATACAATGATATGCTGATATTTCATATCGGAAGTTAAGTAAGCAGAAAAGTCGAGAAAAAGTAACAAATGTAACTACCTATAATAATTCTTCCACTTTGACAAGATTAATTTATTAGAGTTGATTAGGTATAGCAAAAAATTCTAAAATACTTTGACATTATTTTTGATGGATTCTGATATTTCCAAAATTCAAAATTGCGAGAATAAGATGGCGCGTGTTAATTAGAAACCATTCTTTTCCGAAAGTCACTTTGTCGACTGGAATACAAGCAGAAAAAGTCCAAATCTATTAAAAGTATAGCATTCACTGTACAAATAACATATTATATTTTTATATTTTTATAATACAATTGTTTTTGGAACACTATAGTGATTTGCACATTTTTTTAAAAATTCAACAAGAAGAGAGAGAGAGAGAGAGAGAGAGACAGGGCAACAAGTATATTTGTCAAGATCAAGCTTTTTAATATCATGCATAAAACTGCAGCGTACCGCAACAAATATATTAACTTTAAAAAATCATCCCATCGTCAAAACTCTGTCAGGTACAGAATAAAATTTTACAGAAGATAAAAAATAGAAAAATTAATTATAGAAAAATTAAATCAATTATCTAAATACACATACATACGCACGAACGCACCTGCGCGCGCGTGCATGTAAATGCGAAATAGTAAGAGAGAGAGAGAGAAAGAGAGAGAGAGAGAGAGGACATAATATGTATATCAGTGCGATGGAATAAGATAGAATGCACGAGAAAACAATCAGCAGCGCCCTTGAAAGATCTTTCGCACGTACATGCATTAAGGTAAATATATAGCGCGCTATATAATAAACATAATATGTGCGCGTGCGCATATTTTGACCGCGTTACTCCACCCCCCCCCCCATCTACACGTGTGACAAAGCCGAAAGAGAGCAAAACCACTTTGCTTGGGGGATGGAAACGGGGGGGGGGCGTGAGGGTAGTGGAGGTCCGATGGAGGCACGCACCTCTTTTCTCACGTGCATATATGGGCACATGAATGGTGCAAGTCATGAGAAAAAGAGCAGACGAAATTAAAAGTGCGTATATAATAGCGAAATTATACCGCATGACATGCGCGACATACGCCGAGAGAGATAGAGAGAGAGAGAGAGAGAGAGAGAGAAGAAATTCTCGGCGCGCGCGTAAGTATATACATACGCGCTGTAATAATTATTGCACGCGTCGAGTCTGCATTCTGCACCAATGCATCCGTGTATAACTACATATAGTGCGCGGTGGCCGTTGGAACGATGGAGAAGGGGGGGGGGGTGAATAGAGAAAAGGAGTGTGAAAAACGGAAACCGGCAACATAATAAGAGACTTGTTATCTCGCGTTCGTGCGCACGCCCGCAATGTACGTGATAATGCGGGGCGGCGGGAGGAGGGATATATATATATATATATATATATATATATATATATATATAGAGAGAGAGAGAGAGAGAGAGAGAGAGAGAGAGACAAGGAAAGAGAGTGAGAGAGAGAGGAAAAACATTTTATCTTCGCAATTTCTTTACGAAATAAAAGAAATAAAGAGAAACAATAGACCCAAGTGACGGAGAGATTTCAAAGCACCATTATTATCAATGCAACGCGCGATATTTACCGCGCTGGGCTCCTAAACACAATTTTTTTCTCTTATCTTTTCTCTTTTTCTCCATCCCTTACCTTCTATCGTTCTCCGTTCATATATACTATCTTTTCGCATGTTAATGTATTTTCCTTTTATCGCGAGACCAAATATATATAATATATCTATTTCAGAATGGCTATTTTAAGTTTTTCCCACTTCGGGGAAGTAAGTCTTTTTTGGAGCGTCTTCTAAAAATTCTCCCAAACGTATATATGTAATCCATGCAGATGATTTTTAAACCGATAGAATAATATATATATATATATATAGAACAATACGTAGTTGTATTTTTTTTAATTTTTATAAAACATACTGTTTTAATTTAAAAGTACCGATCTTTATATTGTAAGCACACGAGTACGAGCTCATATTTGTAAAATATTATTAAATTTCTGCCACAAACTGCTTTCGTTTTCACATGAGAATTTAAAATTTCTGTGACTAGTCTTATCGTATTAATAAATAATATATATATATATATATATATATATATATATATATATATATATACACGTATGAGTAACTACTTTGAAATTCAAAAAGATGAACCGGTATAAAGGAAACTACGTTATATATAATACAAACAAAATTAGACAGTGCTTTCCTTGAAAGCATACCGTACTATCTTTATACATATAGATGTGGCATGGGACCCTTGTTAAAAGAAAAAAAGAACAAGAAGACATGGCCAAGACCGATTTTATCATGCACACTTAAAAGTCCAAATAAGCGTATATTAGAACGTTCAGTTATAAACTGAATCGTAATTTTTCATATGTGAAAATTCGTATTTTTCTTACGTTAAAAAGCAAATTTACGATATTGATGTCGGAGTTCAATTATCATGCCGATATGTAACAATACGAGCAACTTGGAGCATACACAAAAGAAACTATTCAATTTTTCACTTTTTCTCGACTTGTCGATTGAGAAATATCATCAAGCAGTATATGTCCTAATAAAACTTTTTAATCTAGAAACCATTGCCCAAAATCTGCGTTATCGCAGTTTAGTTATATACAAGCATAAGAAAATATTTTTATAAAAAAAAAAATTACGAAATTCTTTTATCAGTCATAGATATAAACAGAATACTGTTCATTTCATTACTATACCATGAAAAATCTGTTCGCTAATATTATTGTTATTAACATAATATAAACAGTGTAGTTGAATATATATATATATATATATATATATATATAATACACATTTCATTTTGATGCTGCACTCTCTTGGAACAGCTGCGAGAACTGCGGACCTCTCGCACACCTATATATATATATATATATATATATATATATATATATATATATATATATATATATTGGAACACACGCACAGATGCATACACATACACAGTGAGCGAATGTGCATGCGCGCATTCTTGCCATCTCCATCAGGCGCACCGCGAGAGAGGCTGAAGAAAAAAAGAAAAACATTATATATACGCACATGACCGCGACGAAACACGCTCTCTACTGCACGCGCATGTGCATATGTTAAAAAATAAAAAGATCACACCCCCGGTTCTTCGTCGCGACACCTTATTATTAATTTGATTGTTGTTATTATTTTTATTATTATTGTTATTGTTATTTGTTGTTATTATTATTGTTGTTATTTATGATTGTTACTCACCATGCACACGCTGCAACACGAGATACGAGAGAATGCAATCGGCCGCGTGACAGAGAAAGATAGAGAGAGAGAGAGAGAGAGAGAGAGAGAGAGAGAGAGAGAGAGAGAGAGAGAGAGAGAGAGAAGGAGAGAGCAGTAGTCCGATATATTATAACAGCCGGCAAAACTTTGATTAGTATAGATGTATATATTATACGGAGTGGCGGCCGCCTTTTCACGTGTGCAAATTCGGGCCGCTATATCTATGTATATGCAGAAACAGCAGCAGCGGTAGCAAATAGCAGCAACAGCGACAACAATAACAACAGTATAAAGTATAGAGTCGGATGGTGGCGTGCCGTCGACCTGTCAGAACGACCGATGTTCGTAATAGCAGCAGCAGCAGCTCGTTTCTCTCGTAAACGCCGATGGACCACCACGAGCTCCTCGCGCGCTCCCGTCCAGCTCGGCAACGGGAAAAAGCCGCTGATCGGCTATAATCGGATGACTATTGCTTATTCCCATTGAAATGTCACTATATATATATATATATATATATATATATATATATATATATATATATATATATATATATATAAAATATATTTTATACACTATACACGCACTGCCTGCTGTATATATGCATATAAAACAAAACTAATATCACACTTGTTTGTCCTCTGCTCTTTCTCCCCCTCCTTCACTCTTTCTTTAACTCCACAGATTTTTTATTTTTTATTTTTCTCCCTCTCTGCGCACTCCTCGTTATAATATATATTTATATCGGTGTGTGCATGCATACATATGTATACCGGAGGTGTGCGTTATCTACTCTCCTTATCGATATAACTATATATACTTATTCTCTATCACTTTTTCTCCCGAAACTATGTATTATCACCACATTGCACTGCACACGCGCGCATACGAAGGAAAGTCGCGGTTGCCTGGAAAGCGGGAAACTACTCGTCGCCGTCGGCGCATGTCCCGAGTTCCCGACTGATACACCGTGCGTATAGTAAATGCGTTATATGATGCAGGCGGCCTGATGCAGGACGTCCCAACTCCCGCGAGAGTTCGCGCACGTCGTCGTCTTTGTGATTGTCGAGATACGGTTGAGAGCGACAGAAAGAGAGGGAGAGAAAGAGAGAGGGAGAGCAAGATAGACCGCGCGTGGTGCGTGTTACGTCGTGCTGCGGAGCCGGACAGCCGGACTGATTGTGCTGGAAAGTGGAAGTGTGGTGCGCTCGCGCGTGCGCACCCACACTCGTACAGATGTGTTCTTTTATATGCGTATAACGCGCCGGCAACGGTGACGGTCGCGGTCGCTGAGCGAGATCGGCAGACTCCGGAGATCTACCATATGTACGAGATACGAGTGAAATATATATATATATATATATATATATATATATATATATATATATATATATATATATATATAATCTTTGTATAGACTGGAAGAGCGAAGAAAGAAACAACAAACAACACATCAAAGGAGTGAAAGAGAAAAGAGATAAAGAACAAGGGATCCGTATAATATATGCAGATCAGCAGCATGTGAGAGCCAGTGAGCTACGTTTGTGTACATGCCGTACATGCATGTAATTTATACTACTTTACATTGCACTGCACGATATAACATTGTCTATATGTATAAACTGGTATAAATATATGTGTTTACATATCAACTATTTTTATCATAAATATTTTATGTATTTTATGATAAATAAATAGTTGCATTGTGTGCGTGGAATCTTCAATGATCCATAAGTTGGATTATTATTATAAATATATTTCATGTATAATCTTGCCATATTAGAATATCGCATCTCATATACATAATATATAAGATTATACTAAAAAAATGATATTATTTGAGAGGTGGAAAACAATTTATTTCTTCTTGTCCATACATAGTTGTGTGTATGTGTGTACGTGTGTATGTATATAAATTGCAGGTTTCAAATATAGTGCGAGTCATTGAAGTATCAATAATAATAGTATTTTTGAATATTGTTTCTTATTGGTTTCACATTATAATTACAACTAATCTATGTATATAAAAGGCGTGTCAATATTTCAAAGCAGGAATAATTTTTTTATCTTCATAAAAAGTTTTCAATTACAAATATTTCTTCAAATATCATTTGTCTTACACAGTTTTAATTAAATTTTTATATACATATTTGAATCAATTAGTTATTTAAAAATAGAAATAAATAGATTAATAAATATTTTTAATGGTCTTACAATCTTTATACAATAATGTTGTGTATTATTTTATATGAATATATAATATATAATATACAATATACTATCTAATATAAGTATATATAAGTTTAGTCCTTAAAGATAAATCGGAGCGATTCGAAACGTCGGACATTAAAGGTAAATATACATTTTAGATGGTGGGGGCAGACACGTTGTCCTTTACTAATATAGAATATAGATTATTTTATTTTTATTTTTAATTTTAATTTTTTATTGAATTTAATTTTTATTAGATATATATATATATATATATATATATATATATATATATATATATATATATTTAGTAAGAATTTCCATTTCAAATTCTAGGGGATAATTATAAACAAGGGCAGTCTGACTATCATTAGATTAGTATAGTATATTATTGTATAAAGACTTAAAATCCATAAAAATATTTATTAATTTAGTTCACAACAGTCGACATAAATACAGTTTATAATAAAATAAAAATAAATAGGAATCAGCATCCAAAATTCATATTTCTAAATTCTTAATGATAAAGTAAGTGGCCAAATAAACAATTTTCAAAGTTTATTAAACTTTTAAAAATATTCTTATGTATTCTTATATATATTCTTATATATTCTATATATTTATTTATATTTTCAGACAATTCATTATTTGATTTGTACGTGCTTCTAGCGCCACGCCAGTAGCACCCCTTTGAGTGGCAAAAAATTAGACCTCTGAGGACTCTGAGAGATAAAGAAAGGAGGAAATATATATGTACAATGTGTTTGAATGGAGATCGTTAAAAAAGTAACTTTAAATATTATTTAATATAATACTGTAAGGACTGGATTTTAAATTCTTACTCCATAATATAGTATTTCAACTCGAAATAATACCAGAAGAAAAATAGTTATTTGTACTTATATGCTTATACTCAACTCAAATATAATCGCATCAAAATAAATGGCTCTACTGACGTGCGACCTCAAATTGGCTCAAATATTTCTCTCCGTAATTACACTCGGAGTTCATTACAATTTAAACAAAATATTAACTACTATTACTTGTTATTACTCAAGAATAAATAGCGGAAGCTAATATATAAAAAATTTCATCATAGAAATTGCACCATAGAATTAATTATTAAAGATTAAAGATTTGAAGAAAATCATAAGCGTACTTTTTCACAATTAAATTAAATGTCCATGAGTTGTCACGAGATAGAGATTCAGTGTTAAAAGTACAAAGTTCAACCAGATTAACCTCCTCAT
The DNA here is from genome assembly GCA_018907035.1 of Sycobia sp. Sy_11. NCBI lineage: Eukaryota > Metazoa > Arthropoda > Insecta > Hymenoptera > Epichrysomallidae > Sycobia > Sycobia sp. Sy_11. The sequence goes on from JACCIC010000205.1 coordinate 129,263, forward strand.
TTAAATTCGAATCCCAGTACCTATGATAAAATTCATACCAACGTATGAAGTACACAAAAATTAATATATTCCTAATTTCACTTGAGGTATGATATATACTTTTATTTGATATATCTGTATAATATATTTTAATCTTAATAGATGTATGGGCTCTTTGAAACTTGCTTATCTCCTCCAACGACATATTCACGGAGCGAATTTGCATAGAATTTACGATGAATCCAAATAGCGACAAGAGCGCAATCTAGAGTTTCTTTAACTTACCAATTCTTTTCCTCTCACATATCTTTGCTGATCTCTTTATAACAGCTGCATGTTCATGATTTAAGAGAAAAGCAGACGTCTTTTCATCATAACCAACCCAGGCCAATCCAGACTTCAGCAGTGTGACTGACCAATGACCATCGTATAAGATCGAGTAGATCCTGGTAAATCAGATCACAATTCACAGATCAGGATCAAATCAAATCAGCTACCGAGTTAACCCGGTTTTAATCTGCATTCAGTATGGTATCTCTTTTAAATTGGTCACGTATTTTGAGGATTGGAGCAATAACTTGTACAAAACAAGATTTATGGAGTAAACAATTACCCATGAGTAAGTTATTGTAGCTCCGTTATTGCTTTATAAAAGATAAAATTCATCAATATTTTAACATAACCAAGATTCTAGTAAAGTATATAGAGATAATAAATATAAAGTAAAATAAAAATACTCAATTAGATCACAAATTTTAAATATTTACTCTTAAAGTATATATACTCTTCAAGCAACCAACCAATTTTTTTTGTCTAGCTCAAAATTTATGGAATAGTCAATTACGTACATACAGAAAAATAAAAGGAATACCTAGAAGTCTGCCCTGGTTTCCTAAAACTCCAAATTATCAAAATGAAGTATCTGATTCAACTGAAGAAGATCAAAAAGTTGCTGCAGGTAATTTTTGACACTATTCATAAATTAATTGCAAAAAGTCATTAATTATTCTTATTTTAGAGGTTTGTGCAGAAATAAATAGACAAATAATAGAAGAAAAGACTGGTAGATTGTTTGCTATCATACAAACTGCTGGTAAACAGTACAAAATAACAGAAAGTGATCTTATAGTTATTCGGGGCTATTGGCCTCCAAATCCTGGTGATCAAATTAAATTTGAAAAAGTATTGTTACTTGGTTGTAAAGATTTTACACTAGTAGGAAGACCAATACTTAACAGGCAATTAGTGTCAGTAGATGCAACTGTAATAGAGAAAACATTTTCACCCACAGTCACACATTTTAGATTTAGGAAAAGGAAACAATATCGTAGGATTCATTGTAAGTACATTTTTGATAAAAAAACTTATTTTAACGAAAATAGTTTTTGATAATATATTGTAATATTATTTTTTTGAAGAATTTATAAATCATAAATATTTAAAATACATGTTGTAAATAACGATATCTAATATTATTGTTATAGTTTACAGAATGCAACAAACAATGGTAAGGATAAACTCAATAAACTTGAATGGAAAAATTGACCAAAAATTAGAAGTTGAAGGTTTAGATAAAATATTTTAAAAATATATACTTTAAATATATATAATTTTTAAAGTTACTAAAAATAAGAGAATTGTAAAAATAAAATTTTTTCTATTAGATAGTACTTTCTAAATATAAAAGAAAAATTAACAAATATAATTTGTAAGAAACATTTATTCAACAACAATGTGTAAATAAAGAAATTTTCTGTAAATTATTTTATGCAAAAATTAATCTTCCTATTAAATTAAGATTAAAACTATCTAGTTATGCGCACATTAGAATCAATTTCGTTTTTTAATTACACTCTCAGTATGAATATTTTATTTAACGTCAGCTATTAAAAAAGCTATTTTGTTGAATATAAATGTATAAAATATAATTACAAAAACAATCATTACAATACATCGTTAACGTTCAGTTTCTTATTTTGTAACAAAAATTTGAAATTTTTTTACGATCTATGCAGAGAGATCTAACAGAAAATGCTTTAGTAATGTAAAAGCAAAATTAACTCTTTAAATGTAGCTTGCTGCCATATAACATTAATAAATATATTTATATTTTATATATAACATATGACTGATGGTCATAAAAATTAGTTTCTCTAATATTACAATAAATGAAATTTATGAAACATGTACAGTAGTAAGTACATGCATAGCTATGAATAAATAAGTAAATTTATAAAAGATCTATATATACATAATTATTTTTTCGATTATTATAAACAGTACTTGTCTAAATAGACATGATTATATAAAACAAGGCACAACCTAAGGCTCTTAAAGCTTGTTAGTAAAGAATAATCCTTTATTGCTTTATTCCTTTTTCCTAATATTATCTTCTTTAGGTTCAATTGGTATCAATTGAAACGTATTACCTACTTTTACAGCTTTAAATGTATCACCTGCAGAAATATTTTTTGACGGAATCTGCGTTAAAATTGCAATATTTGGCTTCTGTACAACCTGTGGTGAAATCACAGAATTAGCAGAAGATAATTTAATCTTAATATCGTCTTTTGAAATAGGCACTAATTTCTTCATATCGAAATTCGTGAGTTTTACAAACTTAGGTGTAGTACATTGTTTCATTGTGAATGGTGCAATTTTTAATTCTAAAGGTACATTTATTCGTACCGTGCGCATTGGCGTAATAAATTTACACGATTTACTGACTAGATTTTCTTTACTAACTACAGGAAGCGCAATTGGTGAATTTATTAAAGAATTAAATTGTTCCTTTGAAGTCGAAGCTGAAGATTCATTTTTCCTTTGCTCGTTTATCATACTGTCATTGCTTTTTACAGGAGAAATATGAAGACTATCACTATGTTTTGGAAAAAGTTTCATACAAACTTTCGGCTTCTGCTCACTTGATTTCATTCGCTTTAATTCCATTTCCACTACTTTTAAAATTGAATCATCTAAACGATCTGATGTACGATTTTGTATGTTTGATAAGCATGGTGAACTTTGAGTGCGATCAAATCTATTATCTATAATTAAATTCTTGATTAATTAATAAATAAAGACCAAATATAGTAATAACTTATATTCAAATGAGTTTGAATTAATAAATTTTAAGAATTTCTAGATTTATATATTTAATTTATAAAGTTATTTTGTTTTAGATTAATTAAGCATCTATTACCTGAATCAAATAACTTTCTTTTTCTTGTTTCTTGTTTATTTATAATTGGAGTGCTAGAGCATAATCTAGAAATTCTACTAAATGTACGAAAATTAAGAGTATCCGAATCTTTTTTATTTGGAGTTGTCATTCCCACCAATGATTGACTTTCTGTATTGATATACGATGCTTCTATATCATAAAAAAGTAATATTATGACATAACATAATAGCCTAATATATGTGATGATAAAATAAATAGTTGTGATTATTACCTGCATCAAAATTAATACAATCAACATTTGGTCCCGTATATCTAAAAACAGGTTTTCTAATAACACAATTATATAAATCCACTTTCTCTATAAGACCAATGGCTGATAAAACATTTGCAATGTCATAAAGCCTTCGAACTTTAGTTTTAAATCTTGATTGAAAAGTACTTTTGCCTACATCTAAAGGACTATCCTTTTCGTTAATTAAAACTTTGGCTGCTATATCCAAATTTATAACACCATTCTAAAAACCATATTTACTTTAAGATATAAGTATAAGAAAATAATCACTAATTTTTATTTTTTTATTAAAAAAAAATAATTATTTCTTAACTATTTTTCTTATAATTTACCTTTAATGAAACAAGAAAGAGCATCACAAACTTTCTGCACATAACACCCAAACTTTTATCTTCTTTAACAGAGTTGTCAGGGAAACAGTAGTCAACAATGGGACTACGAGGAACCATTAAACCAGCTAAAGAACTATTACAAGACTGATCAGACTCTTCAATAAATGCCCTATTAACTCTCTGTATTTCTTGAATATGCTTTTCTAATCCAAGCTCGATGGCTGACATTTTTAACTTAGCCAGTGTTAGTGGAAGACGTGACTGCCCATGCCAATAATATTGATTTTTTCCAGCTTTGGAAGCCATTTCTAAACTTTCTAAAACATTTATTATATCATAAATTCTTCGTTTCTCAGTGCCAAGAATATGAGCTGTTGTGTTAAGAGAAATTTCTTTGGGAGCATTTTCTTGAATACTTAAAGGAAATAAGTTTAAAAATCTGTGAAAAAACAAATTTATATAATGATTAATTTTACTTTAATAAAAGTATTTTAACTGTCATACCAATATTGCTTTTTATTTACTCTGTCTAATTAGTTCTAACACTAATTTAAAACACAAGTGTCAAAGTTCATATTACTAAATGAATAAATATTAATAGTATCACTATTCATTGAAATTATAGCTAACATAGCTAATAAATTAATAGTATCTAATATTATTTATAAGAATATTAAAAAAAAATTATTTTAACAAACTTTATTTTAAAAAATAAAATTTATATAATATTCAAAAATTTAAAACATTTATTTCAAAATTATAACAATTTTATATAAATTCAAATAATCCTTACTTATTGCACAGAAGACTAAGAGACTTTTCCTTTCTTGGCAAAAGTTTCAAACAGCTTGAATCTGGTGTAGGTGGCAATAGCACAGTATCATTAGAAATCCCCTGAGAAGTATTATTGTCTGTAGCATTTTTTAAGCATGAAGCTAAAGTTGTTAGCAACCTTAAATTTGCAGTAGGTGAATCTGGATTAGAATTTCCTAGTTCACCAAGAATCCTGCGTTCCGGAGTTGATCTGGATTCATTCTGCTCTGACATATCTGAACCTAATACTATTAATAAAAAAATAATATATATTAAAATAAAAAATCCTCTTCAATAGTATTATATATATATATATATATATATATATATATATATATATATATATATATATAAATTTAGGCATTAAAATATTTCTTTGCAAACCAAGAGAAATCGGAGCAGATCATTTTCAAACATAATTAGACTTACCCAGATTTACAAAATGCCTTAAACACAAATCGAATTGCTTCCAGTACTTTTGATCTCAACTCATAATTTTATTAATAATTTCGACATAATGTCTACCTAAATTTCTAATCCGTTTTTAATTCACGCATAGGCACAAAAAACCACGAGTCTTGTGCCTACGTTGTTGCTTTTCGAGCAATCGTTCATTCGTTCTTGATCTTGATTTTATTCCGAAATATGAGAAACGTGAACCGTGATTCGTTAATTCAGAACGTTTATTACCGCATAATAACGTCTAAACTGTGGCGCGAAAATATAAAATAAATTATTAAAGCTATTTTAGATGCAACTTTCAATTTTACAATTTTATGCAAAGTTTTCCAATTTTTGAAATAAGCTTTCATTGTTATTTGTAATTTAAAGTTACAAGAAAAGAATTTATAATTAAATATAAAGTAAAAAATAATGTATAATTCATTTTCTTTTTTTCTATTAATTTACCTTACAAACATTATCACCTAAGTTTTGTGCAAGATGATTAACGCATCATTTTTGTAAACCTTCAATAACATTTTAATCTAACTTTGGTTTTTAAATAAAATTTTATATTTAAACTTGTTCAATTATATTATAAATAATTTAAAACTGAAATTAATTTTTTAATAATTCTTAATATATATGTAAGAAAATACAAATATTATTATGATATCAATCATTAAATGCACCTGATTGCACTGATAAATAAGTATCTATATACTATATATTTTTATCACATTTTTATATCACTTTATACCCGCGCGAATCACTGGCGCCAAAAATATAGGTTATGTTATAATCAGAGTTTTGGTTACAGTTCACACCACATCCATCTTTGAATATTTCAAGATGGCGATTATTATTGACGATAGCTGATGTGATGATAGATAAGATAAAATTGCTTTGATCCAGAGCATATATAACGTATAGTTTGATTACAGTGAACTTATAATTGTAAATTTTTGTGCTAAAGAATTTTCGAAAATCTTGATTTTGATCGAATAAGGAAAGGACAGTTTTTTTGTGTGCATGGTCGTAATATGAATCGGTTTGATGATCCTAACATTGCAAGGGGAAGAAAACCATTTATCGGAATGAACGGTAAATAAATACATATATTAGAAATAAAATAATATGAATTGTTAAAACATTTTGATTAGTAATTAGTGGTTACATTTATTAAACAGACACAATTAATATTAATTAAAATAGATATTATTTTTATTTGACTGTTTCTATAGCGTAGTTAACCTTAAAACGGAATGTGATATTATATTGCATGTATTTTAATATTTTAGCGAATCTCGACGAAATTTGGATATGTTATTAAATAATAATGTTCATTTTAAAGGTGTTCCAGAAACTGATGATCAACAACGAATGCGCTTTCAAGTAGAGTTAGAATTTGTTCAATGTTTAGCCAATCCAAATTATTTAAACTGTAAGTTTGTAAACAATAACAATAAAATCTTTTATTAAAATCAATTTGAAATTTAATGTAGAAAACTATATATAATAAGCAGATATATACGGTTTTTATAATATTTTCACAAAATATATTTTGAATATTATTAGTTTACTTAAATTTTATGTTTTTTTGAAATAATGAAGAAACGTTTTTACTTGTTTAATTTAATTTTTTAATTCTTTTTACAATATTTTATTAATTGCTTTTTCAACTAAGAGAAATAATTTTTTTTTCATTTGTTTTATAACATTATAGTAAATATATTTATCTTTATAAGAATAATAATAGCAACATTTTTATGATTGAATAATTTATAATTTGACTTCAAGTATTTTTTAAAATTTGTTAGCATATTAAAATATGTATTTTTAATAAAAAAATACGTTTTTAAATTATTTTCCAGTTTTAGCTCAACGAGGTTATTTCAAAGACTCAACTTTTATAAATTATCTCAAATACTTATTGTATTGGAAAGAACCAGAGTATGCAAAATATTTAAAGTATCCCATGTGCCTATATTTTTTGGATCTCCTACAATACGAACACTTTAGAAGAGAAGTTGTTAATTCTCAGTGCACCAAATTTATTGATGATCAACAAATTCTTCTGTGGCAACATTATACAAGAAGACGTACAAGGTTATTACAAACAGCTGCTGAACAATCTCAGCACAATCCTCAGCAAAACAATGGAATAACTCAGTCAAAAGTTCTTTAATAATAATGTTTGAACAATTTATGAATGTGATTTTTGTTGACTTGACATGAAGAATGGTACTGCACTGAGAAGTAATTATTTTAAGGTGGTTGAAATTTTTGTTCCTAAGAATCCATGATATTTGCAATGATCATGAGATTCTTCTGTGATAATGCATTAATAAAAGTTTTTATATTTAACGAACTGTGACACATTTTGTAGACATTATTTTATAAAAAACTATGTACTTAATTTTATTCAAGGTTCCATGGAATATTTGTTTAATTCATTTATTTATAATAATAGTTGTTTTAACCTTTATTAAAAATATTTTTTCTTACATAATTACGTACAATAACATTCTTAAAAAATTACAGGTTTAAATTAAAGTAAAAACTGAATTATGGATAATGATCATTTAATGATATTTGAGGATAATTAAAAGAAGTATTTAGGATTTGTTTAGAATATTATAAACATCATATTACTTTATTTGCTAGAAAAAAAATTATGAGATTTTAATTACTCACATAATTAAAATTATTATTGTTATTCTGATCATTAAGACATTTCTAAAGTTTTTTTGGAATAAAATTGTTCACGATGCATAGTTATGAATTTCAATTATCTATAACTATTTTCAATACTAATTAATATATGTTAACGTATAGATAAAATAACTTATTACATCTAAATTTACATGTTCTATCTGGTTTTACTAAAAATAGTATCAACTTGCACAGTTAAGTTTATTTTCAATGTTTCGCTAGATTTTTCAAATACCAGCAAGACTAAAAAAATATGTTTATTATGATAGGCATAAATAATAAGTAACTATTATATTACAATTTGAAACTACAAAGGAGCACTTTGGTTTTCCACTCGCACAGATTATCAATATATTTACAATTATAAAAAAGTCTTAATGTCAATAAGAGGTTTCTCAGCACAACAAATACTGCTACTTTCAAACTTTTGATTCATTCGGAATTCTTATTTTCTGAGAAACTAACAATAATACCATTGCCAGCTTCAACCCAATCTTCAGAAAAAAGTTTCTCACGTAAAACTTCAGAATTTTCTGTTTGTTCAGTAATTTCGAATTCGTTATTGTACTTCATGTCTTCATCTTTCTGCTTCAAATTCTTTGCTTCTGCAACAGTATCTGGTAAAATGGTATGCAACGTTTCAGGAAATATTAGCACCGAGACTCCTGTGCAGATACAAAAGATTCCTATGATAATACGAGGCAGTTCCTAAAATAAAAGAATGACATATAATAGAAACATTCATTACTATAATTAACAAGTGAAAATCTATTTTTAACACATATATTAAATATTGAGTGGAATGAAAACATTATTTTTTTTATAAATAATTTTTATTATAAATAGCAACAGTCCGATGTAAGTTGAAAACAAGTGGAATCCCTTCGCTCATATGTATAGAAATTTTTTTTGTTTTTTTGTTTTTTTTTTTAACAACGTAAGCAAAACCTGAGACAATTAATTAAAGTAGTATTCAAAATCTTTAAGTGCTTAGAGACAATAGCTGTTTGAACATGACTCAAAAAAAACCCGAAAAGTTTTTGCACGAACTAATTGTTCATTTGAAAATGAATCTCCATCGCCCAAATTCAACGCTTCCCTAGGCTATTAAAATGTATATATTATCCAAATGTTTACTTTTTGACACTTACCAGATAGAAGGAATTTAATTTAAAAATTAAAGGCATAAGTAGGCCTCCAATCATCTCTGCCCCGACGCATAAACCGACTCCAGATCCGCGCGAAATCGTTGGAAAAAGCTCGATCACGACGAGCCGCAGAATGAAAAAACTGCCGATGTTTGCCATCCTCCCGAGAACGACGACTATTGTTTTTGCTCGAACTAAATGAGAAAATAACATTTATTTTTAATGAAAATACTATATACGTATTAGCAGGGCATATAATATTTCATTTAAATAACTATATGTAATTAAAACCTTATTGAGTCGTATTCATTTATATGAACAGGGTGGAATTTGTATTAGCGGCAAGCTAATGTGCAATGGATTTATGGCGAATTCCATGTTTAATACAATGGTTCCAAATCGCTAAAATGACTCGAACCTTCATCTTGAAACTCAAATTAAAAAAAAAAAGAAAAACAAAAATATTTGTAAAAATATCAAAACATGTTCGTACACTCAGGAATGAAGAACCGAAAAAAATGAATAAATAAAAATGTTTGTTTGACTAGTAAAAACGAGTTCTCTTTGAGAACAAGAGTTACATATAATTTCAATGTATTTTAATGCGTAGTTGATTACGAATATCACACTCGTAAAGACTATACCCCGTTTTACAACTAAGTTAGACATCTAACATATGCGGAAAATATCTTGAGGTTTTCGAAAGATGAAGTTATATATATATATATATATATATATATATATATATATATATATATATATATATATGCTTTCTGAAAACAGTGAGATCTGTGTTGTGATTGAAAATTCGTTTTTCCTCCTTAACAAACTCTTCTACGAACAAATTTTGAGACAGATCGGTAATCTGACATTTGGAAAATCGGGAATTTCAGAATTCTCAATTTGCCACCTTGGGCCTCCCGATTGTCCAACTGCGAGAACAGTGTTGAACTGCGATGTAAAAGTGAGCTTATTGATCAAAATTTGATTCTATTTATAAAAGAAAAATAGCCAAAGAGTAATTTCTTTCTCGTCTACTGCAAGATAAGTTAATTTTTTTCTGGGCTAAAATATTAATATCTCTAAATTTATTAATAACATTTATTAATAAAAACAGTAAAACTATGCTATAACTAATTCATTGCAGAGTTGCTTTTAATTACATTTATTTTTAAAGACATAATTTCCAAGCTCAGCCGTCATTTTCATAAAACCTCATACGATGGCTTTTTATAAAAAACAAAGGGTGTTTGTGAAGCAGTTAAATATTTGAAATTTATCAATGCTAATATGCGTCACGAGAAAATAAAAACAAACAAGACACAGCTGCGACAATTGCGATTTCAGCATATAAAACAAGCGTAAAGAGAACAAGACAATAGAAAAATTTTTAATAATTAAAATGATACAAATTCATGATATATCCATTTTAAAAATTAATCGATTTTTAAAATTTAAAAAACTCAGTGAAACGGAAAATAAAACTATACGAATCTCGTGGACGATCCAACCGTCCAGTTTTTTGCCAAAGATATTTCTATGCGTCTGGATTAAGGGGTGGGGGGAGAGAAACATACTATCTTATCAAGGACATTTTTACGGGCTGTCCACAGGCACATTCAAGCTTATTTTCAAATAAATAATTAAAAGTTGAGTTATGTACTTTTCGAAGTTTTTGTCGTAACATACCAATTTTCGCGTTTATACGTCGATTTTGACCATAACATATAAATTTTCACATTAATACCGAAGTTCGAATCCCCTTCTAAAGGAGAAAATCTTAGCAGCTTCTAAAGTAAAATTTAGCAGCATTTAGATAATTTTTGTAATGCTCAACAGAACGGAATAATATTCAAGAACGATATATATATATATATATATATATATATATATATATATATATATATATATATATATATAATTCTTTAAAACATTGTTCAAAATTATTTCTAATATATATCAACTTTGCTTATTATTTTGAATGAGATTTTTTTTAAAATTATAAAACTATCGGCGATATTCAAAAGAATCTTATGCATTTGATGCTAGTTAATTATTCAAGCTCAAAACCTTTTAGATTACATCTTATCGTAGACAGAATTACTACAATAAATTACGATACTCGTGCGCAAAATACGCAATTTTCGAACAAGCGTTGTATTTGTGAAAATAGCGAAATACCTAAAAGGGAAGGTTACAATGACTGTTTAACTAATCACTTCTAGCTTGAGTATAAAATTAAATGTATTAATAAATGTATTAAATTTTTTCCCTTCAATTAGGCCTTTATTTTCTTTATTTCATTTATTTTTAAGCAAATACTGTATTATATTATAGTATATCATATTATATAGGTATTATTTTAGTATAAAATTGTTATATAGTATTTAATGTGTATATAGTATATTAAATTGTTTATTTTTCTCGCTATTTCTATATACTTATGAAATTTTAACTTTTTGAGACTTTCAATATATTCAATTTTCTTCGATTGAATATAGTATAGAATACTACAATATCTTTTCATTATAAGGTTATGAATTCATTTATAATTTTTTTTTATTACATATTAGGAAATCTCGTATAAAATTTATCTACAAAAGGATTAATGAGAAATAAGTCGTATTATATATATATATATATATATATATATATATATATATATATATATATATATATATACATAAAAAATTCTTTAAACTTTAATATTGAAATAGTCGTTTGCTTTATATATAAATAAATTTAAAAATGTTTAAATTTGGTATAACTTTTGTTCTCAGATTGATGTCAGATAGCGAGATAGGAGTATGTCGCGGAATATGTCTGATAATGAACAATAAAAATGAAATTAATATAATTTCATTTAGAAAAATATTTATTTTAATAATAATTATATGTATGTACAGTGATATGAAATCAATTAATTCGAAGAATTTTAAATATGTATTTAATGACTTTATTATTATATTTATTTCTTTTTTTTTTATTAAATTTTATGAGATTCTCTTCGCATTTCCGAACAATTATATAAATAAAAATTAATTTATGAAAATTTATCGTATTGTATGTCTACATGTAACTAATCACGTATTAAAATGAATAATATCATTTAATGTATTATTCAATTAATAACAAAGAGAATGAAAGTCTAATTGAATGCAAAAAAGATTAAATCATTGATTTTTTTTCCTTACGTTGAATTCATAAATTTCAGATGGAAGTGATTACTTAACCGCTCGATGTAAAGCCCCCTTGTTAATGTTATTCGCGCGAGTATCGCGTGCTATTTTTTTTTTCTTTTTCATAAAGTCCACCTGTTTACGAACGCATATAAACGAGCGCGCGCAAACTGTGTATGTATGCAGAATTACCGATCCAGCGCGCCGTGGGATCGTCGATGTGCACGAGGGCGGCGAGCCCGAGGCAGGCGGCGCCGACGAGCAGCTGGGCGAGGCAGAGGGGCCCCCGTCGGCCGCAGCGCGACGAGACCACCAGGTAGACGAGCAGGAATGCCCCGACCTCCATGCCGGCGGCAAGCGACATTGAGGCGTGCCGATCGGTGCTCAGCCGCTTGTGGGGCAGGCTGACCAGCGCGTGAAAGGCCGTCGACGAGGAGAACCTGTGGCCGTTAAAGAATTAAATAATATATTTAGAAACGTATTAAATAATATTAAATGATATAAATATATATATATATATATATATATATATATATATATATATATATATCACTTTATAGTCCCTTTCGTATATATCTGGCGTATGGCAACAGTGACTCGTGATCGCCAATACCGATCGTCGTTTTGAGCCACGTGCAAGTTTTATCCTCTATTTAATTAATTATACAAAATACAGTTTATAATTATATTACTTCCAATTATATTATTCTAATCTTCCTACAAGATAATTACAATTAGTAATCTGGTTCTTATAATGAAAGTACATATGTAGGTGTGAATACTATACTGTTTGTTATTGAAATCAATCGTCTAAGGGTCTATTATTATTTACGTATCAATACGCGATTAGGTACAGTTATAGAAGAAGAAAAAAACGTTAAATAATTAAGACTTAAAAAATATTAAAAATAATAAGTCGATACTCAATTCTTTTAATACGTAAGTACATCAGTACATAATAACGGAGTTTCAAAGAACTTGGTAGAGAACTGTAACGAAAAGGGTATTTTGCGTTATGTAGCAATAGAACTCCATATTGGCAAGAATCTGGGGAAAAAATCTGGTGAAATTATAGTGAATGTTTGCAAGATAATAAATACTTTTTGAGAAAGTGTCGCATAATTAAAAGTGAATATGCGTTCTATGAATAAATAATAGTTTATTTTTTTGCGTTAAACAAATTTTTTTTGTTTAAATATATATACTGATATTCACTGGAATTTATTTTGAACGATAGCGATCTGTTAAGCGTTCTTTAAAACACGCGTTTAACGAGTCTATACGCTCAAAGAAATATAGTGGCTTCGGTTAAAATTATCGATGTCCTCGAAAGTTTAAGTTCCGATTTCATTAAAATTTTTACACTGTATTTGTTAAAGCTCATGCCTTCGAAAAATGCAAAAAATCGATTTTTTTTTTTAATTTACAAGTGCGCCTAATTCTTTAAGCCAGAGAAAACTTGTCTTGTCTACGATAGGTGGACATTATTTAAAGCTATAATAAGAAGTACGTATAAAATAAAATTCACTGACCGCAGGATTCCAATGAAACCGAAGGATCCACTTAGCTCGAATGTGCGGATGTTGTTGTCAAATACATTTTCTATGATATGGACAGAGAGAATTCAACTTGAACATTTGGAAAAAGCTTCATTACATATTACCGACTCTTTAGTTAATTATTAATTATTGTTCAGACGCTGACATACGTTTAATTTTTTTTCTATTTGCTTCAATACAATTTCCTCTGTCCATAAAATTAATATATTGAACAACAATGTCCTCGAATTTGAGCTATTTTGATCCATTCGTTTTATTGAAATCTTACGATCAGTGAATTCTGATTTTGTACGTACTTCCTATTATAGGAAAATACAATAACCGCTTGAATTATTATCTACTTATCGTAGAAAATATTTATAACATATTGCAAATGATTTTTTTTATTTTATAATTTAAAGATATAGTGTTTCCCTTTAAACAGTTCATTCTAGGTTTCACTAGTTCTTCAATTTAATCCAGAAGATCGTTGTTCTATACGAATAATCCAGGAGAATTTTTAACTTTTAGGTACCTGCTATTTTATTTTTTTATCTTATGAGATGGAAGATTTTTTTTAAATTGTATATTTTTTTATAATTCATAGTAAATAAAGTCGGCACCATACTGATTTTATAAAAAATTGTATATTTATTATGGATAAATTTGAAATAGTATATTATTTTCTCATCAATTAAACAAAACAACTAGATATGTTTTCTTTTTGTTAAGATGGAATAAAATATAAGTAGCATTAAAAAGGATCTAAGAAAAATTTCTGATATTGATTACTTTTATAATATATAATCTAGAAGTTTTAAAGACGTGCTTAATATGAAAGTGCGCTTATATTATTAAGCAACTATATAGAAAAATATATTTTCTAACAAAAAAAAAACATGACAGAAATTAGTAGGTTTTCAAATATCTAAAATAAGCATCGCATTTAGCAAAGATAAAAACATTTTCTACATAGGTCTGTTATACCTGAATGATTGTCGTTAAGTTTTTAGATGCGGTATTGTTTGTTAAAAAACAGTGTAAGTTTAAAATGTGAGTTATCAAGGTTTTCCTTGGTACATTAGAATTCTGCTAGAAGAGTAGTTGACAAATACCGGTGGAATTCCCGTCGTTATATCATAAAATATTATCCAATTGCCTCCAAGATTGTTGTAAAACGGTTGTAAACTGTACTAAAATCTAACAAAAATCAAACATCAAACAATTCTTATTATTGAGTCCAAAAGGATAATTTTGCATCAAATATAATTCTTCTTTTGAACAATTACATATAAGGCATTATTGCTTTTTAAAGTAATTTTTAATTATTTTGTTGATAAAAAATTTTACCATTAATTTATATTGACTCAATAGGTAAAACTATTTTTTTTAATAAAAAAGTAGAGTCCTACTATTTTTTTATTAGTTAAAGCTAGAAATTCAAAAGAAAGCAGCCTAGAGTGCGCCGCTGTCTACCACCCAAAAGTTAAAAGTTTCCCGAACTTGCTCGCTTTATATATTACAGGACATTAATGTAAATCTTTCTTTTCCTGTTAAATTTTTACGATGTGTGTGTGTGTGTATGTGCGCGCGCGCGCGCGCGTGCGTGTGAAAATGTCCATTCTCACCATAGGCACATGAGTATTCCGCACGTGACGCCCATGAACCTCGACTCCATGAAGCCCGAGAGGCCAGCGGCCCCGTTGACGTTGCTCGCCCCTCTGCCGTTACTCCCGCCGATCGCCGTCGTCGCGTCGCTGCTCGCGATCCCCGCGTAACACGCCGGGCCCCTCGTCCCGGCGAAGTAGGACGCCCCGCTGCTCTCGTCCCGCTCGCACGGCGGATGATTCGTCCCATCGGGCCCGGGCGCCTGCCCCGAGAACGGCCTCGACGGCTCGTCGTCGGCCGCGCGGTCGCATGGCCTGTCGGCGTCCAGCACCTTGTCGATAAATTGCTCGGTCAGCTTCTCGTTCGTGTAATCGACTGAAAGCACACACGCATAGAGCAAGTAGTCGCTTCGCTTATACGCGCTCATCAATCGGGCTTATGTGTTTGTGTGTGTGTGTGTATATATATATAGATACGCGGGAGGGGAGAATCGTTAACATTTGCGAAATTACGAGGAACGCGTTGAATTTTTATAGGCCACAATGCAATATCGATTTAACGATTTTTTTTCTTCGGCCTATAAACTTTCTTCTCCGCTGCAGCGTAACCGGCAAGTCGGCGAAAAGGCAATAAAAATCAAATGTTTATAAGCATTAAGCTGGACATAGAAGATTCTTCGCTGGAGGCTTTCGCAACTGGGAATTGCAAGGGAATTGTATTTAGGATGGGAATAATGAATGACGCGCGCTCTCGTGTATTGTAATATATAAACTATATTCTTTAATGTAAGGAACGTGTGTGTGTGTGTGTGTGTGTGTGTGTGTGTCTGTGTATTACCACAAATAATAAAAGAAAAAAATACTATTATGACTGAAAGTATAGTATAAGAAAAATCAGCTCTTAAATTATACAACAGTAATTTATTCTGTTTCAAGAAAAAGAAGTATATATATTAATTGAATAAAAATATATGCCAACACGAAGTTGACAGAGAGAGAGAGAGAGAGAGAGAGAGAGAGAGAGAGAGAGAGAGAATCGCTTGTGTATGAGTCCTGGGGTTTAGTTGTAAAACGCAAAACTTTTTTCTAATATACCTATAAATGGAATGTCAGTGACACGCAGCCAAACTTTACAGTGCCCCTCCCCCCACCGCTGTTCTAAAGAACTTTACAATTAAAAGATTGATAATTCACACGTATTCTCACGTATTGTACTTCGATAAACAATATAATTTTTTCAACTCTCCTCATACATACAGGCATGGCGCCGCTAAACAATTATATCTTTTTATTACAAAATCTATGAAAAAAAAATTGAAACACAATATTGATTAAATTCTATGATTTAATTCTGTGCATATAAAGCATTTTTATATACAATAACGAAAAGATAAAAGAATATAACTTTATATATATCTTGAAAGTGTACTAAAATCTGATATAGATACTAGCATATAAATGTATGGATTTTAACTTATAATTTTAATTAAATTAATACGCGGCAAAGCTCTTTTGTTTCAATGCTCATTTAATTACTACTAGTTCTTTTATGAAAAATATTATTATTTATGTAAATTTTCTCTTTGTATTTTTCTTGTCAATTAAAAAATATAATTGTCAATTCTGCGAGATAGAATTCATCGAAATTCATTTCATCATTTTCGTTCAATTTCCCGTTAAATTAAAATAAATATTTATCTAAATATTTCTAAATTAAATATTTATTAGAATCAATGATATATCTTCTTTGACTCTTAGTCGAGAATTATATTATGAAAATAAAAATTACACTGCTTAACAAAAATTTTTTTTTTTTTTGACAAATTTATTACAAATCATTTAAACATAAGCCATGTAAGAACATTGCAATTAAAATAATCAACTTAATTGAACTATTTACTGTATATTATGTTACTAACATACATAATTTTAATTTAAGCAATTAATGTAAATAATATAACAGTAAACAAAATTCACTGATCTGTTTGAATAACCTTGATTGACATTTTGCCCTTACAAAATCCACAGGAATTCTATGATCCATTTATTGTAACATATGACAATAACATTAAATTACGGTTTTATTCGAGGTCTCGTATTATTTGGTAAAACAAATACAAAAATCTGAATGATTTGCCTCGTAACAATCAATAGAAAAATTAACATCTTCTCTCTCTCTCTCTCTCTCTCTCTCTCTCTCTCTCTCTCTCACTCACACACACACACACACACACGAATCGAAGCGCTTCCTCGCGGAGTCGTTTCATCCCATCATATGAGAGCAACGAGACTATTAAAAATTGTTTAAGCGTCTCAGATGTATATTAAAAATCATTTTTACCGTTTACATCGCACGACCTATAAAATAGTACACGTGCGATCCAAGTAACCTCGTTATTTATAACGGCGACAATATATCAACTCCACGTGAAATAATAGATTACTAAGATCGCACATCGCTGTCTTCATATATATTATTTAGACATTAATGAAAGAACGTGGCCGTCTTATTTATAGATTGTGGCTTTAAAGTTAAACGAATGATTAAATTTATTTAAGCATCTCGTTTAATTTATATTATTTTGACGGATTATGTAATTGCTTCTATAAATATGTATCCTGAATCTTAAGAATTTTCCATTCTATTCGAGTGTTGGATTTTCCAAAAAATTCCAAACAGTGCATATGGAATTGAACCAATATTATCTTTTATGTATTTTTTATAATACGCATTAATAAAAAATGTATAATAAATTTAATAATATTTTTTTATCACTCGTCGATGGGATAATAATTAATAATTAACGATTGTTTTCACGAGGCAAATTTAATTTTGTAGACTTCACAATTTTTTGAAGGATATCACCGTCCTTTTTCGAATGCTTAATTCAATGGCATTAATTTTACCATGTCAATTATTTTTTTGTAATGCCTAAAGGAATATGTTTAGATTATGTTAAAATTATTTGTGGAGTGCGAACTTAGCTGAAAATTTTAATTCTCAATTATGACCACACATGTACTCTATATTTACGTATATCGTTGAAAAAACTCTATGACTTATAGACAGATTTAGAATGCAAATAGGTGACTATCCTTGTTAAATGAAAAAAAAATTCACTATAACTTGCTAATCATTAAAATTAGCCAGAGCATTACTTTTCGTAGTTTCAAAAGGGAATAGACTTATAATTGTACTACACGATGTCTCATGCTCATAAATTTTGAGATTAAAATTAAGGTAAAAATGCACCAATAAATAACTGTCCGAAGATCGATGTAATCATTTTATGCAAGACGTGAACAGTTTCAATCATGAAATACGCGATATCTTATGGAGTTAGTATGTGTTAATAGTAAAATGATAGTATTAATAAAAAATTCACTAATCCTATTTTTATGCTAAAAATATACATATAATTGATGAAAATATAAAATATTCCAAATACGCGCCAATACCTGACTAAGCTCAAAAGTATGTATACTAATTAAAAATCTTAATTTTTAAGAAACAAAATGAATTGATATCAAACATATTATTTGACAATCACTATATGCAAAACTTCGAAATAGCAGTCGTTTTAAAACTAATTTTTTTTTTAAAAAAACAAAACCTTGACTGTGATAAAACATTAGTTATTTATTATAAACAAGATAAAAGTAAGTGAAATTAAAATACGCTATTGTAAATTTTTCTATTAGTAAAAAAAGAACGGTACTCTTGAATCTTCAAAAGTGTGGAGTCAAATAATTTCACTTATATGCGTTTTTTTCTTTTAAAATCTTTATATAAAATAAAGATTATGGAATTAAAGATCTATTATATAAAAATAAAGATCTATGGTTGTGTTCTGGTATCCGATTATGCGATTTATACTATTTTTCTTTCGAATTTAGCCAGTTCACCCGTATAAAATTTCCATTATATTGTTTAACAAAAATAAATACTAATTTTTATAGTAAAATTCATTATTTTAGAGTAATTTTACCATACTAAATAGAATTTTTAAAAAGAATAACTGTTCATGCTTAGATCGGTCGAATCTGTCCTGAAACTGTCATAAAAAAGTAGTAATGTACTATCAACTTCTCTCACTATATCAGTATATTTATTTATCTTAATCGTTTAACTGAAACTGAAAATCGAGAATTCAAGACAATATTCATATTTTTTTGGCAGTAATGACTGATTTTTCTAGTCTTGAAATTTTCTCGAAACTCTCTATGTACGAGTTCTATCTGCGTATAAACAATGTGTATCTATAAAGCAATATGCAATCGTACCGTGCACCATCGGCACTTCGGTCCCCGCGGTGGACGACAGAAGTTTCTTCGATTCCTCGGTCGATTGCCCAACAGCGCCGGTCGCCGGGGATTTGGCCCCGTCGAGACTCGCGGCCGCCGCCGCGGCGCGCGATTTCCTCACCGGTTTCTGCGGCTTTTCGCGCTCGTTATTGGCACGAACGTCGCCGCCGCCGCCGCTGGCTTTGATGACACCGCAGCCGATGGTTCGCCGGCGCCGCCGCCACCGCGCTGCGCCTCCCTCGGCGTCGTCGTCGTCGTCGTCGTCGTCGTCGTCGTCGCCGCTCAGCTCGCTCGATCCCCGGAGGCCGGCGCGCTTATTGTAATTGGCGAATCTCTCGAGCAGCAGCTCGGCCTCCGTCGTTTTTCCCATCGCCAGGAGCCAGCGCGGCGATTCCGGAATGATCCTGTTGCAGATCGGCATCATAGATATATATATATGTATATGTGTATATAGATAGATATGTCATGTATGTTTGACATTGCGGCTATTGGAATAATGGCTTTGGCATTTGTATACAACGCGGCATATAATACGTTTACGATAAGCTTATGCATGTATGTTATATACATTAATATAATTAAACGGGATTAGCCAATCGTGGCGCGCACGATTCCGTATCGGTAAGACGGCCGTGAATTTCAACTCGGACGCAGTGAAAAGTGCGACAATAAATTTCGTAAAAAAGCGAAGAAAGGCCGAAATTTGCCGATCGGGTTCGATTCTATATGATCGTCTCTTTTTAATACATTCAAAGTTCGACCTGACGTGGATCGAAAGAGCATTTTTAAATTGCATGCAATTTTGAACGGGCTGGAAAGTATTTCTACTATAGGTAGTAAAAATAGAATCTATCATCGTGGCTAGCAACAAGATAAATCTTAGAAAGCAAAATGTGAACCTTGTCGATAAAATTAAGAAAAAGGTAGAAACTAGGTTTAAAAACTAGTTAAAAACTAGGTAGAAACTGGGTTTTTTGAAACCTTTTTTCTGGCTAGTAATTGTACAGTTTATATAACAATTAATATTTCTACAAAATATGATAACATCATGTTGTTTATTTCATAAAAGAAGAGTCATAAGATATGGAAACTAATAATTTGAAAGAATTTCAAAGAAATGATAAAGTCTGTTTTTCATTCGATCGTGTCATCTTAATTATTATAGGCAATAAATTAGTTTTTGAACTGTTTTAATTTGATATTATTTCACATTCAAATTTTCGCATGAAACAATGGATTAAAAAATATTATCTTTGATGTGTTATACCGGCTTCAATTATTGCCTGTTAATTAGAGATTCAATTCGATTTATTTATAAAATAAATAATATCATTTATTATTATTGAAATTTTTTTGAAATTCATGTGAAGTTAAATTTATATCGAAACTTTAATTTATGGTGAGCGCACACACTGCGTGTCTGGACACTTCTGTAAATGACAAAACATTACCTTGGTTAGTATATAGGCCCGATTAAGATTTCATAAGTATAATATTGTATACGAATGTGTAAACTATTGTCGATGCGTTTAATCTGTATTGTATCTATAAAGTATATAGCGTACGTCTATGTTACTTCAAAATTATGAACTCGATAAAAATTTACAATTTACTAATTCAAATAATAATTAAAGTCGATGAATTTATATAAGAATTCATAATAACGATATTAATTTTTTAGCAGGATTATATATCTTATACCTATAGCTCCAAGCATGTTTTAAGGTAGATTTGAAACATAACCTAAAGTACATTTATGCGATACTATCTATCATGGGTATTATAAATACCTTAAAAAATAGGTTTATAAAGTGTATCTATAAATTCTGCCGAATTAATTTCTGCCGTATATGAATACCTTGTTTCTAGATTTCTTCGTTACGAAATATCCCGTTTGTGGCTAAAAAAAATTTTTGGCATTTCTATCGGATACAAATAAAAAATAATTTTCTCCCGCACGAATGCTACGCGCATCAGAGCTCAAAGATACAGCTGGTGTAGTTCTTGTAAATTCTTCCAAAACTTGTTTAACGCGCCAATTTATTATTGCATCCGTGTAATATCCGTGTAAGTCCGTGTAAAAATTCACGCTCGTCTTAATATAGATATTGAATTGTTTGCGTTCCGATTGACTGATGAACGTACGCACCGATTCATCATCCCGTTTCGTTAGGCTGGCGAGTCTTTTCGGTAAAAACGGTGTATATATGATTACAGTTATGGCGGTGCAATCGCTTTTTACGCGTGACTTTTTTGAAAACGTTAGAATTTCTATCGTTTCACAGCGATTTTTCCAATGCGTTTTCTATATACGGACCTGAAACTTTTAGCCAATCTATAAAGGACCTCTTCGATCATCATTACCGAATATAAGTCACATTTATATGAATTAAAAATAATCGTATATATTTAAAAATCTTATAATCATTATATATATATATATATATATATATATATATATATATATATATTTAGGTATATTGTTCAAAATTTAAGCACACAAATGTATCCATCTCGATTCCATTATGTATATATGGATACTCTATTTTTTCATTAGTCGCTATTTGCCATTCAACTAGACTTCTTTATCTCGAATCATGCAGAAAGGCACAATATCTTTTTTTATTTTAATAATGCCAGAGTACTTTTTTATTAAAAAGAAAGGATCAATTCGAAAATTAAGAATATCGTATAACAATGCCAATATAATATAAAAATATCTCTTTTTTCAAAGAAATAGCAGATATATAGATAACAATCGTTTAAAGTTGAAAAAAGAACTGTAATTTCTACAGTTTTCACGTGAACAAATAATCTTTTCAGAATTCTTCACACTTATTTATTCTTAAAATAATATCGGGACTAAAAATTGTTCAAAGAAAGAAAAACAACGACGAAGAAACTTTCATCGTCCAAAGTGTTCCATTACATGGTCGACGTTATAGTTTCGAAATTCTTGATTTTGGCAATTGTTTATTGGCGCAACACTCCATATAATTCCGTTTTACAACGATGGCTCCTTAGGAATTTTGCACAAGATTATAATATTCTGATGCGGACTTGCTCTTATTTTTGAACTTCTATGAAAAACCGTGCGCGGATTAAATGATTGTATATATATACTCCTGTTCCACCGGTTTACCTTTTATATACAAAACTTGTTTTTTCCTTTTTCTTTTTGTTGCAATTCATTACGTCTGTTAATTTTTTTTCTCTTTTTTTGGAAAAAAAGTAACCGATTCCTATTATAGAGAGGCTCGAAAATTTCGACGGGTTTCGAATGGTAATAAATGGATTCTCTTTTCAATGTATTCGCCCGAGCTCAGATAAAACGTATATGTTTTCTCATTATATTGTACATCTCATCTTTGCCTCATTTAAGGTATAAATATATAAACTACAAAACGTAAAATTTATGTATATGTATATATATATATATATATATATATATATATATATATATATATATCTGCGAAATTAGACGAGTTACGACGCGTTCAATGCAGTGCCGATTATTTATTATTCTATATATATATTCCAGTCCTACCCAACGCGTTCTTTAAATTTTCGAAAAATAATGGGCACTACATTGAACGCGTCGTAACTCGGCTTATTTCGCAGTATATATAGGTAAGCATCGCAAAGTAAAATCAAGGTATCTATACTTCTTCGTACATCGGCGAACAGTTCGTTGCGCGTTAGGTCGTAAATTTTAACGAAGGGCTTACTTTAATAGTACCGCGCATTTTCGCATATTCGTATAATATGAAAATTTTAATGCCAAAACTCTGCGTTTGCTCCCTTCGCAATGTCAAATGGCTGTTATAACAACTGCATGCTATCTGTAGATAATCCGAAAAACGTCGCGGAACGCAGAAACGAGAGGGAGGAGCACGATATTGTGATAAATGAGGTAGAAAATGATAATGAAGAAAAATAAAATAAAATTACCAAATGTAGAGTACGGTGGCGGCGGTCGGCACCGAGACGACCAGCTGCAGTATCCTCCAGTCGTTGATCGCGTAACTGAGGCCGGAGACGAGAACCAGGCCCGCAGAGCGCATCGACAGGACGATCAGGGCGACGAGGCCGCGAAACCTGGCAGGGAACAGCTCCATGCAGAGGACGAAGCTGCAGCTCTCGAGGCCCTGTACGAAGAGGCCCTGAAGCGCCCGAAAGACGAGAAACAATTTGTACTCCTGTGGAATAATTTATATATGTATATATGTTATTTATATATATATATATATATATATATATATATATATATCCATGCGTGTGTATTTGTATGTATGTCACTGGTATAAAAGCAAAAAAAAAAAACAAACAAAAACCAAACAACAATGCATGAGCGAAAAATCGCAAAATAGTTTACGTAATTACATAGCAAGTTTGTATATATATAATATCAAATTTTTCACTCATCCTATAAATTGTCATCCCACTTTTACAATAGCAACACAAGTGTATACAAATATTGAATAATATTGAATAATATACACTTAATATATAAGTACATATAATATATAATTTAATGCCGTAAATAGTCCGTAAGATATTGTATATTTCCCGGAGTTATTATTTTTTTCCGAAATTGTTGTCGGGGTTTGCAAACTTGATATCGACTTACAAGGACAGATACACGCCCGCCGGAGAAACAATTCTTTTACCGAAAGAGCGTTAAAAAAGCATTTGATTGCCCATAAAAATGAAGTACAATGTATCATTATTTTGGTAAATTGGGCTGACCTTTCTTTGATTTTATATTATTATACTGCATTGATTAAATTTAATTCTTAATATTTCCACTACTTAATTTTACATATTAACTATTTTCCATCTTTAAAATTTCTTCGCGTGCGTTAAAAGTAGAATTTTCTTTTCTTCAAACTGATCCTTTTATCGAATACAACAGGTTTCCGTCTTAACCTTCACAATGCCATGACGTGCCTATGTATACGTGTCTACAAATTTTTAAAATTTATTTTGTTATTGTCTGAGATACATTGCAAGAGTTTTTCTGATAAAGTTTTAAATATAATATAATAATGGTTTTCTGGTTTAAATGAAATTCAAACAATCTCGGTTGGTATAGTTATAATAAATAATACTTGTTACAGACGTATTGAAAGAAAAAAAAAACAAATTATTGTTAATGTATCCGGATAATTAAATTTAATGTATTAAAGACTTCTTGAGATTACAATCTCTAATAGATGAAATAATAGTGAAAATTAGTTCAGAACTAAAATTAATTACTGCAGTTTTAATTAATTAATTAAGAAAAAAAAACGAAGATTCAATGGACAAAAATAATTTTGCAGTACATCATTTTTATGTAGAATTAATATATTTTTCACCGGTTCTTCAATAAGAATCGGTGGACGGGTTGTACTCCTTTATTAGTAAACCACTGTTAGAATTATGGAACAAAATGTAACATAACAAATCTTACATTTTGTCAATATTTTTGCGAAAGTTTTATTAGATAAAAAGAAAAATTGATATCAAATTTTTTTATTTTCGTCCAAAACAAAAAAAATTCCGATTGTAGCAAGGCTCTCATTGGGATATCCAAGCGTGGGCGGGGGTGCAAAAAAAAGAAAAATTCCCGTTAAAAAATTATTACACAAACAAGTCAAAAAGATTGTTTAAATCTTATACTCAAACAAATAAAACAGAGTTAAAAAGAGTTGGAGCTTTACCTGGGGAACAACCCTCAACAAAAGTCAAATTTACCGAAACAGCGCAAAGGCACCGTTGCCAGTGAACACGTAATCTCATTTTATACGACTATAATTATAGATTTCACGTCGACACGGAGTGAAAGTATGACTGTTTTTATCAATGGCTCTAATGCATCCTGAAAAGGCACAAAATCAATTCGCTGAGAGTAAAATCTCAAAAAAAAGAGCAATTAACTTAGATCGACTATAGTTTCAGATGTGAAGTCATGAAAAAAATGTAGGGTGAACGGGTGATTGGAATTAGTATTTTTTTTATTGATCAAAATATATTTATAGTTATATATAATAAACTTTTGATTTATTTACCATTTTTCTAAAATGACTTTATCGGCGTATAAAAGCTCGATATTACAAATCATACTATGAAAAATTGATTTCTATATATGTAGACATATATACAAGCGTTTCTTTCATAGATCACTTTTAAATGATGCTTAATCTTCTGTAATTAATCTTCTGTCTGTAAAATCCGAAAAGTTTCTACTGTACATCGTCGGCAAAACGTGATACGTCATAGTAGTATACATTATGCACTATGAGCCTAAAATGTGACTTTACGCTCGAGGCGCGCATTCTATTGTACAGTACATCGGAAAGGAAATTCTGAGCGTGTTTTAACAAAAAAAAAAAAAAAACAAGAAAAGTAAAGAAATAGAAGTGGCAAACGGGCACAGGGGGCGCTATCCCCTATCGCAGCTCCCATCCATACACAAGAGAATAGTTAAAAATAAAAAAGATAAACTTAGATGTTAATCGTATTCGTGTTAAAAATAATAATATTAATTTTGTTCATTATTAAAAATTAATTTAATTATATTTTTGGTAGTATTAATGTACAGAGTAAAAATTCAAATAAAAGTTTATAAGATGTATAAAGTGTATAATGTAAAAAATTTAATTTAAAATAATAAAGTTTTAAATATTTGATTAAAATGTTATTGATAATAAACAGGCCGTTGTTGACATTCATAAAAGTTTAACGTTGGACACAGAATTCTCTGAAAATTTTATATGAAATAAATAAAATATCTCGTTTTTTTATAAACCATTGCTTCGTTTATTATGTATTTTCAGCATTTTTTACTTTATCGTTACATTTGCTGTGCCTAAAAATATTTTCAATATTTAACGCATACAAGTACTAGACGTAAAATTAAGGCGTGAAATTGAACTGCACACCGTAATGCATTATAATTTGCTATTTTAAGCCCTAAAAATAAAGCGTAAAGTACAGATTTGT
The DNA here is from genome assembly GCA_018907035.1 of Sycobia sp. Sy_11. Classification (NCBI taxonomy): domain Eukaryota; kingdom Metazoa; phylum Arthropoda; class Insecta; order Hymenoptera; family Epichrysomallidae; genus Sycobia; species Sycobia sp. Sy_11. The sequence goes on from JACCIC010000205.1 coordinate 155,783, forward strand.
AGTGCTATAAAACGATTTTTTATTTAGTTTTTAATGTATACTTTTCAAATTTTCAAATTCGAAGTCTTTTTTTATCACAAATTGGATAAGAAAACTTATGATGATTCTTGGTCTCGGTACTGTCTGCTGTTTTGCGTACCATTTTCTAAGTATAATAATTCTCTTAATTTTTTAACACCAAACCTATAAATACTTTCTTTTCATCCAGAGCAAGATAATACAAATACCGAGACGCGACGAACAATCACAAGATTCGTACAATGCCAAGACAGTATTTTAGTTAAAAATAATTTTCGACAAAAAGATAATGTTTTTTTTTTTTAAATACAAAAATCTCGGTATTGATTTGGTATTGAAAAAGTCTGAGACGCGTGTGCGAGAAATGAAATTCTTAAAATACATGCTATATATATATATATATATATATATATATATATATATATATATATACCTCTCTAAGGTTGCTAAGCGATCGGCTTCCCGTGCGCTCCGCATATAATAGGTATAGGAGCGTATCGATTACGATCGAGGCCCGATAATGAGCTCGATCACGAGCGCGATTTTCTCCGCGCGTTAATAAGCCGTCGCTACCTTGCGTCGGAGCGCACGCCTGAGTATTGCGGATCGGCGTCGTACGCACGTATATCATGTGAGCGGCCGAGTTTTAATGCGACGATGCCCGCCGATGAACGATCGATGAACGACACGCTCGTTACGATCGCCGGCGCGTCCCGTCGCGCCTTTATTGCCGTGCTGAATCGTTGGGCGAGCGCGGCGCGCACGGTACACGGACGGAAAACGGATTCCGCGCAGGGTCGCGCAATCGTAATGATAGTCGAACGAATTGTCGGCCCGTACGGGGCCGTTCGGTTTTCGTCGCTCCATTCGGAAAAATGTGTCCGGGAGACGATTTATTGTACGGCGATCGCGGCCAAGATTTGGGATCGAGGATCAGAGCCGGCTTCGGCGTCGAGCTCGTCTCTGGAAATGTACGAGAGATCCGCATTTTTCTTTTTCAATCCCGAATTGCGGAGGAGGCGGCAAATTTGCGTATGCGTATATGAAAGGTCGAGCGATCTATATCCGAAAATACTGTATATATGTGTGTGTGTGTATATATGTATATGTATTTATCATATGTTAATTGACTTCCGGAAGATTTGCACGCGTTGACATAATGATAGACGTATATATTTATCATTGAAACTAATCGGCGCGAGCTATTTTAAAATATGTTAAAAATAGAAAGTTAAGAAGAAGAAAAAAGGAAATTTATTCAAATATTACTTTTCGCTTTGTAAGCAGCGAATAACAAACTTTCCTTTTGTACTTCTAAGAATAGGCCCACCTTCCGTCTTACCGCGATGATCAATAGGTGGATTAGAGCGAATCGAACGAGGAGCGGAGTCATGAAACTATAAAAAAATCCACGATATAAGTCAAAATTAATGTAATTACATTTATGAATATATGAAAACGTCGTGTATCCTGCGCACAATCTATAATTATACAAGCGGACGTAATAACTCACTGTATCATAAAATTTGCATAAATTTTAAAACGTAATTGAACTTTTTAATAAATTTCATCTAAAAATTTCCTTTTTCTTTTAATACACATATTACTAATGTATTTAAAAATAGCTCTATGTATTGTAATGGCAACGTTATAATTTCAATTATAATATTGCTTTGATTAATTAATTATATGGGGATTACAGTTCTAAAGATTTATTATACAAAATTACCTCAATTCTTAACCTTCGGACCTATAACGAAGGTCACCAAGAGTTAGCACTCTTTAATCCCTAAAAATCTGATATTTAATATATTTTAATAATTTAATAAAATTAAATTATTTATAGATTTAATAAAGCAGGAATCGAACCTTAATTTACCTTATAAATTAATGTATTAACCAATGAATCAATGGGTTAAAACCGAATTGATAAATATTATACGAATAGATTTAACGGGAAAACCGGGCTACCGGTTATTAGAATAGATCATTATTCTAAAACTGAAGAAAACGTGTCGTTGAATTCTCCGATAATTATGTATTCCGATCTTTTGTTTTTTTTTTCTTTTTCCAAGCAACTCTCCGAGGAAGCTTTCTTAATCAAATTATAAAATTTTGAAGCCTGTATCACGATTGATAACGCGTCATGAATTAATAAATAATTTCGATACAATAACTTTGCCTTGAAATTTAATCTATATATATCAATGCCAGTTCCTCTTCCTGGTTCAATGAAAACGATCGCTAGGTACCTGGCTAATCAGAGCTTCTCCAAAACAATAGAGCACCGATCAGGCATCGAGGTTAAACGAGTTTTGTTTTTCATTATCATTCTTCAAACGTAATAAAGCTTTCTTTTTACCGATAGCTCATATTTATTGCTTTGGTAAAAGAAAAAAAATTATATTACAATATATAATTTTAACATCCACTTACAGTAGAGTTAAACTTTAATTGTAAGATAACGTAGAAAAAAATAAGTCTTTATGTTTTTCCGGGTATTCGTTTGAGCTGCTCAACAATGTTATCAAAAAACTTTCTAATTATTTAATAATTTTCCTCAAGTGAATTGATCGATAGTCACTTATTTATCAGCTGATCGAACAGATTTTCATTGTTTGAAATTTAGACGTGTTAATAACTGTTAAGAAAATTTCATGACGGGAGTAAATGCTAAGACAACTTCTATTTATAGAAAATATGATTTAATAAATGATGTTCGAGATTCTTTTAACACGGTGAAACAAAAGTTTCTTTATATACCGTTAAGACATATATATATATATATATATATATATATATATATATATATATTTCAGCTGACCGATTTGAAAAATTCTTCCTGACACATAACTGTTAAAGGCGCCTTGTTGGGAGGCACAATGAGATACTTTTTCAGCGCGTCTCGTCAATTAGGATTCCACGTTTAATTCTCGCGTACGTATAGTTAATATTACTTTCATCCGTCATTGATGCGCATAACAATAGCGATGGGTAGAAAATCGCGAGCGCGCGCGCGCGCGCTTACACGCTCGTTGTTATATATTTTCTGAATATGTGGAAATCCCCGCCTATCCCAAGGCGACGAATTAAAACGTGTTTATATAGTCTAATCTAATGACGACTCGATGGAAAAAGTCCAATGGCGATCTAATTATATTCTTCGATCTTCGATGAATTAAAATGTTCGATTTGATTTTATAGAATAATATACAATCTATAATAGAAATGTAAATTTTTAAAAGATAAGTAATGACAAAAAAAATTGAAACGAAACTAAAGACCTTCGAATTATCGTTCTTTTTTTCACGCCGATATTTACATTTCGAACTGTAATCGAAGAAAAATCTTATTGCAATCGTACTTCGTTATAAATTAATATATGTAAAGGGGTGTGGGACTCGAGATCACAGGCAAATTCAGGCAATATTCATATAAGATTTTTCAGCTTTGAGCATTTCTTCTGACTTGGCTGTGCGAGTTAAGTTATAAATTTTGTTTATAATACTTCTTTAGCAAAGCCTATGAGCAACACGATATTCAAATCTTCCGTTCAAAATAATAATAATTTAGGAAAATTGTTTAATAAGTGTAAAGATCAATATCATGAAATCTAAAATCAGCATTAGTATATATAAAAGTCATTTTATATAACTGTATTCAATATTATATTGAACAGACAAGAAGATATTTGAAAAAGAAGAAATGGCGAAAATCAATATAGTTTACGAAATTCGACACATAAGGTCATGGGATTTAAAAAAAAAACATAGTGCGAATGAAAAAAAACATAGTGTGTTTTCTTTTTCTGCATTCTTTTGATTTTGAAAATCTAAACATATTGGAAGAGGGTAATAAAAATAAATGTAAGATTATAATAGGGAGACTATTTAAGGTATTTAGATTTTATGGAAACAATGTCCATTGTATCGAAATAATGCTAGTATCCAGTGTAACTTAGAGAATATTTATCGTTATTTATTAATTTAAGTAGAAAAAATGGACAGTCAGATTCTCCTTTTTCTAACATTTTTCATTTTGAGGTTAAAATTTCTGGATTTTATATTTCAGATTTTACAGAGAGGTAAGCTATGAGCTATAAGACAGTCTGGCTATCATCGCACTTACATTATAATTAGTTGGCTAAAAAAGACTGTGGAACCGTTAAAAAAATCTCTGCCAGCTTCATCGATATCAATCGAAGAAAGTGGAATTATCAAGTTTGTACATATATAATATATATATATATATATATATATATATATATATATATATATATATATATATATACCTGAACGACGTTGAGGGCGACGGCCATCGTGCCCTGGGCGTAAAGGCAGATCGCCAGTACGGGCAGCCTGCCCAGCCGATCCGCGAGCAGGCCCGCGATCACCGAGCCGAGCAGCATGCCCGCGAAGTAGAGCTCGCCGCCGGCGCGCAGCAGGTGCTCGCGCTCGCAGACGAGCTGCCACTCGGTGACGACGCTGCGCCGATCATCGTCCGCGGAGAATAGGTAGCGACCGCCCGGGCAGCCGGCGGCCGGGCAGCCGTAGGTGCGATTCTGCTGATGGGCCGTGGATTCGTCCACGGCGAAGTCCGCGGACTGCTGCTGTAAATAAAGGCGCAAGAATGTAAGTACAGTTTTATCGATATTTTTATTTATAAAGTTTTTATTTTTTTTTTCTGGCTTTAATGGAATAATTAAAGCTAGATGACAGGAAATCTTAAAGAAACTCATTTTGTCGGCGTTAGTAACTATTTAATACTTTGCTTTGTTTGTCTTCTCTGACATTTTTGGTTTCTTATTATTATTATCATTTTCACGATATCTTGAATGGCACTCTTCTGAATAGCGACCGTCAATTTGAAAAAAAATTAACATAGAAAATGGCGGTAAGAATTTATTAAATAACGTTAGTTTATTAACGGAAAAATGACGTTTTGAATATTAATTAGCGAGGCCTGCGCTGAAATTGCAATATTGTACGAGTGATGTAAGTAACGTATAGAGTAAAAAAGAGCAATAAGAGTTATTGGATTTTAAACAGTAGTATTAGGGAGCCGGTTAAAATTAAGAATTATTTAAGTAGCGGGCGCAAAGCACAGTGTGTTTTTGGAAATACATGGCTTTCATTCCATAAATAGCACCTTCATATTATAAATTGACTTTTTGTTCCTTTTTCTAAAAAGAAAACAATTACCTGTCATCTTTTTTAATATATTAACAATGCAGTTTTTTTAAACGAAAATATTATAATAAAAAATTTTCACAGTTTATTCGAAAAAGGCACTTTCTCTTCATTGTCGGAAAGAAAAAATTCTTGGCCCAGTTATCTACGCGAATCATGAAGAATAGCGTATTTTATACACAAACAATTTCATTACAACAAGTAAAAGTATATTTTACGATATTTTTGTACGTTTACCAGATATGTAAACATTTTTCTGTGCCCCAGTGAAATTAACTTCGTAGGTGTTTAATAGTTTCTTACATCTCAACAATATGACGGAATATTTAGATAAAGTGCACGTGGCAATGGTTACGATGTTATTGTTATTTATTTTATTTCTTGCAAATGCAATATTAAGGAAATTTGATCTTATTGAGCGTGTTATGCAGTTTGATTTAACCAAATTTAACCTATACTCAATAAAAGAACTAATATATTTATAATTATATAATATTGAAGCTTTAAGATTGTTATCTCAATCATTTTTAGTACTTCTCGTCAGTTCTACCATAAGTCGCTAGGTGTCGACCTGCAATTTTTTTTGAAATCTAATCAAGTAGCCATCCTCAATTCTTAATATGCCGTTATGTATATAAGGAATTAATTAAATTTTTCATTGTTTCAATATTTCATAGTAAATTTATATATATATATATATATATATATATATATATATATATATATATATAGAAATATATATATCTCGTTACTTATAATAATAACAAGCAGATATTTTCAGAAAAATAATTATGTAGACAATTAACAATTGTCCGCAGTAACTTAATATCCAAAGAATTAATTAAGTTTAAACTAATAATTTTTCGTCAATGGATCCGAGTTTCAAGATCCAAAAAGCATTCTTGGTAAATTGCATAAGTAATTATAAGAAGTATTAAAAAAGTATTCCTTCCAATAATAAATGTTACAACGATATATATATATATATATATATATATATATATATATATATCGATATATATATCGTTTTTGTATTATAAGAACGATAAAAACATCTTCCAAAAATCGAGCGCTCTCCTCAGTCAGTTACTTTACCTTCTGCCATCTACCTATATGTGCCGTCTTTGATCTTTATAATGCATTATATCTCCAAGCAACCAATCGTAATTATTTATATCCGGCTAATTTTATTCGAACTGACACACAGCCTTCCGACTAATGTCTTTAAAGGCTTGCTTTTAGTTGGCAGAACCTTGCTCTACATCCGATACCGAGATTACTTTTGTCACGTATAGGTAAGGTGTCTTTTTGAAATATTTCATTTTTCCTTTTTCTACATTTGATAACGAAACTCATGTTCTTACTGTATATTTGAAAGATAAATGTAAATAATTTACATTCATTCGCTTCATTATATGGCTTCGCCAAAAAGGAATTTTTGTAATATTTTTCGCTTCACAACTAAATTTATCACACGCGAACGATCCTAATCTTGTGAAATAAGCGAAAGCCAACTGTAAGCAAGAGGTGATGCGTTCATATATTCGATTTTAGAAATAACTTAGCAGTACGAGCCTAAATGGGGTAATCGTCGCGTACCATGCTGACTCGTATCTCCGATGTATAATGTACTCATATATATATATATATATTATACATACTAATGAGGTTAGCTTCAATTATCTATACTACTTTCTCAATTCGCGTCCATTTATATCATTGCAACCGGCAAACTTGCAACCCCTTAGCGAATTACGTCGGTATGCAGAATTATTTTAGAAGAGTTAGAAATCGTTTATATATGCAATTGGTAAATCCAGACATACTGAGCATAATACAATTTCTTTTTCTTGTAATCTGAAATTGTATGAATTCCGTAATCGATGTATATATATATATATATATAATGATATTCTAGCTTGAAAAAACCCGGATAATCTCGCTTCTCCGTGTTACTGAAAATAGAGTGTAGGTGAAAAAAAATTTAGAATTAAAGCACTTGTATGTTGTAGCTTTTAGTCTCAGTTCGTTTAATAATAGGAGAATCATCGTGAACGATTCGCAACTATTTGTGTGTGTGCGAGTGTGTGCGCGCGCGTGTGTGTGTGTGTGTGTGTGTATACGTATGTATATATAAAGACGAAAACAATCTCAAACAATATATAAGTGTCGACCATGTAAAAGAAATGGTTGCTTCATAATTATACTTTGACACTTGAAAATTACTTCCGATTAATTATTTTTTGTAAGCATCAGAGCAACTGAGAGAGAGAGAGAGAGAGAGAGAGAGAGAGAGAGAGAGAGAGAGAGAGAGAGAAGGCGTGATGGGGGGGGGCAAAAATTTATGTCCTCCAAATGCATTTAAATGCTTTTCGATGCAATTATAATGTACTCGAGATTTCGATTAATTAAAACACAAGTCTTCGTCATATCATTAAGTATATTTATTGTATTATTAAAAAACTATTCGCGAAACAATTTCTTCTTCGAACCATTTTGTAACTTATTCGTCCCCGTCCTGTATTTGAGATCAAATGACAAATATAGGTACAAGGAAATTAGTTATGTTTGTAAAAATATCACGTCTAATAGAGCTGATGATCTTGTCGCTTTTTCATTTCTAACAATGACAAGTTGTATAATTATTTTAAAAAATTTAAATATACATATATTTTTTAGGAATTTAAATTTTTCGTAACATGATCTGTTATTAAAATGACAATGCACGGATTTCCGATAAAATTAACATATAGTTATTTAACTTTTTGAAGAATGAAAAAAAATTATTTGTAGTCAATGACTCTATATGATAAGTTCATTTTTCTATGTGTTAACAATATCGACAATTACACAAAAGTATTGAGAATATAAATATATATATATATATATATATATATATATATATATATATATATATTCTTATTTTCTTATTAAATGACAGTGGATCTCTGACGAATGGAAAGTTTTCTAATAAAAAATATCAAAAAAAAAAATTGTTTAATTATCAAATATTGACAGTTATCAAAGAAAAGAACTCGAATATATATCTGTGTATGTATGTACGTATGTATGTATGTATGCATGTATGTGTGTATGGATGTATATGGATATATATATATATATATATATATATATATATATATATATATATATATATACATTGAAGGAAATGCAAAATTGAATATTGCAACATGTAATAAAAGTGTATTGTACAATAATGCATGTGATATAAATAGTTTGTAAATTTATTAGAATATGCATGCGTGTATGTGCGTGCGTGTGTGTATGTGTGTATGCGTGTAGTTCGATGCACATATGCAAAATGTGAAAATGTGAAAATGGAAAAAATCATTCGGTTCCAAGGAATAATTTGCATGAAATACGGCAAAGTGAAGAAGCATTAAAAAATTTTTAATAGCGCAAGACTTTGAAAAACATTGCACTTTTACATGTCCCGTCGCAATTACAATGGAATTTCATGTACCTTCATGCGCACTTTGTAATAACATACATTTTTTCTAAGCGCCTCTTTTATTTTCTATATATATATATATATATATATATATATTGTACTCTGCTATAATTAATTATGATTCTAAATCTGCGCTATCGGCTCTTTTTATTCGGATTTTCTAATCCGCTTAAATATTGCTTTATTAATAAGCCTTACGTGAATAAATTATATTATAATTGACTATGTATATATGAGAAGCAAGTAGCTTATTATGATTTTTTAAAATAAGTAGCAAGAACGTTTATATGCAATATTCCATAAGATTATATTTATCTGATCGAAAAAGTATTTTAGATTATAAATATATAAAGTAATAATATATAAAGTATTGGCAACCTTTCATTATTCCATTCTATAAGTTCATGCAGAGCGAATAATTCAATAAAGTGTAAAATGAACTTAATTCTTAGATTTGTTCCTGTGTTGCGTGCTTTTCCGTTATACTAAATGTGTAAAAATCGCGATTTCAGATATTGAGCGAGCAAGAGAGAAAGAGAGAGAGAGAGAGAGAGAGAGAGATAAGAATTTGTTGATCTATATTTATATCGGTAGTTACAGATATTTCTTGACTAATTGCAGCACAAATATTTGTAAATCTGCGGATGCATTGTATTATTTTTACACTTTGCACGATGACCGATGGCACATTGGAGCCTGTATAAGTTACAGCGAAAACGATTTCTATCAGCCATTGCTTTGTAATCGCACTTAATATGATGGAATGTCACTGATTTTTTTTTTCTTTGTCATTTTTATTGTTTCTTAATTTATATATTAATATAGATCCACCCAAGAGCTCGACTAATTGTTCACTAAAGAAAGACACCGAGGAAACGATTTTATCGATGTTATACCGTATAGTTATTTAAAATATAAAATAAAACAAAGAAAGAACGGACAGATAAAGAGGGGGGGGGTGGATGCGAGTGAAGAAAATAAGTAGTCCGTACCTGGCTGCAGTAAAACTTCGGCGTGTACTTGTAAAACAGCGTGAGAGCGTGGCTCATCGCCACGATGACAAAGTTGACCGACAGCAGGAGCAGCGCGAGAATCTGGTAGCCACCCACTTTCACCACCTCCGCGTTCATTTTTCCTCGCCCGATCCTCTCCAGGATTGCGCGCGAATTTTACCCCCGGCCAAGTATCCCCCTGCTGACCGATCCACTTGGGCGGCTGTATCCCCCGCCCCGAAAATTACAGCCGACGATAGACGGACGGATCGATCGATCGGCCGTTCTATCTCTCCTTATCCCTCCTTCGCCGATCGCACTGGCCGCATTATCGTTATCGCGTATGAGAAATCATGCGAGGGCCGACAGGGGGTGGGGGGGGCGGCCTTCACTCCCTCGACGATTCGGTCCCCGCCGGACTCATTTCCTCGATCCGGGCCCCGTCTGGGGGAGGGGGGAGGAGCGGGCGGAGGCGTTGGTGCTCGGGGTGAAACGCCGTGGAAGGGCGGGATCGCGACCCTCGATTATTTCGATTGTTATTGTCGAGTGCCAAGAGAGGAGAGAAAGTGCGTGTTTTATATATATATATATATATATATATATATATGTATATAGATGCAGCTATATATAGCACGCGCGCTCACTCCGACGCGGTCGTAGCCCGACGGCGATGCGACAGAAGAGGAGGAGGAGGAGGTGGTGGAGGAGGTGGAGGAGGTGGCGCGCGTTCGTTCCCCATGGGCGCGTGGTTAAGCACTGACATATGAGCGGCGAGAGAAGAGGTGGTTGTGTCGTGTGGTGGTGGCGGCGGCGGTGGCGTTGCCGGTGGAGGGTGGGGGGGAGGAGAGGCAGACCGGCGCGGCGCTGCGAGCGAGCGGGGAGCCGAGCTTTTTAACCAATTGTTGCGCGCGCGCGCGCGCGCTATCTCGCGTGGATTTTCGAGCGCGCCCCCGTACGGGGGAACGTGGCCCATTGTTCGCCCCGGGCGATCCGATAGCCTCTGCCTCTCTCGCTCCCTCGTTCCTTCTTCCTGTCTCTCTTTCGTCCCGTACCATCATCCCCTTCCCCCTTGCCCTGCTCGCCGAGCGGAGACGAGCCAACTTGGGATGCAAATCTTACTATACGCGGGTTGGCGTACATGCACAAGTATATATATATATATGTTACATTTAACCGGAAACGAGGAGCCGATTGTGAATGAAAACGCGTGCTCGAGGGCTCTCGGATTGACGTTATGGGTCGCTCTCCGAGCATCTATAGGTGGTCGTGGTGGCCTTCACCTCTTCCGCGGATCAGTAGCGCTCTTCGACGATGTTCTTCCGGTTTTCTTTTTCTTATTCTCTTTTCTTCTTTTTTTTTTATGTATATATTTATCAAGATCGTCGGTGTCTAATGTGCTAAAAGAAATATCTCGTGGAATACATTATTTTTGGCGATCATTTTTCTTCTTCAATTTTTACACCATAGTATTTTATTAAAAGTTGGTCAAAGGCTTACGTAGCGTTGAACTTCGATGTCTCTTATCAAAATTAGATTAAACGAAATGGCAATTGTAAAAATTGAATTATTTTCATTATACATGGATCAAGTTTAGTAAGTATGTGTCTGTGCGGGAGTGTGTGTATGTATATGTTTTAAACTATACAGTAGATTAATTTTTATTACTTTTGATTTTTAATATAAAATTATAAAAATAATCTTTTTCTAATTACTCATATTCCGAAAGTTCTAGTAGAATTTTAGGACATTAAAGATAAATTTAAATTTAAGGTGGTGGAGGCAGTCAGGTAGTCCTTTGTTAACATAGAATATAGATTCTTTTATTTTTATTTTATATATGTTTAGTAGTAATTTCCATTTAAGATTCTACGGGGATGATTATAAACAAGGACAGTCTGACTATCATTATATATTAGTGTAGTACAAATTAGAATAATACATCACTGGATTTTTGATTAAAGAATTCCAGATGTTTTAAACCTTGATCTTAAAAAAAAATTCGAAACTTCCTAGTACTTTTATAGGCCTACGTGAGGTCTTTTAATAGTTCTTAATATAGAACCTTACCACTTCATTCATAAAAAAATGTCCTTCTGTATTTTTTTAATAAACAAGACATTTAACGTTCTGTTTATAATTTTAACAATGTACAATACATTTTGTCAATTTATATGGACGTATGTATATGGGTAAAATTTTTCAGCAATGAGAAGGTTCGAAAAATAATTAAAATTGTCATTTTAAAGTATTGCTTTGAAGGGGGGCAATAGACGAAATATTACAAAATGCTGAAACTGAATCAGCGACCTGTGAAATCGAAAAAAATTTTCGCATCGATAAATGATGGTGGGTTGCATATATAATACCTGTATTTATATTATAAAAATCCAACGTAAATTTATAACCTTGCCGTGGAGGGTCGCGAAACGGGCCCGAGGGTCACGCAGAACAGCACAAGGATGTAAATCGTATACGCTTTGTACAATATTTCTCGATATTTCTCTCTCTCTCTCTCTCTCTCTCTCTCTCTCTCTCTCTCTCTCTCTCTCTCTCTCTCTCTCTCTCTCTCTCTCTCTTACTCTTTCTCTCTCCCTTTATGTGTAAACTTTTTTACGTGTGCGTGTGCCTGTGCGCGCGCGCGCGTGTGTGTGTGTGTGTGTGTGAGCGTAAAATGCAATTTTACGCTTGCTGTTGTAAAATATTCATTCTTTTGCACGTATTCCAGTAGGTGAAACAAAAAATCTCTTGGAACTGCTGCTCATATATTTATCAGCCAGGAACAAAGGTCCTTCTTAAGCTCCATTAGATATATATATATATATATATATATATATATATATATATATATATATATATACCGATATATAAACAAAATGACGGCGAAATAAGTATACGTATCACATTGCCGCACGGTTTAATGTTCGAGCTTGTCCCTTTATCCAGCGTGCGTGACACAACAATGGTTATCCTTATCATATTCGTACTTTCTTAATGCAGAATGTCTTGCAGGGTAGCCCGACAGCTCCATTATATATACGAATAAAATATCTAATATATATATATATATATATATATATATATATATATGTATGTATGTATGTATGTATGTATATGTATATACCCGCGAAAGCTCGCGGTATCTCCGTTCGCGCTGCTGATACCGATCATCGCGCGTATTCGAAGAAATATTACTGTGCAGCGCGCGGTTCAAGCCTGATGACAGCTCTACATTAACACACAGAATCATATAGAGTGTATCTACGGCCTCTTCTTGCATTTATTATGTAAATAGGTGTAATCTGCACTTGGCCAATTTATTACAAGGGGCGCGAGACATTATCTGCACGAGCCGGACGCCTACCTTTGGCTATTCTTATCTGCGCGTGGAATATTAGTAGGAGCAATTTACGGTGCACCGACAACAATATCGCCAGGGACAGGCGCCAGGGATTCGTTTAATATATGTATAGTATATATATTACAACGATTCTTGTTCTTTTTTTGTTTTTTTTTTTTTGTTTTACACCTTACAATAAATGTACAAAGAGCCTTGCGCTCCGGGCCCGCGATCCACGCATGACGGTGCGCGTTATGCTGCGAGGGTACGTGCATACGTATATACATATGTGTATCTCTCTATATATACACTGCACGTGAGCTTTTTTTCAAAGAGATCCCGCCGCTCGCGCTCGACGCGCGCTCAATCATTCGACTCGCGCGGCGCTCAGTTTCCGTAAAATTTTACGTAACGTTTTGCCAGATGTAGAGAGAGAGAGAGAGAGAGAGAGAGAGAGAGAGAGAGAATGTTATGAACGTGCACGGACTCGAAAAATAATTATATGATAATAATTTTATATGGAAGTAAATTGTTGTTGTTTCTATGTTAATGATAATTGATCAAGGAGAGCAGGAGAGCTTTTTTCATGAGAAACAGCGCGAGAATTTGATATACGAGTCGAACTTTCTAAAGGACAAAATCGGCATTTAAGGGTTAATGAAATTTTGCGACCTTCGATAAATACTTCCGTGTCCTTGAGCAACAAATTCGACTCGGGATTAAAATATCAAAAGACAAAAGACAACAAAAGACAATAAAAAAAAACAAATGACTTGGGTTTAAAATACAATTTGTAAAAATCACTCTTCTTACATTTCACGCTCTTGGAAGTAAAAAGTATACGATGTACTACGTGGTCTGGCACTTTAACAAAAAAAAATTTTCAATTCTGTTGAATGATTTTTTAAATATATATATATAATATACCCGTTAGGCTATTTTTTTGTCTCAATGACTGCATTCAAGATCAGTAAAGTCAAAAATCAATAATCAATACATTATTAATTTTACATTATATATATATAGTGAATTATTCATAGATAAACTTGAATATGTCACGAAGCGATACCATTAACGCACTATATCGATTTAATTAGATTCAAAAGATAATCTGAAGAAGAAAAGTAATAATATATACCAATTTCAGAATTTAATTTATTGTTTTATTGTAAAATGTATATTATCCGAAAAGACTTATTTTTTGTTTTGCAATGAACAATATTGTAAAAAGAGACAAATATTAATTATAAAAAAAATGTTTGTTGTTATCCCAGATCCTTTTAAAAATTTTCTATTTCCATGCTACTCTTATGACATATTGAGGGGAACAAAATTTCTGTTACGTCGATATAAATGTTCGATGATCAACTTCGTTCGAGATAAATAAACAATTAAAATGAATGATTTGAACGTGTGCTCGTTATTTTATGCGCGCGACAGACGACCAAACAATAGGTAATTATTATTGAAGTGCAACTGTATATCGAGGTAGCATTGCTGTCCACGACGTCGCATGCGCTCGTTGATGAAAAAAAAATGGTCAACGATAAAAAAAGCTCTCCTTTCGTTACTTCGGGATATTTATATATATATATATATATATATATATATATATATATATATATATATGCACATAAATAGGTGTGAAACAATTAATTACAAACGTGCGCTCGTGGGTGGGACAGAGGAGTGGGCGCCGACCGTTGGTGGTCCAATCGCCCTCCTCCCCTCGCCCCTAATTCGGGGGGGGGGGTGTCTTGCGTCCGCGCCTAACTTTTTTCCTCCACCACCCCTCCGCCGCCCGCACTCCGCTGCGCCCGTCTTCCTCCTGTTACGCAGCGCGCGGGACCGGAACCACGGGTTAAAATTAAATAAAATCCAGGGGAGGGCGAAGTGCGTAAGCGGCCGCGCCGCGGTGACTGCAAGGTATGCATTTCCTTCGTTTCTGGAACTACTTGGCTATTCGAGGCGCGTCGCGTCCGGTATAATAGCCGCGCGCTTATATATCCTGTCGCTCCTATGTGCGCGCGAATACCTCTACGGCACTGCCAATTCTCTCTCTCTCTCTCTCTCTCTCTCTCTCTCTCTCTCTCTCTCTTCCTCTCGTTTCTATAGTACTACACCACGCATAAAGTGTCCCGTCTCGCCTTCCAACCCCCTCGCCGTTCTTTCTTGTCGGGCACTGCGATATATATATATATATATATATATATATATATATATATATGATTTTCTCTTCTTTCCGGCTCCCTCTCTCTCCGCGCGGGAGCGTTTGTTCCTATCGGGATCCAGCGCCTCCGTCTAATGGTCAGTTTATATATATATATATATATATATATATATATATATATATATATATATATAGGTATAGAAGGTGATTGCGATATTATAAAAGCCGCGGGGATTCCCCCTTTTCGCGCGTACTTATATATAGGCAGAGATTTATCTCAACGACGATGCGCCTGTTAGTTCATATCAAAGGATTACTTTAACGAGCCGACGCTACGGGCCTCGAAGCACATCGTAATTATAATATATATTATGTCGATGTTAAATTATTTCTGCTCTTCTTACATGCGTGTGTGTGTGCGCGCACGCAGGTGTATGTACGCGTGTGTGTACACGCTCATGTGTACCGCGCTCATTTTATATACCAACGCGGACAACGTATCGGCGAAGTTTAATTATCTATATATATATATATATATATATATATATATATATATATATGCACGCGAGAACACGGATCTGATGCTCAAATGAGCAGTGCGCACACGCCGATGTGTATATATTAAAATTTTTGTTTCAATATAGAGACTCCGCAATTTCTGAATTATAAAAAGATTATACGATATATATAAATGCGAAATTAAATATAGAAATTCACCATTGTTTACGACGGCTAATATTAATTGCAAATCGCGATATCGACTATCACTGGTCTAGATGATATATTTTTTTTAGAAAAGTTTTTCTTTTATAGATTTACACTGTATAAATTTAAACGACCGAGTATTTTGTGTGTGTGTGTGTGTGTACAAATTCAGTATAAGATAAATACTATATATCTAAATCAATCGTTAAATTTTAATTGAAATTTTTGCATTAAACGTTCCTTCTGGTACTTGCGGAATCACCCATATACATATACATACGTATATATACCTTAAATATTAAATGACCGATTAATTTAGGTATCAATTTATTAATCCTATTCCTTTTTATATCACTGGCTTTTTAGAAAATCCAATGATACTGTACATAATTTGTGTCTTTAGATCAACCAGAAGGGAATAAACAAAAGAATTGTTGACCGATATATTAAAATTTAATAGTTTACATTACTCGCTGGTAATTATAGTCGTCCCATGAAGTTCATAAAGCTAGTTTTGCAGAATCTAACTTGACGGATCCCAAAATTACAAAATATTGCCTAAATTGGTTTTTCTACAACGATATGGACCCATATAGAGCACAGGAACGAATGTTAGCTCAGAATACAAATATTTACTATAGAATTTTTCATATAGCTAAACCAATTGTTATTTCGTAATGAACAGCTTCAAAATTTCTCCTAACATATATGTTTTGGCTTTAAATCGCTTAATTTTCCATACACTTCGCTCCGCAATGTTGGATTCTTCTCCATCAATGATCGGTAAAAATGAGATTTCACGCATCTTAATTACCAATAATTTACGTCACAATACCATGTAATTAGGCCATAATTTTTTAAAAATAAATTTAGTCGTAGAACGCAGCGATATTTTTTGTTTTTGAAAGACCAGATAATTCGAGCCGTCATTTTGAAATTTTCAAATTAGCCAGACAGAATGAGGAGAAAAAAAAACATAAAGTAGTAAACTATTAAGTTTCCAATCAATAAATTACAAAAGCAGAAATTTTCGTTAAAACGTCCTTACGGTTGACTTGAAATTGTCCATATATTTATGGTTCATGCCTAGGCATATTGTATCGACGCGTACTCTCTCCTTACTACGTTCACTATTTAAATAAGTAAAATATGTATTTCAATAAATTTCAGATATAATCAAGTTTTTTTTTTAAGTAAGAATTGATTTTAAGCAGTTAAGATGAATTTACAGAAAATCCCTTTTTTTCACTTCTGCCAAATGTATAATAATAGAGAAAGAACGCAGTCATCCAGATCTACTCGACAATTATTTGCCGGATTTTATCCACGCAAAATGATGTCGATTTGTAGGATGATTTTTAAAAAAATCCTGTTGACTTAGTCAAATTAATTTTCTCTCTGCAACATGTTTAATTTTTAACTTATTTTGCAAATGTCAGTTAGTTTTTACAATTCATGCGTAGCGCAGTTCTAATATGTACACTTGATTATTGTTCTATAAAAATGGCTTTCTTTACTTTTTTTCCCCCGAAAATTTACGTCATATTGTTTTTTGTGCGTATGTAATGTATTAATATTTACAATGTGATGTTTTTGTTACGGATAATTTTTTATGGAAGATTCTATCATGCCCCAGCCACCTGTTTACATTTGCATGAGGTAAATTTTCATGTTATATTTTCATAAATAAAAATTCTCAAATACAATTGAAAGAGAATAAATATATTTTTTTCATATATTTTAAAAATATATTTGTCTAGTCCGCGAAGAATAATAACGATATGCCTATTGATAATCTCTAAAAAAATTCTTGTAAAAACTTAGATATATAAAAGTTTTAAATTATGCTAAAAGTTATATAATAATAATCATTATTTTCATCTTCTATTTTTCATACACATATTTAAACTAAATTTAAGTCTTATCGGAATGCTCGTCCTGAGTACAATACTTTATTAGATTATTTTAATTTGGTTTAATTCATGTTAACCTACGTCTATAGTTCTGTAATTTATTTTACATAATTATCTTTTTAAATTATTTAACTGTATAGATATATAAAAATCTATTCATTTTTTCTCAAAATATTTTCGAAAGCCTTGACAGTTGAAGAATGTTCACCCTCCCGACAAAATACGAAGATCCACAATCTAGGCATTTGTGTAGTTCAATGTCGAATTACAACAAAATGCTTTTTCTCCTTGAACGCTGGTTCAAAATTTTATTACTTCTTACAGGAAGTCATAAAAAACGTAAAGGGAAAAAATAAGAAAATCGTCCCAGACAAAAATGCACCTGCATAATAGGATTTTCGAATGCCCCTGCTGATTTTCTTAACGCTATGTGGTTCTAAAAAGTTAACAAAAAAGTCGTAAACGCGGCCCGATCAGGTGAGACGTCGAGGTCGCCGCCGTTCGGTATTATACCGGTATAAATGTGTGGGTGTGTGTGTGTGTGTGTGTGTATTACCTGTTCTAACCTTTGACGCAGTCGAAAAATACAATGACGCATTCTTAGACGTCGGAATTGCCGAGGCATCCTCGAAGTTCTAATGGTTTCCGTTTTCCCCACCCCTCCCCTTTTTTCTTGTTATATAGACACGAAAATTTAAGAAACTGATCCGAACCGCGTGGCCTGTATTTCCTTCAAACTTGACCGCTGATTTCTCCCAATTTGTCATCTTACTTCTAAAAACATCCAGGCATTTATTCATCAATCGAATGAAGATGATTTTTGATATAATTTATGGGAAAAACCGCGCGATTAATATTTATTTGAATTTACTGATTAATTATTCATGTAATAACAGTTCCTCGAGCTAAGATCGAAGAAAAAAAGTGATAATATTGGAAGAACGTCATTTTCGCTATATAGTTCATTAGTTATAAAAAATATATAAATAAAATTACATAAAGTTACAGAACAATGGCGTATCATATATAATAGTTATTTATAAATATAATGATTTGGCGTTAATTAGAAATTGAAAGAAAAAAGTTGTGAGATACTGGTGTGCATTAATAAGTTCACGGATTGTAGGATCTATCAAGCCCACGAGCCGAGAAAGTACAAAGAGTATTTACTATGCTAATTCGGCTCAATTTGTTTTTTTTTTTTTGGTAACAAAATTGTGCGTCATCGAGCATAAAAGCGAGCAAAGAAGCTCGTTCAAAAAACGCGTTTGCCATTAGACTAACACTAAGAAGTGTGTATCGCAGAAACGTTACACAAGCGCAATCGGAATAATTAAAAGTCTATTGAAAACAAAGGAGAAAAAAACAACAAGCCAACTAGTTTTGAAAATATGAAATTAAGAGGAATAATATCGCTTTTTTCTGTGCTCCAATAAACGATTCGACGTCGTAAGATCCAATCACCAATTGGTTTGAATGAAGAATATTTTTTCAAAGGGTCCGGTATCGCGGTCTTTATAAATGTATTCCTCCTGGGATTTTAAATACGCCCCGTTTTTCGCTAAACCACCTTTGCAAGCTGTAGGGACGGATATGTAGCTTTTTAATATTATGTTATGCTATATTGCAAGGGACATAAACGAGTATCTAGATTATTCTTTTACGGATTTATACGGCCAATGCAACTGAATGTACAGAGTTTAATTAACAATTTATTTTTATTTATAATGTCTTGCTGTTGTAAGAATTCGATTGTGCATTAGTGCAATACTTTTACGAAACTTAAATTGAACCTACGTACTTTTATAAAATTTTTATAATTAACGATAAATATGAATATATAAATATAGTTTTATAATTCTTGATTTTTTTTCTTTCAGATATGACAGTCTTCGAGAAGTACGTTCTGTGTTGTCTACCTTCCATAATATATAATATATAATATTATGCATTATTATATTATTATACACTATTATATATTATTATTCATCCCCCGAAGAATCTAAAATAGAACTTATTGCTAAAAATAAATTCGATTATAAATTATAAATTAAAAATAATAAAAATAAAATTAATAATAAAATAAAGTAAAAATAATAAAATCAATATTCTATGTCGGTAATGGACAGCCCGACTGCCCCAACACCTTAAATTTAAATTCACCTTTGGCGTCCGACGTTTCGAATGTTCATTATATATGCTTCAGAAATTCCATATGTAAAAAAAATTTCAAAGCTGTTTAATATAGAAACGTGTAAAAAATCTGCAATCTATAGGTTTTTTTGTGTTACTAAGCCATCGGTGATAAATGGAATTGAATTATCAATCGAAAGGCGGTAAATTGTTAACTTCCTCTGTCAAAATTTATCTAGAATAATTTAAAATAAAAAACATATAATATATCTAGCTAATTACTCCTTCAAATCCTTTTGTCTCTCCTTTTAATCCTCTTAACAAAAAATCGTATTTGAAGAAAATTAATCGTCTATTAGCAGAAATTTGTTTTTCTCTTCCTATAATAATTCATAACTATATAATTTTTTTCGTAAACCTAATATAGCGAATTGCCATTCTACTCAAGAGCAATGAGAATACGTATAAATAAAAATATAAATTTTTAGAAATATCAACTTCTATAAGAACCAATATGTATATACATTTAATCAATAAATAATGTTAGTAACTGTACTAAATTAAAAAAGGTGTTTGAATATCGTAATATTTCTTATAAACCTAAAGATCAAAGAGCTTTGACGAAATTAAATTTTTTTTTTTTTTTTTTTTTTTTTTTTTTATTGAGCTTACCCAAGCCTATAAAGAGACTTATACAGCTATAAACATATACATATATATACATTATTATTGATACATTTTGTCTGATACAAATGCTAATTTTAAACTTTTATTATAATACATATAATGGATCATTACAGAAGATTTTCGATCGACCAATGCAAAAATATTGTATCTACCTTACAGCAGAAGATAATAGCACGCTATATATAAAGGTTACATTTATTGAAGAATTCGCAAATTATTTGACATATTCGAGTGTTAGGATTGGCTATTAATGTCTCTATATTTAGGGGTAGTTGTAACTTGAGTCTAACGAGTTTATTTATGAAAGACTTTCTTACTTCATCATAAAGCTTGCATTGCCATAATACATGATTCAGATCTTGAGACGTAGAGCCGCATGCACATGTGGGATCGTTGATAATATTCACTCAGGCAAGAGAAGCTGCTAGACTGTAGTGGTCTGATCTGCAGCGATTTATTGTAGTAATACATCTTCTATTTAATTTTTTATTTACAAACCAAGATTTCGATTTTTTAAGACAAAATGCCTGAAAGTATTTTTTACCTGTGAATAATGATCGATCTTTTATAAACAACTCAGTTTGTTTTATCGCAATCTCTTTGAATTCTGAAAAGAGATCAGTGTATGGGATTGAAAAAGTGTCGGTAGGGATGTTTTTAGTGGCTTCTTTTGCTAAGTTATCTGCAATTTCATTACCATGAAGGCCAATATGGGATGGAATCCAAACAAATCTAATTTGATAGTTGGGGCTCTGTTCTAAAAATAAATTATATTTTCTCTTAATCTCTAGAATATGCGAATTTCTATAGCTCGAAGTTTTTGTTGAATTAAGACTTTGCAGAACACTTAGGGAGTCTGAGAAAATCAGATAGCTTCTCCTTGTATTCATAAGTGCAATATCAAGGGCAGCTGAGAGAGCAGCACATTCTGCAGTATATACAGAAGCAAATTTGCTGATTGATATGCTTGTTTTTATAGATAACTCAGGGGAAAAACAGGAAAAACCCGTGGCTAGAGCATTTGAGATCTTGCTTCCATCAGTATACATAGTAGCGCAGTTTTGTTCAACAATGAAATTATTTAATACAGTATTTGGATTGGGAGAGCTTCTTATCTGAAAACCTAATTCAAAATTGACATGTAATTTGGTGTAGTACGTTTTATATTCATAATCATAAAGATTGTGGCCAGTAAGGAGATGACTATAGTTATCTTGTACGAATTCTGCACAAGAATTAAATAAGATTAATCTTTTATTAGGTTTATGGCTATTTTTTTTTAAAAAAGAGATATATTTTTGTAGATTCGTGAAGACAGACGATTTCTTATTATTTATAATTTTGCTTATATAGCA
This sequence comes from Sycobia sp. Sy_11, assembly GCA_018907035.1. NCBI lineage: Eukaryota > Metazoa > Arthropoda > Insecta > Hymenoptera > Epichrysomallidae > Sycobia > Sycobia sp. Sy_11. The sequence goes on from JACCIC010000205.1 coordinate 177,754, forward strand.
TTGGCACAGAAATTTAGTTCGCTCTTTCAGTAATAGCATTTTAGATTCGTCTAATATAATATTTACAGGAGTACTTACTCGGTAACCGAGTGCTTTTCGCAAAGCGCAGTACTGAATTTTTTCTATTTTGCTTACTAGTTCCTTTTGCGACGGGAAATAAATAAAAGAAGCATAATCAAAAATTGATCGGACAAAATTCTTGTAGAAAACTATAAGAGTATTAGGATCAGAACCCCACCAGGTACCGCATAGGTATTTAATGATATTGAGACTTCTAGTACATCTTTGTAGTACATAAGAAATTTGATCTTTAAATGAGAGCTTATAATCGAGAATAATTCGTAAAAAACGTACTGTTTCACTAGATTTTATAATACACTCGTCGACCGTAATTTGTACTTCTCCTGGTTTTATATTGTGATTGTTAAAATGTATTAATACTGTTTTCTCTGATGCGAGGTCTAAACCTATTATACTGAGATTATTTTTAATTATATTTGTTGCTTTTTCAATTACGCTTCTACATTTTGGAAAAGGGGAGAGTTTCGAATAAATCAGTAGATCATCAGCAAATTGGCATTATTCGACGCTTTTAGGTAAGTTATCGACAATATTTTTCATGTATATTATATACAGTAGAGGACTTAAAACACCGCCCTGAGGTACACCTTTATTTCCGATTCTAAAGGAATCTCCTAAATTATCAGAATAAATTAATCTCTCGATCGTAAGAAATTTCACAAATTTAATTATTTTTTCTGAACAGCCAATATCTGCTAATTTATTTAACAGAATGTCGCAGTTTACATTGTCGAATGCGCCAGAGACATCAATAAACGCAGCTAGTACAGATTTCTTTCGAAAAAAGGCTTCATTGATTTGCGTGGTAAGATTAACAAGATTATCGGTGCATGATCTGCCGGTTCTAAACCCGGCCTGATTTTTCGGTAATTGAAAGTGTTCTAACCACCACTGAAGTCTGTTTTTTATTAGCGACTCAAATAGTTTACAGACACATGAAGTAAGAGCAATCGGTCGAACGCCATTATTATTTGTTTTTTTAATAAAATGCACGAAACTATTTTTCCAACTAGATGGATAGCAAGCTGCGGTGAAAAGTTCATTAAAGATGTCCAATAAAATCAAATGATATTTGATAGGTAATTTTTTAATAATGTCATAGGTAATGCCGTCCATGCCAGGAGACGCTGTAGATTTTTTTTCAAATAAGGCTGTATTAAATTCCCTATAATCAAACTGCGCATCAAAAAATTCCGATTCATAGCAGCTTGGCATCCAGCTTGGATCACTAGCTACCCAAGCAGGACAAAGTTTTTGAATAGCGTTTTCAATTTGAACATCGTTCTGTAAGTTACTATTTGAACAGTTTGAGGTAATTTTAACCCACTTATTTTTTAATATTTTAGCCTTATTCCAAACATAATTGATGTTTTCATGAAAATTCAGAGTACATGCAAATTTTTTGAAGTGATCAATTTTATTTTTTTTAAAGGTTTTAATCGCAGTAGCGATAGCTTTTTTGTACTCGATAAAATTTTTTTCATTTTTATTTAATTCCCATTTTTTATAAGCAATTTTTCTTAACCTTTTAGCTTTGTTGCACTCTGAATTCCACCATGAAACGGGATTATCTCTTTTCTTATAAGGAAAAATTTTTGGTTTCGGCGAATGTGAAGAAATGGTGTCTTTAACGGTAGAGATAAAAAGATCATATTTTTCATATAATTGCAAGTAACTATACTCATCTGTGAGAAAAACCGAATATTTTTCATCGAGCTGAATAAAGACTTTTTCCCAATCTGTTTTTATACTATTAATTCTAAAGGATTTTTTGAAGTACAAATTTTTTTGTAAATTAATATTCATAGCAATAGGAAAATGGTCTGATCCTCGTGGATCGTCATTAACAGAGTATTCGATTTTATCCGCAAGATTGAGCGATCTTATAATTAAGTCTAAATTCGATTTTTTTGCGCGACTTGCATCAACATATGAGTATGTATCTATATTATGTATGAATAAATCAAACTTATCAATGCTATTTTGTAACTTTTCACCGTTCGTATCAGTTTTTTCACAATTCCACAATTTATTGTGGGCATTAAAGTCGCCAACAATTACACAATACTCAGATTTTGAACAATTTTCAATAATTGTATCCCATTGTTGCTGATTTAAATTATTACCGGGTACTCTATAACAAACTAAGATATTGATTATTGGTGTAAAATTGGTCACTTTAATTCCCGCTAATTCTACAGAGGTATGAGGTGTAGCTAGATTAGTTAATTCAATATAGCCTACAGTTTTTCTGATGAGTAGGAGAATCCCCCCTCCTCTTCCGTGAAGGCGATCCTTGCGGTATGTAAGAAAGCCAGGAAATTTAAATTGTTCTGAGTCTACAGCATGATCTGTTAACCAGGTTTCAACGCTGATAAAAATATCTAAGTTTTTAAGAATATCTGCTAGTTCGTTTTTACGTTTACGTAGGCTTCTTGCATTCCAAAAAAGGCACTTAAGTTTGTTGTTAAAAGACATAATATAAATATGTATATGTAATTGAATTAATATATTTAATTAATTTAGTCGGATTGTGTCGTATGAGAGCTATCAGATTCCATTTCCTGGTTTATATATTTTAATAACTTTTTTTTAATTCTTGTACATCTGGCCTTTATACTTCTATCCAATATAAACGAGTACGAAAAGTCTAACATCTTAATTAGCTCGTCGGTCTTATTTGTAAACTTAAGAGAAAGTTCAATTGTATTTGTTTTGCCATAGGACTGAGCGAGAAATTCGTGGAATCTGTCGAAACTAAGTATGTGTAACGTGCTTGATTTTTCCAACTCTTCTCTTAATGGTAGTAGTGATTGCTCTAATTTATCAACACAAACTTGATCCAGTTCGACTTCTATTGTGCTTTCCTTGCGCCTTTTGACTACTTTTCTGCTAGGTATTGCGAAGTTATTTTCATTTTCAGCTGTTAGAGAATCATTTTCTATCTTTGTCTCCTTAATAATTAAATTTTCTTCTTTACTCGAATTTTCTGTAGATGTAACTGAAGGAGGAGAGGGTCTTTTCAGTTTTTTATTACTAATATCTTTAGGATTCATATTAGTTTTTTCTATTTCATTCAGCTGTTTAACAGAGTCCGACGGAATATCTTGAGAGAGTGAGAGAGAAGGGAATGCGTCTGGAGTTATAATTTGTTTTCCATTTTCTGGGCAAAGGCGAGCTATATGACCACTTTGTTTACATAAATAACATTTGGTAGAGTCGGTAGTGAAGAAAATCTAGTAAGGTGTGTCATCATGTAGAATTTGCGCCGATTCGGGCACCAGATGTGTGTCTTCTTCTTTGATATAGACTTGACGACGAAATGACAAAATATTTGCTCTACCGGGCTTTAATAGGCCAGCTCTAAGATATTGCATTGTCGATACAGGAGTGATTGAATTTTTTTTAGAAAATTCAGAAGGATTTCATGGGGGATAGTAGGATCGACATTCGAGATTACTAGTCTTTTATGATTTGCAATTAGTGGTCTAAATTTTAATTCATGCCCTTTAAGAAACACAGATTTCTTAATAGTCTTCTCTACTAGTGATTTTTCGGAAAGATAAATTTTGATTCTATTACCTGTAACCTTAGAAATAAACCTTACGTCTCCGGTTCCAATGGTTTCTTCTATAGCATCGATGTAGTCGTCATTTGTGAAACTTTCTATTGCATCTGCTATCACTGCATGTTCTTTGGTTATAAAAGTAGAGCTGAGAGAGGCACTTGCGTATGTTTTACTAATAGAATCTGAAGAGCTTTGAGTAACTTGAGTAAAATGACCCCTGGTATCAGAAGCCATTTTTGGAACACAGGAATTTTGCTTTAACATTTCGGGACTGCAAAAGCAGTCCGAAATTTTAAACACGATAGATATACTATATAGCTTTGATTAATTACTGACACCTTAATATGTTTACTCGTTTCCACGGACTGCGGAGCAATTGTAAACACGTCTGCTCAGAGCGACTGTACAAACGAGCAAAAATCGACGAAATTAAATTGTAATAAAAACTATAAATATACATTTTTCATTCTGTTAATGGTCAAGATTGGTTTTTAAACAATTTTCTTTAACTCATAAAAAAGATTCTTCTAATATTAGTTTCTTAAAAATCAAAATAAAAAAAAACCTTTTAAAATTTGTAAAGGTAGCAATAAAACCGTATAATAAATAAGTAAAAATATCTTTATTACTTGTTCGCCTCTTTATAGGTGATTTGGGGTCAAATGCAAAAACTGTTTTTTAGAAATTTACACAATTGATCTTCGTAAACAAAAACCGAAATCTTAAAATTAGAAAATCCAAAAGTATTTGAACCCTTTTCACACCCTTAGCGATGGTTAGAGATGTAATCTAAAGATTGATATTTAACACTTTTTATAAGCAACCATCGGAAAGGATGAATCGAATCCATAACATCGTAGACTGAGTAAAAACACAACATTCTGAATAAGAACGTAAAAAATATATTTTACTCCTGCTCATCCCTATCCCCTACGAGTTGATTAAAGTAAAATCCTTTCTACAGTGATATGCATACAATTGAAAAGATGTGGTCTGCAGGTTGCGCGCGTATTGGACACTCACTTTTTTTGTATGTTTATATAGATATAAGTAGATATGCAGTACCGGATTCAAAGGTGTGATTTCAAGGCTGAAGGGAGTATGTCGAGATACCTATGTTTCGTAACTTAGAAACAGAAGTTCTACATTAATAAATTAATTAAAATAACCGATAAAAATTTATTAAAATTTAAAGGACATACAAAATAAATTCACAAAAATAACTATATATTTTTTGTTCTCATTTTTCTATTAAAAAAATCGCTTATGAAATTATGGAAAATAAGCAATCTGAATTAATCCTTTTTGATAGTAGGAGTAACCATTAGCTGGAATTTTTGCATTTAATTTCAATTCTGCACCATCAAACTCTGTAAATTAGTTAGAAATCGGAATTATGAAGTAGTATGACTACAAGATTCTTTCCCGATCTTTAATTGCATATTTAAACTGCCTATTATACAATTTTGAAATTTTAATCTTTTCAATTTTACGCAAATTTTCAATTGACGTTTCTTTGCTATCCAATCGATTTTGTTACCTTTTCCTCGTATCTGAAGTTTCCCGTATAATACATTTGTTAAAAGATGCTTTTTCTATCTTAAGCTTTCAAAATTCGCTGCAAAAATTTGAAATAAAGTGAGTTAACGTAGATAATCAAACGAAATCAACATCAATTTTTAAATAATATAAGAGACTATAGTAGCATTAAATTTATGCAATATGTGGTTCCATATTTGCTCCTTGCATATCTCATGGTTATCTCTAGTGGCTGAAAAGTGATTGTGATTACGAGCAAAATAATATATGCTTTCTAGAAATAGTTTATAAAAATACGTCCAATAGAAAAATAAAATAGCTATATCGATATTATGAAAGAGTTAGTCTTCAAGAAATATGTTATATTCATAAATTCAGTCAAACGTAAATATTCCATGATGAATTTATTAACTTTATTTCGGATTTTGTTGTCATTTCTGAGGTTATCCCGTATACATGAATAAATGTATGCGATAATGTAAAATATAAGATCACGTGTGTGAAGATACCTGTCAGAGCTATATCAGAATACACATAATAAGAAAATATAAAGGTCACGGTAATTATTTCATTTTTCTCGAAGCTATAATCTAATTAACTCTTTTATCTATTCTACATTGTAGGCTTTTCTTGAAATATACAATTTACATTGACTAATTTTTCTTTTACTATTATTCTTAGCGTACTAGCAAAGCTTGCAAAGTATGGTAATTAGTCAATGAACTAAGATTATCTCATATTGCCTCCCTCCGGATCTACGGAGTGAATACAGCAATGAAAGCATTTTCGAGTAACTCCTTTCACTAAACCTATAACTTCTTGAAAAAATTCACAATTTTGTTCGCTTTATCGAGATATTTTGATCAAACTTATAAAAATATATGCAAAATTATTAATGTTATTTTTAGAAGCAGATTTAAAGATTTTGAATTAAAAATGGACCGTTTGGACTTTGCAAAAGGTAAATAAAATTATATAAGTCATTGGAGCATCCTTTGATACTATGCTTCCTTACTAAATTTAGTATCCGCAACATGGAACGTAAAAGGCAAATTTCTCAAACCCCTTCAAATACGCTTGCAATCGTTTGTGTTGCCCAAACATATGTTTGGCATTATCATATATGTTTCAGTACAATCATTTGCTATTTCAATATCGTGTTTATTTAGTAATTTTATAATACTCGCTTTCAAATCTATTCCTTAATAAAAATGTTGATAACTCCAGTGTCTGGTACTAATAAAAATATTGTTAAGAATTTAGAGATTGTTTAAATTGTCTTGTTCTATTCATTAAATACTTTACAATAGTATTTGCCTTTCTGGTTATTTATTTACAAAAAACCAGAAAAGAGCGCTCATACGCGTATTCGTCTAGACAGCGAGGGAAAAAACCCGATAATTGATGCGTAAAATTTCCAACGAATAAGAGTCGACGAATAATAACGTTTTAATATAGGATCGAACACAGAAATTAGCACTATGATTCCAAGATAATTGACGTTGTAAGGCAATCCTCGTTCTGTTAAAAAAATGGATCACAAGAATTATTTAATTAATGGCCGACTCTTGTAAAAGTATGGACCCCCCTAGCACGGGGGGATAATGTTTCAACATTAAGCCTCCCCTCCTCCTCCATGGTCCGTCCCTAAGTACATGTTTATTTTTCAACATACAATATAGCCTATGTTAGTTCGAAATACAATATCTATATCCTGTCAAAATTGCATTGGAATTAGTTCAGTAGAGATATTTTCAGTTTTTGTGATTGCAGCTCAAAGACTTACTCTTTCTTACATTAGTATATAAGCAAAAAATCAAATTAAGGATTGGTATAAATTTAATACGAAGAAAATGAACCTACTAAGCCAGTGTTACGTTATTTTTCTTTTTCAAATAATGCAAATTCCCCAAGCGCCGGCCTTTAACTCGATGCTGTAGACACGTAGAAAAATGTACGGGACTACTGCCTCGGGCAGGGAAACTAACGGGCGCTGCTGCAATACGCTGAATTCAATCGGACCGTATGATTAATTTGTGTACATCGGCGATCGTCATTGGTATTATTTAAGTATATTTATATTCATTCGGCGATATTGACGCGTCAAAGTCCATATATATCAATATCCCTAAACAGGTCAAATCCGGTTCCCGTACTTTGCGCGGGAATGAAAGATCGCCCATAAAAAGAATCATTAAAGTCGCGTAGGTGCTCACCGATCAATGAGACACGTACACACACATATGATTGAGCGCTCCTTTAACCTGCTTTAACGATCGCAATAGGTCGAGATTCCCATTCCAGAGGTCGAGTCGAAAATGGCATCGATACTTTCTACGTTCCATTTGATTATATTATAGATAATCTATATATGTAAATATACATATATATATATATATATATATATATATATATATATATATATATGCGTTTCCTATTCTAAAATACTGTTTTTAATCGAAAGTTTATTCCGAAAAAAATATTTAAAATAGAAAACACTAAATCTCGATCTCTATCTTCACTAAAAGCTTCATCCGACAACCTTCAGCCTGTTCATAAAACATACAATATATATATATATATATATATATATATATATATATATATATATATCGCAAATTTCGTCAAAAAAAATAAATACCTTGAAAGTTGTTTGCGCTTCAAAGCGATTGATTATAATAAAGTGGTAAAGGATGGTTCTCCATTTCATTCTAACCAATTTATAAAATTAATGATTGACAAAATTATAGATGGGACATGGCGGTTGCCGAGATAAACAAAAAATACATACACATATATATGTTTCATTAATATTTTTCTGGCTTTTACAAAACTAATTTAATATTACAAATTCCGCGAACTGATGGACGTATAATTTAATGAATACATTCAGTAGAATAAAAAAATCTTAATATGATAATTTTGAAGTTCATTTTATATGAATAAAATAAATTTGCTCTTCTTTTTTGGAGATTATCTTCAGGTGGTTCGAGTGCCGATTATTCGCCTATTTTATTTAGAAACTGAAGATCTTAAATAAAAAAACAGAGCATAAAAGTACAAATTTTAAGTTTTCAATTACCAGCCATTGAAAGAAGATATTTAATTATCTTTGCGGGAAATATGATGTATTTTCTTCTTGAGACTATAGAATTATAGACAAACAGATTTTTATGACTTTTTGAAATATATATTAGAGAAACAAAAAAAAATTATTATTTTATAGCATATTTTGACTCTGAAATTTGATATATTCTACAGTCATTAATTTATTCTTTTTTATTTAATATGAATTTTTTTTCTTTATACTTCGAGTTGATGATGTCATTATTAAAAAGTATTTGTAATTTTCAAGTATAGTTAAAAAATATCATTAAATTATTTCTTTAAAAAAAAAATTTTTATGTTAATGAACAGATATATGGCTTGTAAATATATCGCAAAAACTGGCATATCTGTTAAATCGATTAACTTGGATTTTTAGGAATTTTTTTTATTTAATTTCAGTATCATCACACTTGATTTACTTTTAGCTGATTATATTAAAATAGAATGTTATTTAGTAATATAATCATAATAATTAACGCCATGAAATTATTGTACATATATATATATATATATATATATATATATATATATATATATATATATAGATGTATCAGAATAATTAAAATTCGTTACATACATATTTAAATAAGATTAAATTAAAGAATTTTTTGACAAAACTTTTTACAATGCTGCAGAACATGGACTTACTAGTGGTTAATCCATATTTTAAAACGTTTCCATTTAAATGAAATATGCAAGAAGAAATTTCGTCGAATAAAATATAAATTTTTGGATGGTTTTTTTTTTTTTTTTTTTTTAATAAACGCAAAAAGAATTATTGTGTACTTTTCAGAGTATGACCGGATGGGTTCCTCAGTAAGAGTGACCCTTGCCATGGATATAGAATGGTAAACCGGGCTGTAAGGAATTTACGATATACACTTATTTAAATTACCTGCGGAAGTTTAGTATTGGATGAAAATGAATGAAATTCAAATTTCTAATATACTTATATCTTAGAAAAGAATATAGGAATTTAACATTCCGAGCTACTTTTCAATTACATCATAACATACTTAATGAAACATATTTAAATATCAGAATAATATTATCATGTAAAATTCATTCATTTTCATCCAATACCGATCTTTCAAAACTACTTTAAATATCTCCGTATCATATCATAATATCGCCGTATCCTTGTATCTCGGCCTACTATCGCACATCTAAGAATTTGTCACCTGTACTCTTACTGAATACAACTCAGCAACCAGCATTAGCTTACTTCGGACGAAAAATACATAATAACTGTTTCTATACGTCTGTATATAAAAACGTATTTTTAATCAAGTCCCTTCTCACCTACGTCCTTTAAAACGTAAAATATGCGAATTAATTTCAATGTCAATGTTCTGCGTCGGTTTCGCGAAGCGATCGCAGCGTTTGTAAATTATTTACTTATTCTTACTAATGTTTTAAATGATTTTTAAAATTTATCTATACGTATTATTTTATTTCTTTTTCATTCCTTCTTTCCGTTATTCTCACTCGCTCATCTTCGCGCCGTTAATTATTATTGAATATATGGCTTCTCGAACAGTGGGCGAAATCGGAGAAAACAGGCGGAGTCAATACGAAAATCGGCATTTTGTGCCTGCCTACATCAGCATAAAAAATTAATGCTTGTATCACAGGTACATAATTATCGTAGCCGAGAATTATTTATTACTTTCATCCGTTGCAAATAAATCCGGTAATGTTTCATTTGTTTATTTTTAAAAATTTTATTTAATTAAGTAATAACGTAGCTTTTATTGTAATCGACTGATTGGGTTCGATATGGAATCTATATATATATATGGTTCTGACATACAGAGCTCGCAATAATTTTCGCGAAATTCATTTACATTATGATTCGAATTGCTGTGGGTGAAAGTTAAAGAATTTTTAGGACAATTATATAAAGCATGCATAGAATGTCGTCCGTGTATTTTGCATGCACGAGCAGAGGTTCCCTTCTGTTTTGGTGTGAGTGCATCTGGGCCGATGTTGCCGGTGTATATATATATATATATATATATATATATATATATATATATATATATATACATAATATTATTGGTACAACTAGAAATATTCAGCTTAGATTTATGTTTTATAAGATTACAAAAGTTTTAAGTACTTTAAAAAAAAAAAAAAAAAAAACAAAATGCTTGCCACTGTTGTATTAACAGAGCAACGACCAACAAACGCCCCAAACTCAACTGTACATAATACATTCACAATCCACCACCATTGTTTTCGCGTCTGGTATTAAAATTTCGATATATATATATATATATATATATATATATATATATATATACACATATATATGTGTGTATAGAGAGAGAGAGGTAGTCGCGGGGTTATAGCACATATACGTGCCGTCCTGGTTCCCAGATTGAGTCATGCTCGCGCGGCTTTCGATATATACAGTCGAAAGCAACTGTTATGTGTCCCAATTAAATTGTCCAAGCCCAGACAACCGTATCTATATTTTATATATGTATATGTATATGTATAGACAAATAAAATATGTTTCTAATTCTTTTCATGACCGTCAAGTTCACGGAGTACAATTAGGCCCGCGCACGTCAGCTTTCGCACTGTATAATACAGTAGCGACGAGGGATTGAAAATTTATGACAGGCGTGTGTATATTACAAATGTATGCATATATATATATATATATATATATATATATATATATACAGGTGTTTGACAAGGTGGATCACCTTGATCACGGTATTGTAGAATGAATCTTTTCGCGTTGAAATCAAGATGATTGATCGTTTTGATTCTCGGGGCGAAGTTTAAAGATTATTTTATAGGGCTAAAATTTTTTTAGTAAGTACATATTAAAGTATATATCTGCGATTTTAAAATGAAAAGATTATGCTGTTTTATTTTAATTAACAAGTGAAGTACACAACTACTCGAGAACTAGTTCTAACCAGTAGGGAAAAATACATTAATCGTGCATAAAAATGAAGTACCGTGTCATTGTTTTTGTTGCCCATTGGGCATTAATTCCATTCATTTTATGCTCATTGAAGTTATTTCATTTTCATTAATTATTTTCACTCGTACTTCAGTTAAGATTCGTTTTTTAGATTAAAGAATTTTTTTTAGTAATATTGAAAAAAAAAATTTAAGCAAATTTTTTATGTACTTTTGTTGGAGAGTTCTATCTGTTTTAGATGGTACAGCAGCTAACGAAGAATTTTATAAAAAAAATTGGAGTTTTATGAAATACCGAAGAAACATACTTTTTATATAAATTAATATAATAGTTTTTTTAAATAATTTTTCTAATACGAGTCTGTCTAGCTGTGTGCTTATCATAAAATAATATGAGTTTGATAGGCAAGTGAAGATATTTATTAATGCAGAAGAAGATTCATCATACCGGTAGAAAATTTTAAATAAATTTTTATTTTTTTTTTTAATCTATTTTAATGGTTTCTATAAAGTTATAAAAATAATAATTTTTTTGTACACGTGCAATTAAAAAATATTTTAGTGTAATAATTTTCTTCGCAAATATTTTTTACAGATTATATTGAAAGAAAGAAAAATTTTTAATACAAAAATTACGAATGTACATAATAATTTTATTATGCACAATTAATGTATTTTTCACCTACTGGTGAGAATTTGTTCTCCAGTAGGTGTGCACTCCCCTTGTAAGTATAATTTAAAAAATTAAAAAGTACTTATGTCGATCATTTTGTAACAAACTAACATAAATCTAACTGTCTTTATTTATAACTATCCCCGTAACCTGCGAAATATGAAATTATGATTATAATTGTTTATAAATATCCTAAAAGAAAAATGTGGCTATAATGTGAGATATTGAGTCAAATTCATATTGCATTAATTTCAATTGGATTCAGCTTATTCTTTATTCTTCTTCTTTCTTCAGCGGAGACAAGTGCGCTTTCAAAATGAACTTTTACGTAGAATACGATGGAAATATTAAAAAACAAGATGATTGAGGTACGGTTAAAATATTAAAATCAATTTAAAAAATGTAATTATTAATAAAACTGGATTTTGTTCATAATTTCCTCATATTAAATTATTTTTTCATTCAACCTTGTACTTTTCCCTTTACAAATTTACAAACCTTTCTATCTTCTAAAAAATCCTCGAATACATATCTCTCTAACAGACATGTGTCGGTCAATTTTCGACCAAATCGGTTCGATTTGTAAAAGAGCGTCCCATATGTTCACCCTAAACGTTCTCTTATGCTTTAACTCTCTCTCTCTCTCTCTCTCTCTCTCTCTCTCTCTCTCTCTCTCTCTCTCTCTCTCTCTCTCTCTCTCTCTCTCTCACCCCTTCTCACATATTGCACATTATACGTAAATTTGCCCATACGTATAATACGCGCAATTAAGAAGAGCGTAAAAGTATACAGCGCGGAGATGCGAGCGCTCGCGCCAAAATGAAGCGACAGCCGGAGGTGCGCGCAAATGTATATAGCGCGATAGTTCAGGTGTCCAGGTGTACGCCGGCGAGCCGTAAGTGCGCGCAGGTATGTAGACCTCGAGCGTGCGCCGCGTAATATAGCGTATAATGAGCGGGCTACGGAGGTAACTCGCGCGCGCGAGCGATGATTTATGAAAATGAGACGTGCTATTATATGCAAGAGCAGGATGATGCGAGCGCGATTGCGACGATCGAGCGGCGACGGGGTGTCCGCGGTTCTATATATATATATATATATATATATATATATATATATATATATATATAACGCGCGATGATGGTGCATCGAATATTTAATTGGCTATATATAACGATGAATGTCTTAATCCAATGTATCTAACTTGCAGTTTGCGCCTCGATATTCGCGTTCATTGTGAAATCTGCGTTAATTTACAGTCAGTTGCGTAAGGTGCGCGCTTTTCTTTTTCTTTTCTTTTTTACATATCGAAGATCAGTGTATTATAACATGTGGAAAACAGAAAAATTAACGCAATCATCCGTTGTAAATTTAGTGCTTAATCTACATTCATTGTAAGATTCATGTGTGAAAGCTTAATATATTAATTTCTAAATTTATTAAAGATGCGAAAGTAATTATGTATCAGCGATGTGAAAGAAAATTATTCGATATTTCAAATTAAAAGAAAGCAAAATTTTCATTGCCGAGGTCCAGAAAATAATAACAACTAAACTGTGTCTCAGCAAAATTTTTAAAGCCTAGCAATACTCTTCTTAGCTTGTGTTTTAACAAAAGATTTCTAACCTCTTAAAATCAAAATCTTCACTCTTCTTTCGTTTTGTCTTAAATAAGAAGTTTTATTTATGATTAATGCTGACCAACTTAACCAGTTTTCAACGTACAAAGATAGACATATTCAATTTTGTACATATATCTACACTTACACTCAATCGTATTTGGTGAAAGATAAAAAAAATTATGTGCATCATACGATCGAATACAATTATCAATCATTACTACTTATTCGTGTAATTTGTAACATCTGTTACGGATGACAAGATATAGAAGAATCTTAAAATAACATCTGAGGGTTTAAAAAGGTTCAACAACAGTGACCTCGCATTTATTCTTCAGCATGATCGCGAAGGTTGTTTGAAATGAAACTTAAGCTTTTTAACAATGCTTAATATTGATTACAGAAATAACCTTTTATATCCAGAAGATTTTTTGAATTTCTTGATGTAACCTTGAGAACGTCAGTCTTAAAAGAAACTTTACTACGAATAATTCTACATCTATTTCAAAAACAAAATCTACAAAGTACCTCCAAATTATACAATATTTATTATTAATAATTATTATCTAATAATCAATAATAACAATTCAATTCTATTCAAATTTTGAAAAAGCAATTTTTACTTGACCTGGCCGATCCCTGAAGACTTTTCAAGAAGCTGTTATCAACATTGTAATTAAATAATTAAAATCAAAATCTATAAAAATATAATTAATTTTATACTTTAATATATTTTTATTATATTTTAATTCCTTTTTTTTTCTTTCGTTCTCTCTCTCTCTCTCCTTTTATCTAGTAAATGACAAGGATAATTTTCTCACGAAATCGATCATTTTCACCTACAATTTACAATGCTCATTTCCAAATATTCGGAATTAACAATAAAGCTTTTCCGTCGATAAACTATGCAATCATACACTTGATTTTAAAGAGTAATAGAGCCCAGACGACTTTTAGAATAACGAGATAAAGAGTGTTTACTTGATTATACCACAGTTCTTTTCATAATCGAGTACATATTTAAATTAGGAATACTAAACACAAATTTTTTCAAGACTACGTGATTGAATAGCTCGAATTCTACTGACATGTGGAAGGCTATCAACGAATTGAGTCTTTATAATACATCTCATGATGGCTCGCTGCCTTTCCCTGGTGATATCTTCAATAATCGCTTCATTAAAACATCTTTCTGTAAAGTACAAAATTTAAACGCTTACAACTTACTCAACCTTTTACTAATGTGCTTTGGATTGTGTTATGTTTTTGTTAAGATACCTTAGAAAATATGCTAAGGTATCTCATGTAGATTGTCTGTATAGAAATGGGACTATTGTGTCACTGTGAATCTCATCCGACAAAGATTGCGGGCGATACAGTAAGCCAAAATAGATGTGCTGGAATGAGAGGGTAGGGAACCGATCCTAACTTTGTGACAGTGTATGAAGACTCTCCAAGATAGGAATCGAATATCGTCGGCAATCAATTAATGTTGACGGATGCAAATTCTGAGTTCTTTATTGGCGTTCTCTCTATCGTCTCACACAGAAAATCAGTACAACGCTTGTGGTTTTCACTAAGATGATGGTATGAGACTGCATTGCAAATGGGTTGTCTTTTGAATTTATAAATCTTTAGTCGAACATAATCGTCACAAACACCGATTCTGTATATTTAGCTAAAATAACTGTTGAGCCGATGGAGTCTAGCGTCAGTCAGTGGAACGTTGGTATGATCAGTCCTCTTTATTGACATCGGCCTGAAAGTAGTCCATAGTACGTATGCCATTCAGAAGTGTTTGATAGTGTCTCTATGTATTTTATCCACTTTAAATATTCTCCGACGTTAATGTTTCCCAAAGCCATTTTGAAATAGATAGCTGGTAGGACCAACTTACGTAGAACGAACAACATTTGGTGGGGTTTCAGTGTAGTTTCGGTCAAGAGCTGCAGTTACTCAGCTAGTTTGTTGGCTAAAGAACTGCACCTTTTGTCCTCAGCGTAGAACTGAAAACTGTAGGATAGGAACACAAATTGACCATGGCTCGCACGAGTGGACCACAGATCTTGATGCCCGTACTTTTGAACATTCCACAGCTTTGAAAACAAGCGGCTATGATTTGGAGCAGATCTTGTAGCCCAAGTGGTGAATTTATAGGTAGCTTTAAGTCGTCTGCAATGAACGTAAGGCGAACTCTATGATGGCAAGATGATAATTAGAGTAGAAGGGGTATGATGATGTTGAAGAGAGCTGAAGAGTGGGGTCCCCTGCCCAGCTTGTCTCTTAATCTTCAGGGGCGCAAAGTTCCATTCAGAGGTAAATAGCACATTTGAAACTCTGGTGTAATTATCCTCGAGATATTCGAGGAGTTTCGTTGCCAAGCCAGCTGTTTTAGAAGTAGCTAGCAAGGCGAAGTATTCGATGCTGTCAAAGGCATTCACGATGTTAGTGGCCACGAACAATGCCTGATAATTGGCCAAGCGGCTTTTTAACATAGCGGCTAGGAGAACGGTGTTCTCCCTGCAGCCATCGAATCCCCTTCGGAAAACATGTTGGTGGTCGTTAAAACGGATAGCCGCGTCAATCGTCAGTCTCAATACCTTAATAACATGCGTTACAATACAAAGTATTTTTAATTTTCTTTTAAATTAGGTCCATCAATTTTCTAGAAAAATCTTTCGTATAATTGTGTAGCTTATATAAAATAAGAAACTCTCTTTTAAGGAATACTATATAAATTTTTATTTTTACATAAAATCGTTGACTACTGCGTTTTTTGTTTTATTTATACAGTTTTTAATTTATTTATTATGTATTATGTTCATTCTATTTCACTGATGTATTAACAGTTTTATGATTATTTAATTTCTTACTTTTTTATTTACATTGCGCCGCGTTATTTTTATTTTTACTGTTGATAGATAATATTATTCATACAAGAAAATTAAGCCGATTTATTATATAAGTCTGGCATCGTGTATTAATTGTGCTAAAGGGTTCATAAGAGATGCAGACTATTACAAAACAACATATGCAAGAACCATAGCGGATCGTACCATATATTATTCAAGAAAATGAATTACAGGAGAAAGATTATAATAAACTGGGCATATATCTGTCCGAATTTTAGGAATACTACCATTCGTATATATTAAATTAGTGGTCCACTAAGTACTGACCACGTTTTATTGAGGATGCATATAGACATATACCTAAAAACGGATTAATAAATATATATATATATATATATATATATATATATATCAAAAATACAAATAAAAATTTATTTATTTCCGTATCATAATTTTTATTGAACAATAGTTTTTGCGCTGAGAAAAGAAAGCTGAATTAGATCTATAGTCTAGGTCATTGTATAGAAAGCTAAATTATGAAATAAGCCTTTTGTTAAATCTAATAGACGTATTCCTAATATTAATTGGATATTCCCAAGTGAGAGACTGTTTTTTTATGAACAGATCTAAAGTTTTTACGTACTGTTGGAGAAAATAGAATGTTTCTGTGTTAACCATGCCAGGAGCTGTATGTACGGAAATTTGAATCGTTAAGCAGTAATTGACTGTGCAAAAGTCGCACGATAAAATTCTCCGTGCCATAAACACATTTCAAGTATTACTGCGCTTTATGAATGAGAGAAGCTTGAAACCAGTCGGAAATAAAAGAGAAGGAGAGGAAGAGGTAGAGAAAGGAAGATAGAGAGGCGTCAGTAGCTATGCAGTGATCGGTGAATAAATCTAGGATGAGCTAAGATTTTTAAACCCAGATCCGAGAATATAATACGTGTATTAAAAAAATGCCGTGCCACAGCGCGCGTGCGCGCTTCTAATGGCTATGTCGTTTAGCATCTGTTGGCGTACTTTTGTACCGCAGAGTGCGTTTCCCATGGCTTGCTTCGAAGAAAACGCAGATCGTTTTTTTAATTATTTTTTTTTCTCATCTAAAGAGCATTTCAGGCTTTCAATACCCTGCTCGTAATGATTCTCAGTACGCGCGATGGTCAATAAACATTTTAACCCGCTGTTTTCAGTACAATTACGGAAGAATTCTTTTACTTTCTAATAATTGTCTAATAAAAATAAAGATGAGACACGCGAGAAAATGCTTTGTTCGTATAGTGCTTGCATAAGAGGAGCCGATCAAAAATAAATAATAAAATCTTTGGTGCTATTGAATGCATCGTTAAACATATTTATAACGACATTAACAATATTAAAAAAATAATAATATAAGAAAACACTATTAGAGAAGCGTTCGATAAATTTATGATTATATTTATAAAACGAAAAAAAATGGAATTTACAGAAGAAGTGAAGATGAAATAGTGAACAGGAACAGAGAGTAATGAAACGATAAGATTATTACATTTACAGCCGGTTTGCAAAGCTTGTGTTTATCGACTATTTTTTCTTTCAGCTTATATTAGTTTTCAATTTCAGGTTAGAATTATGAACAATGTTCAGCACACCTTGAGAATTAAGTTAGTTAGGAGATTAATCTATAACTTTGACTTTCGCGCAATTCGAAATTTCTGTTTGAAGTACAAATAAAATTTTTATCTCGATTTTACTATTTATAATACTGCTTTGCGTTCATTCGCGCGCGCCATTTTAAGCAAATGTTAGAAATTGCTTGGTGTATTTTAATATGACTGTTTTTTCATAAAAACAGAAAGTTGTTTCTTCATTGAAATATTGAAGATACTGCTAAGGAAAATTATTTAATATTATTTACTGTACGTAGTCATTCATCAATTTGTACTTTTCTCGAACTAGTCTATCATATTGATTCTACAAATCTGAGAAGAATTCGCAATACGAGAAGTGGAACTTCTGTTTCATTATATTTTTAAATGAAGCCTTATATTGAGAAAAAAAATTAACTAGCGTTTTTTTTTATTTTGCGTAATTATGCTATAATTTTTTCGGACTGTAAAATGCAATCCTGTTTTACACCAATCTCACGTCAAGTTGTGACATACTACTAATCAGTGAATCACACAATTAAATTGCAATATAAGTTTCATACAAAATTTTAGACAAATTTAAATTGCAATATACTGTCAAAATAATTAAATTTTATTATGATTGAGTTTTATTGCGCACAAACTTTAATTTTATTACGCGAGATCATCCATAAATATTCTTGCAGAATAAAAAATATATCTTATTTATTTTTATGAAAACAGTCCTATTTAAAGAAAAATTCGGTTATAAAAAATAATATTGTTTATAACTAAAAAATATTGTTTCTTCATAAAAAGATTCAAAGAATCGTATAACCGAAGAAAAAAATGTTCTAGTTTATATTAGTCTAATGCTATATATCGTATATATATGAAAATTCTACATTTAAAAGTTATCATTATATTATTATTTCAAGTAACAACATTGATTTTTTGTAAGATATGTTGAGAAATAAATAAAAGATTGTGATTAGTCCGATGATTATTTTATTCGAACATTAAAAAAATCTAATCTTATTTGAATTTATAGATCTGTTTCTAAAATTCGAATTATGACGAAGTTAAAATTTATCATTTATAAAATTAAAATATTGCTTCATTTTGAAACAGATCTAATATTTTCGCGTTTACAAATGGAATCTTTAATATTTATTTATATAGCAGATATTTGAAAGCAGTAAATTTAATGACTTATTTCGTTTAATATATAATTAAATTTAACATATAATTAAAGATTAAAAAAATATATTAACAAGATAACTGTTTATTAGTTACATATTCCAATAATAGCAGAAATCATGCTTTTGAAAAATAAAATCTAAACATCTGGTACAAGAAAAATTCACGAATTCGTATAAGAGTGGTGACAAAGTTTTTGAAAGAAAAGCATCAAATTTTGTTCAATATTTTTTTAAGGCTAATTTTGAATCATAACCAGAAGCCTAATTCAATGTCTATCACCGTGTTAAATGATTTCATATACTATACAGTAGTCTTCGCAATTAGGCAGTTATACATGTGTTTATTATCAGTTTTTTTATTGTTGAAAAAAACATTATTAAAATTAATATTAAAATAATAAAAAGATTAGAATATCTTCATCATTTAGATTTAAGACGTTGATAATTATTACAAAGCTGTCAAAAATATTTCTGTGCTCTTTATTATTTCTAAACGTTCATTCGATGCAGAACTTATTAATAAGCGGCATTGCAATGGGTTTTTATGTATTCATAAAACAACAAATTAGTGCTAAGAATAATTTATTACAAATATTACAGTGTAACCAAGCATCACAGATGTTGTCTCCTTCCGCTAATTACAACACTTATATACACATACGTGATCGCTACACCATGACGTCACCAGTATGAACGATACATATGTTTTATTTTATTTTTTTTCTGATGTACAATACATAATCTGAACAAACTTAATGATGAAATTATACTAAATTACATTATTTTACTTGGAACTTGCTTACAGGTGCTCAGAAAGTACACGCAATAGCCAAATTTTGTTGTAAAGCAGGCATCCTTATTTAAGACTCTAGCAGTATTGTTTAAAGATGCTTCCCTCGATGTTGTTACAATAATTGTGTTGACTCGAGCAGATTTATGACGAGATGTTATTTCATCTTATATACATCTTACGAACGTTCTATTGGATTACTCGTTGACACCGTACGGCAGCCCATGGACAGTCTCTTGAACGGCTGTTGCAATGAGCTTATCGTTTCATCCATACGAAAAAAAAGCATGTGAGGATGCTCGTAAAACATTAAAAACAATGTTTTTAGTTCTTCGTGTCTAAAACTCTTCTAGATGTACTTCATAGCTATAAATGAATATTCGCCTCCTTCTATCTAAACGAGTGGTGCTTTTCCTTTTTTCTTCCAGTCGGCCAGCATTTCATTCAATGATCAATTTAACGTCATTGCTTTCGGTACCATATCTATTAGTATGAAAAATTCTCAGAGAGCATCATAACACGTTAAAAGATCATTGGCATATTAATGTTGCACTTTTCTAGGCCAAATTGGATTCGCTCAAATGCATAAAATAGAAAAAAGAAAGGGCATCGTTACCGCGGTTTTCTTAAAGTCGTGCTAGACCACTAGAATTTCGAGATATACTATCACTAAATAAATAGAAGAAAAAATCAAATTACTACCGATAACACTTGAAAAATACTCAGTATGTGATACAGAATATCGATCGGCAACTGTTTAACGTATGATAATTGTCGCAGGGACGTTATATGTTGTCGTTTTTTAGCTTTGAAAGTGGCGTCATGGCCCACGAACTTTTTGTACCAAATTCGTAGCAGATGAACTTCTTTTTATCGGGTGATATTGTTTTTTCTATTAATGAACTGAATACAGGTAGACTGAATGACATTGCAACATAGTGTGTGCCGCTATGATTTATTGAATTTTTACTATTTAACAGTTGCAAGAGTTTTTGATACTCACATACGATACGATGGTATCAGGGATCTCCAAAAACACGTTAATAAACTTCTTTAGTATGTATGTACTGCGTGTCATCACTCTAGTTAGTATATTAAAGAGTAGTACAATGACAAACTCCAAGGTAATGTGATAAAAATTCAATTTCTAGAACCGATCTTTGCGACACCACAAATTGACACGTAAAAAAGCGTGACAGTCATAATAACAATATATATATATATGAATACGAAACGGCAAATTGGTTACAAAAGAAATGGACGGAAATGCGAGATGTTTGATCATCACCAATGTACGTCGAATTCACTAGTGGTTAGAAAACAAATCTCGAATACCATATTGTACCAGCATTCTTCAGATTTCACTTCTATAGCATGGAAGATAGTTTTCGATCTTCCAATCTTCTAAAAATTCTATTATGATCTTGGTGAACTCCAGCATTTTTGGTACTACTATGGCCGAAGCAATGCTAGAGCAGTGGTGTCATCATTTCACGAATCTTGTCTGCAAGTTCTGTCACTTTGGAAAGAGGACTGTAATCGATCAATCCGGATTGTTCGAAACAGATTTTCGGATATATTACGGGTACGTAGTCGAGATAAGAGAGGAAATGTAAAGGTGTACTACCGTCGAGATCTTTTTCTGCAAGTAGTTGATTTAGCTTGCTATCTTCTGATAATGAGAGTTAACGAATTAGTTCAGCCTTGTATAGGAACTTCATATATGGCTTTCATGTTAATTCCTGATACCGTGTGGTGGAGTTTGATATTAATCACCGTGCTTTAACAAATCGTAGATTGCATTCATAACAATCATAACTATTAATTTCTGTTACTAGTTTTTTGTACTTTCTACTTACTTTTCGCTTACTATTACCTGTAATCTTTATACTTTACAAGTTTCTCATTATTCTCATTATCAGACAATTTTCACCTTAAATTTCTGATAACATTTCCTACGAAAGTCAAGAACTCAATT
Organism: Sycobia sp. Sy_11; assembly: GCA_018907035.1. Classification (NCBI taxonomy): domain Eukaryota; kingdom Metazoa; phylum Arthropoda; class Insecta; order Hymenoptera; family Epichrysomallidae; genus Sycobia; species Sycobia sp. Sy_11. Next base: position 199,713 of record JACCIC010000205.1, read on the forward strand.
ACTACAAAAAGATGTTCTTTCTTTGCAAAGCAGTAACAGAATTCTTCTCTTTATCCAGCGCCCGTCACGTGTTTCTTTAATGCGTAATAATAAAACATATGCGTAATAATAAAACATCATTTAAAAAAATAGATGAAAAAACGATAATTAATTTTTAAACTTTATGAGCTAGTAATCCGACTTCAGATCTTATACTATTTTTTTTTCAGTAAGTATCTCTAAAACCTTCATAAAGTTCGGATTTTCCAATTGTAAAGCTGATGCTGAGTCAACTCTAGGTGACCATCGAGTTACAGTCGAAATTTTTGAGACATTGCATATACCTTGTGATTTAAAAAAATCTAGCTTGACAGTAAAGCCCCGAGAAAAAACTATTCAATTTTTATAATAAATCAATCAATTACATTATCTCACTAATATGATATGGAATAAACTTAAACTAATATTAATGTGTGTAATGCAAAATACATAAATTGAAAAAGAATATAGTTTTGTAACAATCAAATATGTTAGCTGTTACCGTACGACTGTCCTCGGTAATTAGATATAAAAAATTTATGCTGTCCAAGTAAATACGTCAATTGTTAAATACTGCCCATCGTGACTTTTTATCGCAATAAATTTTATATAAATCTTTATTTTTTTCATTTCTAAGATACCTTACATCGAATATTAACTGATCTGTATGACTAGTACATGCTGACTTGCATTTAAAAACAATGCCTCATAAAAGAGAGCTTACATGAAAACTGTATCAATGCTTTCGCTTATTCGACTATTTATAGTACGACATTCAAAACAAGCAGTGCCTATCTTTCTTAAAAGTAAATTAGCCTTCAAAATTGCTACTTAATTCTAAACTATCCGTCACTTGCGATGCAAATCCTATTTAAAAATCTGTATGGAATCAAATATGATAATATTTTGAATATATATATATATAACAGAATAGATAATAAAAGTATCAACACTCAGCTTTCTAAAAGTACATAACTTTTTTTGACAATTAATTCAGTAAATTATTCTTTAAGTGACAGTTGATGATTAAGATGACATCTTTATATACATAAAAATACTTGAGACTACCAGGATGATAAGCATAAGCTTCAAGAACTGAGCGTTATAGGCATGCGCTCGTTATTTACAACCTCATCGCTTCTATACATACACGCACGCGCGCACACAGAGAGAGAGAGAGAGAGAGAGAGAGAGAGAGAGAGAGAGAGAACAAAACAAATCAAAACAAAATGAAACAACTCGTGAAACGGAGGTGTAATTTCATTGATTGACCGATTCATCATTTATCCGTGGAACGATGTCACAACCGCATTCGCGCCAAAAGCAACCCCCGGCAACGTAATCGAAAAGCTTGCTCGATCCCGCAATATCATAAAGGATCAGTGAAAGAGAGCCGATATAATAATCACAACAGTAATAATAATAATGATAATGATGACGATCATCAGAACAACAATAACAACAACAACAACAACAACAACAATAATAACCACAACAACAACAACAACAATAATAAGTATAATAATACAGTAGTCTTAATAATCATAAATTAAGAAAGAAAAAAGAAAAGGAAAGAAAAAAAAACGAAATGCACCGCGGAGAGCGGCGGTCAATTCTTTTTCCCCGACTGTACGAGTCTCGCGCGATCCCGTTATAATATACATCTCGAAGCCGGCGCGGAGGCGCTATATGCGTATACGCGCGACGATCGGATCCGCCTGGACGGCGCGTGCTGTCAATGATGCCTTCTCATCGCTACTAATATTTGTAATATTACGCCCGTGCCTCTTTCTGATTTCCGCCGCGTGGACAGAATATCGGGAAAGTGCTAATAGAGGCGTGTGTGCGTGCATTATATATACATATAGGAAAAAGATGTATATGGATAGGGTACATTCAACGTATAGACTTCAGCATTTGATGTCACTGGGAAACGGGGCTTTTGAAAATCGTTTTTATCAATACGTCTTTTTGACAAAACATTAGAATGATCATATTTACGTATATATATGAATGTTGATGATTATATTATTTTATTATGAGAAGACAATAAAATACCATAAATTTCATTGTCTCTGTGTGTGTGTGTGTGTGTGTGTGTGTGTATTCATTGCTGAATACAATTTATTTACAATTCTGAAGGTGTAACTAATAATATTTTAGGAGTACACTTGAAGATTACAGTTGAAAAAAATCTTCCTTCCTTTTTCTTTTAATTTAATTGTAACTGATTTATATGATTATGGATGCATTTTTGTATGTGGAATAACAAAATTTGCAACGTATTCTACCAAAATAAATGAATTCATTCGGTTAAGGAAATGTAATGTGTCTCAAAGAATTACAAATTTATAAAAAAATTCTTAATCCTCCTAATTTAATAACAGACTTAAAAAAACAGAAATATCTGGAGCAATCAAGCAAATACACTCTAAACCATTAGTCTACTTTTTGAAACATTAACAGCTTCAGATACATGGATCGATTAGACTTTCTGACGTTCTTCTGAAACGACAAAACAGTGATTTTTTCCGGTGCCAATAATTTGAATTTTTTTTTAACGCATATCCGAAAATTCGTTGAATTGGACCATAATATATATATATATATATATATATATATATATATATATATATATATATATATATATGTATATAATATGTATGTATGAAAGGAGCAAATAATTCAGGAAGAGAAAGAGGATGAGGAGAAGGAGGGCGTTAAGCAGGGGCACACACACGCGCCGCGCTCGCTCGCCGCCAGAGATCCATGAATCCATGATCCATCGTCAGTCGGCGCGCGTCGCCCGTCCTCTATCGAGCTTGATGCGCAGTGCGTGCGTGCAGCGCGGCCCGGAAGTGTTGGTATATATATATATATATATATATATATATATATATATATATATGTGCGTGTGTGTGTGTATATACAGTAGCGCGCGTCCTATAACCCGCGGAACCATCATATCATCCTGTCGTCGTCATCGTCATCGTCGTATATATAGCGCGCTACGTTCATCGATAGAGACCTGACACCAAACCCGGCTGTATATATCTATAATATATATATATATATATATGTATATATCTAGACAAATTAAAATACACGCGCGCACTTCCCGTTCGTAGTATCGTGAGCGCGCTCGCGCACGCGCGCACTTTCTTTCTCGCCGGCTATAATCTTCGCGCGGCAGAGAGGGCGAGGGAGACGGAGGCGTTCGCCCGCGCTGGACATATAAGTGCGCGGTGGTGCAGGTTATATTGAAATTAAAGGACACTGTATTATATATGAGAGATATCTATATATTCATATATAGATATATGTAAATATATATCTATATATATTTATATATATATATATATAGAAAGACATAATCATAATGGAGCTGCCCAGGTTTATCCTCTTCTTCGCTGCGGCGGCCTGCTGCTTAAACGTATGTGCCCCTATATAATATAAACTTTACATGTGTATATATATATATATATATTTGCGCGCGGTTGTATTATTATATTGCCTTCGCATTATCGAGCACGGGTGGAATTTTCATGCTCTTTTTAACAGCGGTATTAATAAAATTATTATTTTGTATCTGTTAATCATGAGCGCAATTAAAAGAGAGGGTACATTCAATGTTCGAAATGTAAGCCGATTAAAAAACTTGTTTTTCTACATAACGTCAAATTTAATTGAACGTCGTAAAATTTTTTCCTTCGTATGTAAAATATAGAATAGCAGTTTATAAACCAGGTTCAAGAAAATGTGCAGGCTGTTTTTTTTTCATATTTTATTTTATTATTTATTAATGTATTTTTCGGGTAGCATTATCATTGGCTCTTTTCGAACAAATGAGTAATTTTGAATAAATGAAAAAGACAAAGTGTACGCCACGTACTTCTAGTCGCCAGTTAATATACACTATACCATATAGTTAATAAGTAATGACTGATGACCGAACGTAAGTATATGTTAGAGCTTAATTTTTTTTATTAAAAACTTCAAATTCTTTCGTCAACTGTTTTGTCAGAAATGTATAAATATTTTTATGATTACAGCTAGACTGTTATTATAATAGAACTGTAAGATCGATATACCAATATTTATTAGTTTGATTTTTTGCTGTTGTAAATTCTTCAATTGTTGGAAAAGGCCCATTCTAATGCTCGCCGAAAATGTCGCATACGGGTAGATAAAGAATTCTGAAGAGCAAAAACTATTGGATTCTTATTTCTGTATATTTGTAAAAGATGACGTTTTTCAATTTGTGTTTTATAGAAATATTTTATATTTATTATTATAAATGCCTAAAATAATAAATAGTGATATTTGTATATAATTATAATAAGCATATATAATATATATATATATATATATATATATATATATATATATATATTGTTCAATTTTTTAGCATACAAATAACATGTATATACATCTGTCACATACATTCTACATGCAATTTATATATCTACATATATTGCTATACGATGTATTTACTATACAATATACACATTACGTATAAGAAAACGTATAGTATCTTAAAATTCTACAATGAATCGTTACAATGGATTTGAATATTTTTATTCATATTTTATAAAAATAGGAAAAATCTTTACTTGATACGATACGAGATGTACGTAAAAAATATAAAAAAAGAAACTTGCAGATATATCTAAAAGATTGAATCAAACAATCCAGTTTCTTCCTCAACTGTCAAACTGGATGAAAGTTAATGTTGATCAAATTGCCGATGACCAATAAAATATTAAATAATGTTCTATATATGAACGACTGTAAAAAAATGCAAATTTGACGTTTCGTTATTAATAATTTAATCAACATTCTATATAGCTTGAAATATTTTGAAATAATTTGTATTAAAGCTATTTTTAAAATATTCTAGAACTATGTGTTTTGAATATTTTTTCTTATATTTGATGGTTACATAATTTTTTTCTTTTTAATATTTTATAAAAGTTCATATTTATGTAATTTTTTGTGATTAAACATTTCGCCTTGGAACAATATTTGTAAAGTTTGAATGAAATTGTTTAATAAATAATTTATATTTTATATATAAAACAATATGTTTCGGATAAAGTTATTTGTTATTAAAGGTATGAAAAATAAATAAAAATTTACTTTCATCGATATTATAAAAAAAAAACTAATTGTGAATAAAATTCTGTGATAATTGTTTGTATATGATCGGTCTTTTGACATTTAAAATTTATAGACAAACATCAGAACGATCTGTTTAAGAATTTTTTTTTATTTGTTAATTAATCGAAGATATAAACTACTTATTAGAGGTTATGAATCTCTACTTTAATTGTTCTTTTTGCGTAATACCCAATAAAACAAATTATAAAGATATATTTGCTAATTATAATTTAATTGCCATCTTTACAACACAATAAAGCTTGCTCTCTCGTTACTTTCACGATCTAACGAGTCTCTCTTTCTCTCTCTCTCTCTCTCTCTCTCTCTCTCTCTCTCTATATATATATATATATATATATATATATATATATATATATATATATATATATACACATAGTAAGCCTATCTAATAATTTACAGATGATAGTCGGAGTCGCCGGTGGCCAGCTGCGCGCGTCGCCGGAGCCCAAGCAGCTGCAGGCCCTCCAGAGCAAGGAGACGACGCCGGTCGACTTCGTGCGCCTCGTCGTCATGAGGCTGATCTTCGGCCTGGCCTCGGCCCTCGGCTACGGCGAGTCCCTGTCCAACGTTCTCGGCGGCGCCTTCGTGCCGCCCGGCTCCGACTACGACGACGAGTACGACTTCATACCCGACCTGTTCTGAGGGAAGGGAGGGTCCAGCGAAAGAGAAAAAAGGAAGCGAAGGGAAGGGAAAGAAAGTTTAAAAAAAAAAAAAAAAGCGTCCGAGCGCAGAGGAGAGGTCGAAGAACGGACTGGCAGCTTCGGCGCCGTCTCGGGCGAGGGCGAGGGACAGAGAAAGAGAAAATCTTCGCGCTTCACACACACACACACACACATACACCTATATATATATACTTACTTTTATCTTACGCGTGTATAAAAAGTCAGCGCAATTCGTTTTCTTCGAGATACTTTTAGCATTGTTTTGCGGGCGCGAATATCGAGTAAAAAGTTATATCATTATACATAATACACCTAATATGATATTAGTCGAGAGATTTCGTTATCTTTTATATCGTCGATCCGTGAAATTGTTCACTTTCATCTCGATTTATTAAAAAATTGTTGTTTAATATACATATGCTATAAAAAGCGTTTTATTGCTGATATATATATATATAATATTATTCGTTATTGGCGAGCTTGCTATAAAATATCGTCCATTCAAGACTAATAAACTGAGGGATGACAAAATTAGTATTAGAATGACAAACATTTTCTTTTGAAAATGAATTAACCATTGGTAAACTTTTCTTATTTCAATATATACTATAATTCTATACAGTGAATTTATTTTTTTTCAATGTACAATATTTAACTGATCGCCAATATGGAAATCTGCAAGCACGAAGACTTTCACGCGTTGGTTATTATACTTTACTTCATTGCATTTCTATTGTACAATGTATAACTATTTATTTACTTATTTATTTATTTATTTATTCATTCATTTTCTTTTTCTCTGTTTTAAAAAATTCCACATTATTCAGTACACCTCGGATCTATCCATAACATATATCCAATCGAAATCTGTACATATATAAAATTACTTAATGTATATCTATTTAAATATTGTTAATAAAATTATAAAAATCTATATATAATATTTTGTTCATATAAGTTACGTCTTCATCCCTGATTGATCCCAGCGCACCTGTACGCACGCACCTATCAAGACACGAAAACACCCGGAGCGTTGTACACATATATATTTATATATATATATATATATATAGGATCTATAGAATATATATACTGATAATAATACGGAGGATAATAGCTATAAGCTACTCCTCTTCCTTGCGGCGCGGCGTCCTCCTCTCTTGCGCGCTCAGCACCCGAGAAAGGAGACGCGCGTCGAATCGACGAGTCGGGCAAGACTGCATGTGCCGTTACATTCTTTTTCAATCGTCCATATATATACACACACAGACGATAGGTATACATGTATATTACATGGCTGTCTTAATATAGACAGGCCCGGGCCTTGGGCTCCAAACATACAAGGATCCATAAAGATTATTAAAAAAAAATAATTTTTTTTACTTACATAAAATAACAATTTAATAAGGCAAAAAGTTATATATATATATATATATATATATATATGTGTGTATATCGAATAATTGCTACATAATTTAGTCTATCTTGTAACAGTGCCGTTATTAATTTTTTAAATTGAAAATATGATTTTCCTTTCTATATAATTTTTACGTATTCACCTATAGATAAACCCCAGAATAAATTTCGATTCTACAAAATCATCGAGCGAGCTATAAATAATCTTGGTTTATTAGTTGAGATAATTCAGCAAATGCTTAAAAGTATGTTAGAGATCCCATGTTTATATTTGCATACAAATTTATTGAACATTCTTCAGAAATATCTTTTTTACATTCTATATAAAATGATGGTATTGCATAATGTTCTTGTATAATTACATTTTTCAATAAATGCATCAAACATTAAGCAAATGCCGATGAAATTATCGTCGATATTCGTACAAAATTAATTCAGCCGTCTTAATAATCGGGTAAAAAATTGATATTTAATTTATATATCTTTCTGATCAAACAGAGTCTTATTGAATAGTCCGTCTAAAGCAATTATTTATTTAATTTTTTATGCACTTAATTAACTTCTATATCTTTTAAGCGTTTATAGAGAGTTTTTATGACAAACTCGTAAAATTTAACTGTCATCAAATCTTTTAACTATTTTTACAAATATCTACTAAATTTAGAAAATTACTGATAAAATCGTACTTATTTTTAGAATTTTATCCAATTTATACAATGAATATTGTATAATATGAATAAGAAAGGGATTTTCTGGTTGCAATTTCGACATTTTAAGAAACTTCTTACAAAAACAGTTACGTGCAATTATGAAGCCACACAAAATTGTAAAATAAAGAATATTAAAAGAAATGAAGAAAAACTTTATTTCGCAAAATTTACTTCACTAAAAATGTATAAAATAAAAGTTATATATAATAATAATTTATATATTCTTAAATATAATATATATTTTACAGAAAACAACATGTATGATTATAAATTCTAACCGTTTATTTTTACATAAAATTCTTCAAAATTGAAACTTTTATTTAAAATTACCAACTTATGGAGCTTTCTTTGAAATCACGACTAATTATTGTTAAAATATTTTAAACGCAAAAAAATATGATGAAGATGAATAGGAATGAAGGAATAGGACAATGGCTAAAAATGATAAGTATACATATATTTGTGATATAAATAAATGTTATAGGTTAATGTATATTTATTCCTTACTTATTTATTGAAACTTTCTGGTCATATGAAAAATCATTTTTTATCCTTCTTGTAAAAATACATTTGTACATAAAAATTATTTTTCCGAATGATTAAAAGCTTATTGTATCTTTCGATTCAAAACTAATATCATCTGAATATTTACACAAGAGTGTAAATAATTCATTGTAAAATCCGTCACTGCATCACTTCCAGATAAACACTCTACTTTTATATATATAGTTATTTCAATACTTCCCTGGCCCCAAAGACATCTGCCACAATTTGCCATCTTTATATTTGAATGCCGAAAAAACAATTGTGTAATATAAGAACTAATGCAAAATATTCGGTAACGCTATAAAAATTACATGGGGCTGCTGTAACACCAATTACACAAAACAAATGATCAGCCCATGGAATAAAATCAACGTATAATATAATTATTAAAATATCTGGCATTTGCATAATCGGAATGCATATATATTTCGTAGTTGCAGCTATAGAATTGCTTGAAGGTACATGATATTTCTTCCTAGTACTTTTTATAAATCATAGTAACTATTACAATATTTTTCAATTATCTAACCGCTGTATGTCCCTCTATTAGAATGAAACGCCCGCACTCAAGTACTGTAAATAATTAGGAGGGTAATTTATTATTATATAATTTATTTTTTTTTATACACTTACTTTACAAGGTAAGCGATTTTATGGATTCCAATACAAATCTCTGTGGGAGAAAAAAATAAAGAACTTTTTAGTTTTTACTTTTAGGGTCCCAAACTTTTCAAAGTCTAGAGAGCTACAAATTTTAAAGCCGGTCTTGTATCTATATATTAAACTTGAAAACGCCCATCGTAAACTTACGAGCACGCGCCTGCGGATGTACATCCAGATATGCTATACACACCTGTGAGAGTAAATACGCCCGTATATTTAACAGGTAACAGTAAAACACATGACACATTGTACTAATTGCATATGCAAGCTTGTTAATAGAGATACCACCGTGTGTCCGTACGTGTCTGTAAAGAAATTTCAAACTTTCCCGATGCCCATATTTTCCTACAATTGATTTATACTTTTTTAGTTCAAATTTACACGTAAAAAGAATTTTTTAATATACAAACAACTATGTAATAGTTTTCTTGAAGAAAAAAATGCAACAAAGATTTTATAAAGATATAACCTAGATAATAAATGCATTATTTCTAATCACATCCTTTTTTAGTGTTGTAGATAATTCTATAAACTTTATGATTTTAATATGGAGATTTTTTTTACTAAAATCTATACAATATCACATACTTGTTCAAATTTTGCAACACGTAAATTCCTCAATCCATAATTTATGAAAAATTAATAATACATAATTTCGATAATAACAGTACATTTTTATCTGGCAGCTTGTATAAACAATTATAATGTTCGCATATATATTACCTTTTACGACTTGATGACAAAAATCATTGAAACAGAATTTTACTTGATGCAAAATCGAATTTTTCAGTTATATAATAAGCAGCACTTATTATATCTATGGTATGTTAACTATCAATGATATGTACATTCGAAACAATATAATGTTTATCACAAAAAGAAAATTTATTCTACTTTCGTTTATATTGATATAATTAATAATTCACCGATATAACTTTTTAATGTGCACACATTAATTTTACATAATCTGAAATATTATTTGTGAAGATGCAATAATATATTTTACACTTTCCGTTGAAGAAGCAAAATCACTTTCTCAGCACATAAGAAAAAATTTCTTTGCCTAGATCATTAGCTTTTACCATACCTCACTTTATGTAAAATTTTATTGTAAAAGGAAAAAAACGATCATACACGCAAGAAACATCGTCGGCATTCTATTTGCCAGAACACTTGCAGTCGGCTCGAGCGCGTATTCTTCGACGATATAAAACAGCTAAAAAAACGTGAAAGAGTAAGAGCCGATGAAAGTTACTTCATCGCAAATGCATGGGTCATTAGTTTTTAACGCAATAGTGCTGTAATGGCAATCTTTAATTTATATATGTAAACTGTCGTCAAATTTATAATAATTTAAAATTTACTTAGAAACCGTAACATCGAGTAAAATACGAATTTTTATAAGCTATAATGTTTCGGAAAAACAAGCCGTTTTTTACATCAAAATATACTTATGCTTTACGTTACTAGCTATTATACGCCTATACGTGTAGATATAGTACAGCTGCAAATGTTCTGCGTTATTTTATGTTCATTATAATTATACGACAGTTCCTTATCCAATTATTGTTCGATCCGCATACTATATATTGACATAATGCTAGAGTATATCAGTTTATATTACATGCAAATGCAAACAATTTAAATATTTATCAATTTACTCATATTTTTAATTTATTAAAATAATTTTATTATGCATTATATGTCTCTCCATCAAAAATTTACATTTTGAATTTTTTTTTTATTCCTGACGTTTATTAATGTTTCTATTGACGTAATTGTATTAATTGAAAAGTATTGATGTTTCTTGAAACGGTACCTACGTTAAATATTTACATTATTACATAAACCCAGAAAAACCATATTACAATTTTTTTTAAATAGAAGCACCGATGCGAGTTTAATCTAAATAATTGCAAAAGAATGAATTTACTATGGCATCTTGAAACTCTTACGTGACCTAAATGTTCGAAGTTAAAATTATCTACTCTTTGAAAATAGATTTTCCCTTTCTATATATATATATATATATATATATATATATATATATTTCTTTTTTTGTATTTGATATTTTTTACAACAATCATTTCTTAACGATTTATACAATTATTTGGAAACTTTTATTTGCGAATGTATAAGCATTAGTTACAATATTTCTGCATGCCAATACAATAAAATGAATATAATAAAAATAGTTATGATTGTTATTATGTAAATATTATAAAATTTCATTATCGAAACGAATGATTATACGCGCATAATATTAAGAAGATTTACGAATAATATTTTATTTTTATAATATCAGAAGTACCAATAGATTAGATCGGATTAAAAATCGCTCTTTTTTATCAGACCTTTATTGTACTTGAATTAAATAACAAAGTGTTTGCCTAGTCTAATACATAAAAACCAGAAGCTAATTATTATCCTATTTTCTACCTAATATATAAACTTATGCATGTATAAGGATCCTTATCCATCCTTATAATAAAATTATAAGGATGAGAATAAGCTTTCACGCTTTCTTTAATAAATGTATATACAAAGATTATTAATAAATTAATAAATATTTTTATTAGTCTTACAGTCCAAAATCAAAAATAATACGTAACCATATCAATATATATTCATATTAACACTAATACATCAATACACAAAAATAATAAAAATTAAAATTAAAATTAAAAATTATGACAGTCAGACTGTCCTTGTATACAATCACCCTCGTAGACTAATCTAAAAAAAATATTAGTTGAAAAAAAATTTTTTTTTTAACCCTTATATGAGCATCCAACTTTTCTTACGTTGATGGGCAACCGGGTACCCGGGTACCCTAATCTGTTTTTTTTGTTTATTGAGTAGTAGTATAATTGAGATCAATCCAAACCGTTTCCATGTAATAAATAAACATAAACAGAAACTATTTGGGCTATTTCCATGACATATAAATCAGTAGAGAAATCTTCAATGGAAATCGGAGCACAGGTTTCGAGCACACAGCAGGTACCGCACGGTCAGTTTTCATGTTTAATGGTTAGGCAGCTGCTCGCAATCTTAGTAGTGGTGGTAGTAGGGTAGCCTACTTGCGTTACTATAGCACTGAGGCCTTTGGGACAGCTGCGGCTGAGTTCCGAGTGTCTAGTCGAAGGGGAAAGACGTGTATAGCAACAAGAGCCGATTGTGCCGTGGAGCATCAAGCCGCCGCTACGCAGAATATACATCGACGCCTAACGCCATTTCAGTTTTGAACGTTGTTATAATTAATTCAGTGTTATTGAGTGATTTGTGTAGAAGATATTCATCATCTTTCATCATGCAAAACCATTTATCACGTCATGAATTTTCAAGGTAAGACTTATTTTGGAGCATACTTTCACAGTAGCATTTTTTCCATTTTTGCCACAGATGTTGATCATGAAATTAATTTTTCACGTCCCAGGAAAACGGCTTATTTGAATAATATACTCCGAGATCCCGAGGACAGTTCGGAATACGATGACGACAATGTGGACGACGACTGGCTACTTCAAAGCACTTTGGATACGGTGTCGGAATCAGACGCCGCAATTGGCAGCGAAGCGTCCGGAGGTGAGGGAGCGAGCAGCTCCAGTTCTAACGAAAGTGAGAGCCAGGGCGAAGGTGCAGCGTCACGTATGACGACGTGGGAGCAAGAAGCGGGTATGGAAACGCTCCAAGAATACATTGCGAAAGATAAAACGATTTGGAGCAAGACACCGCCCGATGTTCATCAAGCCGCTTCTCATAAAGTTCTCCGCCAAAGAAGCGGTCCGGCTAGATCGACAGAAACATTATCGGTAGTTGATACTTTCATAAATATTATATCAGTTGAAATAGAAGATCTCATAGTTCGTTATACGAATCAGAAGGCAAAGCGTGTGTATGATACTTATAACCTGCGATACTACTGGTAGATTGAAAGTAACAGGCTCTTGTCATCTTTGCTATAGATTGACAATCAAAAGACGTAGAAAGATCAGAAAGAGTTGCGTAGAATGTCAGAAAAACCGTATGCGATGAACATTCTTCAACAAAAGTATTGTGCTCTGATTGCGTTGAAATGTAAAATTATTTATTTTCAACATTGGAATTAATAAATTACGTTTATTAATAAATCAATTACGTTTAACTTAATAACTATTTTAATTATTTATTTATAAACCTGTATTATATAATTATCATATTTTTAATTAACATTGCTCATTTCCAAGTTAATACGTCACTTATTTTCTAATGGGTACCCGGGTACCCATTGTCCCCCAGAGCTACTTTTTTTCAACAGCTGAATTTTCATTAACAAAAAATTTTTTTATACATCTAATATAGCCAACAGCTTCTGAAAACGTTAAATCGTGGGGATACGGAGCCTCAGATCGTAAAAAAAATTTTTCAAAGAGTAATCGGTAAAAATGTAACGCGGTGGGTACCCGGGTACCCGGTTGCTCACATAAGGGTTAAAAAGATTATTTTTTTATAAAAATTCTTTTCAGTTTATTTTTCAAAAATTGTATAGATGAGAATAAATAAATCTTATAAAACAAATATCTACTATTTAATAATTTAACGAATGTAATTCGTATACAATTAAAAAATGAAAAAAAGAAAATATATTCATTTCTTGCAATTTCCTTTTTATTCCTATTTATTGCAATTTACAAGTCTCTTATAGATAATGTTTTTCTACATTATTTACTCTATGTTTATGCTATCTTATACAAAAGTACAGAATTTTTATAATTTTAATATAAATATGCTACCTGAACATATGGAATAAGAAATTAATTTTTTTAATATTAGTTAATAAAATTTTTATGAATAACAATAATGTAGTTAAAAATAGTTGTAAAATACTGGTTATGATTATTGATGGATCAAAAAAAAGTTTTATCAAAAATTAATAAAAAATTTTAGAAAAGATTAAATTTATAAATTGATTTGCAAGATTTCTATAAGTTTAAAACACCTAAACATATCTTTAGAATTTTGAATGCTAAAGAATAATAAAAATCAATTTTATTTTTAGTATAGTTACACTTTATCCAATTAATAAATAATCGATAAGAAAGAATTTTTAAACAGCACTATTTAATATAATATACAAAATATAAAGAAAACCCTCATCCATCCCACATGGTCCTAACCCCTCATGACATGTCAGAGGGCGATGAGGAGCAAGACCCACTAAAGAGATTCGTGGAGGTCATAGCTTCCATATCAGTGAATCAATCTGTGACTTCCACCTTCACACCGAAGTCCAAGGGCACGAGGCAACCAAACTGAATGACCCCAGGATGACGACATACCGCGTTTTATCCCATTCATTAGATTTTTAGTTTATAATTGTGATTCGACTAGGTGAAATTTCATACCTTGTTTAATATTAAAAAGTGGTGTCAGCCACGCTGGAATTCCATCTAACCCGTATTCTCATTGTCGATATTTAAATATAAATATTAAGCAATTTCGAGTCAGCCGTGTCCCCGTAAAATAAGTATTGTCATATATTAATATTTGTTTGAATAATATAATTTCAAGTTATTTAAATGATACTATATACTAATGTTGTTTACTTATGTTGTACCTGCACGTTGTCATATTTATAAATCTATTATTGAGATGAATATTCATTACATTTTTCTATATAAATCTATATAACATGTACACATATATATATTTTTTCTGCAATATATATTTTATATAAACACCATGCTTTTATTTAAACATCGCATATGCATATGTTTTTATAAATAATTTAAAAGAACAAATCGCTGAACGGTGTACGACTGCCCTTCTTCCTGTTGTCCAGCTCACTAGCTTGAAGAAGCTAGTGGCTAATATCTCTGAGAAATATCTCGGAGAAATCTGCACATTCAGGCTAAGCAAATCATATTGGCATTATAAGCCTATATGATTGAGCAGTACCAGCTGACAGCTGTCATGCTGTATGGTTGCCAGTATACATAGATTTTGGCAGACTGAGAAATCTCAGAAAAAGTCCAATTTCCTGATTCAGCAAGACATATGTGGTTCAGTACAACTACACCTATGGTGGAAATAAAAATTTAGTAAGATTTAGCGAGAAAAACGGATTTTGACTGGAAAAACCTGATAGTGAAAACAGGTCCTCGACTAGCCATGCAAGTGGTACTGAACTGAAGAGTTTTCTAAGTTAATTTATTTTCTTTTACTAGCTAGTAAGCTGAGGAGTAGGAGGATGATCAATACGCCACAGTTCAATTGTTAGATGTGTATTTAATTGTTTTTTACATATACTAGAGGTAATATAAGTATTTATCTGTGTGTACGTTATGTGAATTACCTCTATGCAAGTTAAAAATAATCAGCAAAAGTTCCAGCGAGCACATGTTTTGTTATTATAGCATTTCATAATGTTTAAAAAAAAATCAGTGAAAGTGCTAGTGGTGTTAACAGATACAAAAAGTTAATACCTGTCTGCTATACCCAACACTGAGTGCACGTATAACTTACATGTCAGGTGAAGCACATATAGGTGAAAATTTTAAAATATCAAAAGTGTGGGAAGGAAAAGGAATTTTCTGACCCAATAAAGTGCATTAGATTTGTGCTGACCACAGCAATAGTGGATATTAAAGTGGAAAATATTTATAAATAATTATAAATTTTTAAAAAAATACTTTGAGAGAATTATTATACCACACACTGTCTCTGTCTCATATAACGTACAGCTAGACAGAACTAATTATAAATATCGCACTTTCACTGCAAAGTACCTTAACAATAAGCAGATGAACTGGGAGTTAAGTAAGTAATAAATAAACAATCAACATTTGTACAGTGTGGGGGTTAATATAACTGTCATAAGAAGAATATATATGTAAAAATGCGTTCCTACTATGAGGTAAGTTTTTAAAACAAGTATGTAATCAAAAATTAGCGAGAACACAAAACAAGTATAATATTAATACATTTATAATAAATAAGGATATTAAATAAATAAATAATTAGTTAAACAAATCTGTGACCATCAGAACTTGGATATGTAATTTCTTCTTGGTAAAAAACTTAAACGATTACAGTAAAAATAGACTGTAAGCTATTTACACAATTTCTCTCTGCAAATAAAGCAATAATTAAATATATAAATAATATTGGAAAACGTATGACTCATGTGGTAAGTCTACATTTATATAGAGGTAAATAACAATAAGGTACGTTTACACCAGATTGTAAAATTCTAACAGTACGAGGCCATAGAAGAGATATATAGAAAATTTACCATTAGGATAACAACTATTTAACAATAAAAACAATATATATAACTTTGCTATATATAACAAAGTTTTTAATCAATATATGAAAAAAAAGCAATCAAACCTCAAGCACTTTCTTTCTACTAACGAGGAAAACTACATATTGTTCAGCGTAGTAGCTGACCCACAACTATTAATTAAATAATTAACATATAATAAATAATAAATAACTTAATAATTTATAATAAATAATCAGCACCAAGATATAAAAGCAAGGAAGTTATTGAAGCATGAGTAACATCAGATAACATCAAAGCAATATGGACTTGAGAGAATACAAACAATCTAAATAATAATAATAAATAAATAAATAAAAGGGAATAAATAATAGGGAAAAGAATTCGACAATAGATTTTACACTGAAAATCAGCAATCAAAAGGCCAGCGAGGACATACAACTCATTTAGTTAATAACAGAAGTTTATAAACATTAAATAAAAAATTTTTTTGCATAAACAATCAAAAGAAAAAAATTTTTTTTTGAAATTTTCTAAGATTTTGTAGAAACGGAAAAAAGAGGATGTCGAATAAAAATTATTTCAATTTCAACGTTTGTTTGAAAATTTTTTTAGTTTCCTTTTCTCCTTATATTGCTTCAGCTCAGTAAAAACAATTATTTAAAAACAATTATTCGCTTTCATCAGCAATAAGAAAAAAAAAACGATAATAACTTTTACACTTCCCCGCCACAATAATGCCTACATAATAAATCTAATAGCATCAATAATTAATAAATACGGTCAAGTAAAATAATATTAATAAACAAAAAAAAAATGAGAGAGAAACAAAATACATTGAAGTACAGTAGTAAATAAAATAAAGTAAGTTTGAAAAAAAACAAAGGATTAAAAGACTAACTAACGATACGGAATTTTAACAGAATAAGCTAACAATTAAAAATTCTTTTTATCTGTAATATAATAAGCTAATTATTATAAAAAAAAGAAAAAACTGATAGTTATAAGTGAACGTAAATCTAAATATAGATAGACATTTTATCGAACCTATAAATAAACAATCATAAGCACAATAGACGTGTATACGAGCAAATATAGCAATAGGTCATAAAAACACGATTCTAATGTAGAACTGTATAGTAAATTATATATAAATTAGATTTATATAATTAGAATTCCTTTAATCACTGGCATACATACTTGAGTAAAATGAAAGCAAAACCATCAACAAGTCAGGCACTGGCCAACGAAGAAAAAAGGTTAAATAGCCTTTTCACAGTAATGACGCCTGAACAACTTACTCAAGAAGCTAGACGACACAACATCAAAACGCATGATAATATTGAAGCTCTTCGCGATCGATTAGTCCGATTTGAGCTGAGACGACTTTTTGGAAATAGCGCTGCTGAGTGGAATGAGATGAACGACGAGAATTCGTCCAGACATTTCTGAAATATCAGAAGTCCTCAACTCCACAGAGTTAAATACAGTAGATGAGACAAAAGATAATAAAGCAACAGCTATTAACGTAGAAGCGCAGAACGCTGCCTCTCAGCAGAGCCCCCAACCAAAATCCGTCACGACGACACCGCCATGGTGTTTCCCCATGAATACCCCGTTCGGAGCGTATAATATGGGCCAATGGCCATCACCGCCAGCCCACAGTACAAATCTGCCAGGTGCAGAGAAAATACCAGCAACCATGGTAAACCCTTGGTACAATCTACCAGTATACTGCAAATATGCGACAACAACAACTAGACATGCCTACCGCCGCAGCCCAAGACAACAACAGGCATGCAGAAGAGCCCGCAGCATCACTGCCACATACGCTTAACGCAATCCCGAATGCACAAACCTGGTATCAAAGCAGGTCATTCGACAGCACATACCTTAAGGAAACACGAGCAGGCCAGCTGCTAAAGCAGTGGAATGTAAAGTATTCGGGAATGCCACAAGAAGACGTAAAAGAATTCATCGAAAGATTAGAAGAGACTTGCGAAAGTCTAAACATCCCCGCGGCAGACATATTAAAACTAATACCGGGTATACTATGCGGATCTGCTTGTGCATGGGCAAGGCCAATTTACAAACAATGGCA
Organism: Sycobia sp. Sy_11; assembly: GCA_018907035.1. Lineage (NCBI taxonomy): Eukaryota > Metazoa > Arthropoda > Insecta > Hymenoptera > Epichrysomallidae > Sycobia > Sycobia sp. Sy_11. The sequence goes on from JACCIC010000205.1 coordinate 218,277, forward strand.
AACACTAGAACACCTAAAGACAGCACTGCGACAATAATTCCGGCCTATTGACTACACATTACGGTTGGAAGAGGAACTTAGAGATAGGACGCAAGGTTCCAATGAGTCAATAGGGTCATACTTATTAGGTAAGAGGACAATATTAGGAAAGGTGTCGCCACCATTACCACCAGAGACACAACTAGATAGAGTATACCGAAATCTGAACCCAACGTTTATCGACAAGATAAATAGGGCGGATTTTAAGACGCTAGACGAACTAGCCTTCGCCATGAATACCTCCGTGCATGCCAGTACGCAAGCCTCGCCAGCCTTCCTAAATTTCGGTAGAAACCCAAGGGAGATGCCCACGTATAGAAACATCCGCACAGCAAACCAACCACATCAGCCATTATTACCTGCTGACTGGCTAAATCGAATGAAGAGACTACCCGTCATTCATGAATTAGTCAAGAAAAACGTGGCCAGCGAGAAACAATCACGCTATTATAACAACAATAGACGAGAAGCTTCATTCGAGGAAAACGAGACGGTTTGTAGGAGAAATCATGTATTATCATCAGGGCCGGATAGATTCGCAGCAAAACTAGTACTGAAGTTTATCGCTCCATGCCGAATAGTGAGATTCCCCTGTCATCTTCGAGCTAGAAGATATGGACGACGAGAAGAAAACCAGAGTACACGTTTCGGACATAAAAAAATACTATCCCCCTAACGCACCATCTCGTTTCTCCACAGGTGCCTTGAACCAAGATGATGCTTCCCAACATAGGCACAGGCAGAGGGCTGCGCCGGTCCTTGTTGATCGATCAACCGCGTCAACCAGGGGACGTTCATACCCCTAATCTAACGGGCTCAGAAGCCGTAAACGCGATTACGCCGCAAGTCCTGGGAACGCACGGGTAGGCGACGCAAGAACGCTAACGCGACTGCGAGCAAGCTTTAGATACGGCCAAACTGGCCCAAGACCTACACCAGCAAGAAAACGAGAAAGAAATAGGAAACCTGATTGAGTTCAGCCCGGACTCAACTCAGGAGTTAGGCGTCGATGAACCCGGACCGAAAACACCCATACCGGTCAATGAAAAATCATTTGCGCTGTCTTTGCTGGACACCAACAATCAATTCCCCCCTCGACGACCTAGATAATACCCCCTTCCATCCCCTACCGCCACCAGCGACATAGCTCAAGAGGAGCACGTTCGTCCGCAACGACGTAAAACTACGGGAAACGCAGAAACTGACACCGCCTGCGAGCGTCCGGAAAGACGTAAAACCATCACACCATCAGAAGATGAAGCCGAAGAAGTAGCTAAAAAAGTTAGTCCGCAAAGACATGAAACTACATTAACAACAGAAAAGTTGTGATTCCTTCGTAATTCCTTCGTAAAGGAATTACGAAGATCACGTAGACGTGAAGCTACGGAAAATGCACAGGAGTGCGAGCGTCCGGAACGACGTAAAACTACCACATCAACATCAACAGGGACAGCAAACGTGGACGAAGGTAGGAAAAAGGAAACGGATTGGATTTTCTATCCGTTCACAAGGAGATATGAGGACTTGGGGGACACGATAGCCGTGGGTTACAAGTCCGATAGCGACGCATTGCACAAGACCGTTTGAAGCATCCCGTAAACGCATTGTGGTCCACCGTAAGCCACGAGACGCAATACCGTATTCGACACGTCAGCAAATACGGTCTATTAGCCCCCCACCATACCGGCCAGGCCCTAAATTATGCCGAAGAGACCAGCAAAAGTCGAAAAGCCAGCGCCTATCGTATACGTAAGTACCCCGGAAAATGGCGAGGTTCGCCTCTACCGTGGAGACCGCTGTGCCTTTATGCAGTCCATGGGGACACTACGATCCGGCGAAAGCAAGAAACGCCAAGAGTCCCCGGGCAGTACAGACGAGAAGGCGCAAGGCAAAATTATAATCCCGACAAAATTCAAGGAGAATGATGGTCCCTATGAAGAAGGAGCCTGTGCCGGCAAAACGTCCCAGAACTCGCTACCGCGCCCAGAAAATTCGACCAACAGCCACACACTACAGGTCGGAATATAAGAAGGGCTTTAACCCCTTCAGGATTCACGGTATTACCAGCCCCGTCGCCAGCCTCTACCGCCCCGTCGTGCAGCAAGCGACGCAAGATTCCGCTACAACTACACCGAAGATACCAGCGCTCATGACGATGACAGTCACCTCCCCCCCAGAAAACTTTGTACCCCCCAAGCGACCGCACCCATCCTATCCTGCAGGGCCGTTCTCCAAACAACAGGCCGGGAAAAAGGATGTCTGCTGGAATTGCGGTGAAGAATAGAAGAAGACATAGGTACTCCACCTGCGGAGTAGCAAATTTTGCTACCGCTGTGGCAGCCAAACACCAAACGTGCATACTTGCACCACTTGTCCCGAGAGACCGGCCTTTGACACTTCGTATTGGAAGGGGGAGGGAGTGGGCGACAGCGTGAGGCAGTCGCCAGATGAAGGCGATAAGACGCCGCGGCAGATGTCCGAGGAAGTGGCAGAGGAAGAAAAGGCACTAGAAAAAGCCGAGTCCCCGACAGTCGCGCAACCAATAGCGCAAGAGACGACTGGGCAGACCCTGAAGGAGGTGGCAGGAGTAATCGACCACGGCACACAACCAGTCCTAATCGTCATGCCGGGTGCCAACGTCTACATCAACAAGTATAAGCAAAGATACCGTCGAGCTATTTCCCCTTTATCCCCAGATGCAGATTCATAGAGATTCCCCATGTTCTCACACCGCGATACGAGCAGAAGTAGCCGAATACACTGTTCAGGAGTTACTAACGCGATGAAATAGGGCACGATATGGGTGTCTGGTAATAAGTAACAAAAAAGATTAAAACACACGCGAGCGCGGCAATGTAGCGATGGCGCAATGTTGACAAGTGACAAGTGGCACTAGATAAGAGTATACAATGGCTCCAAGTAAGGAAAAAGGCTACTTGCACGATACCGCAACACTGCTCCAACGAGAGCTAAAAGGAAATCAATCACTACAGGAAAACCTCAGTTACAGCCTCCAAGTCCACTACAGGAAAAAGCCAACGCAGTGCAGAGAAGCCTGAGAACATGGCCGAAGCAGGCCCCCAGCGAAAAAGAGTGACGAGCAAGAGTCACTCATGATAAAAAATAAAAATTACTTAGACGATGGATTAGGTTAATTAGATTATAAGTTGCTGTTGGGATAATGCACCAGCCATGCTGTACATATACTATGTGCGAGAGTCATCTGTACATTCGGTACAGATGTTGTATGCGTGAGCGGCGCTGCGCGAGAGCCCTATAGAGAGTACGGTTAGTTGGTCGCTAACCCTTGTATAGCTTAGTCGTGCCTAATAAAGTTCTTACATTTGCTTATATTTTTTCTCTTTGTTTATTTCACTCTGCTAATTTGTTCTCATATTTATTATTAATTCCATCAGTTGCATATTTTTATAATTGTCTCAGATTTGGCTTATACGTTTCATATTTGGATAACTATCTTAGATTTAGCGTAGTCTTAGTCACCTTTTCTTTTCTTTTCGTATTAAATAATTAGCTAGAATAGATATTTATAGTCATATGTTGGCATTGAACACCATCCGGGCGCGAGCGCCCTTTGAGAGAGAGAGAGTAGACAGTTAGTCCAGTGTAAACACTTGTATAGATCATATGCAGTTAATAAAGCTTTGAGATCACTGATTAATATTCTTTGTTTTACTTATTATAAACTCTGCTTTATTTATTCCTTTTAGCATTGATTCCAACAATAGAATATTATATTGCAAAATTATATAATATAGATTTATATGTAAACGCTTATAATCTAAGTTAATGTTAAACATTGTAAACATGAATGTGTTATAAATAAATGCTGTAACTTCCTTGATCGAGTGACATAAAAGCAAATGTACTGGTCAGACTCATCTGCGCGAAATCGCGTGTCTCGCCACTGAAAGAGGGACAATACCTCGTTATTTGTGGTGCTCTGGCGCTTGCTCGTCTCTATAAATAAATATATGGAAATCTTCCGCTTCATTTCGACAAGATAGTATTTTGGAACGATTCCTCCATACTACTCCATGGCTCCGAAAATCTACAGATCTTCTGAAGGATTTTGAGGCTAATCACGTTGTCGAAATACAAAGGACTTGCGTTGACATCGAATGGTACTATGTGAGAACCCAGTATAATCCATCTGACGCTTTGTCTCACGGTCAACTACCATCTGAATTCGTAAAAAATTATTTATGAAGAAACGGCCCTGATTGGCTTCGAGATCCCGAACTGAATGGCCAATAAGCCTGGAGCTTCCAGAAATAAATTTGCCAGATTTAATATCCTAAATAAATTGCGCGATTTGTTTGCTTTACTAGAATTCGACGAATACATAAACAAAATCAATTGCTTTGTCACTCAAAAGGGTATCTCATGGCATTTGAATTCTCCTTTATCACCACATTTTGGTGCCTTATGGAAGCCGCCGTAAAATCATCTAAGTATCATTTGAAAAAGGTCGTAGAAAATTCGTTATTTTCTTTTGAGGAATTTAATACTCTAACGGTAGAGATTGAGGCGATATTAAATTCGAGACCTATTTGTTCCATGTCGACCGACCCGAATGATCCATTAGCTGTGACACCAGCGAATTTTTGAATAGGTAGGCCATTTACCATGATACCTGAGATTAATCATTTATCTATTCCAGATAACCATCTTTCATCCTGGCGTTTGATTACCAACGCATGCCAGGACTTCTGAAAGAGACAAAAATGGACGAAGGATGGTGCTAATCTACAGTTCAATACGATCATCGTTCTTATCGACAAAAATCAGCCGTGTATGAACTGACAACTCGGAAGAATTACGATTTTTCATCCCAGAGATGACGGCATCGTGAGGGTAGTCAGCGTTAAAACCTCTAAAGGAACATTTAAGAGAAACGCGACCACGCTGTACACAAGGACTCACATTAGTCGATATACGTGAAGTAGTGTTCATAAGTATATTGCAACCTGATGAAGACCCTATAGTCGAAAAGCGGGTCTACTTGAAAGAATAGATTCACATTTGTTCAGACACAAAGCAGTCCTCCAGAAGAGGAAATCAACCAATACCACCATTTTAGAAAAAGTGGAGTCTCCTGCTGAAATTGTAACCATATCAGAGCGGAAAGGAATGGCTATGTCTCTCACTAAACAAACAGTGACCAGCAATACATTCACCAACTGATGATCGCTCAGCCTCCAAGGAGTTCTACTCGGTAGATACCACCTGGGACGCCAATGAAGAAATTAAAATTAAAGTGGCGGGGCAGTCAGGTTGTCGTGCACTAACATATTAGATAGTTTATTATTTTTATAATTTTTATTTTATTTTATCATTATTTTAATTTTATTATTTTAAATTTTTTATCTATTTTATTTTTAATAATAAGATTTATTTAAGATTTTTTAGGGGTAATATTAAACATGAACAGTCTGACTGTCATTATTTTAGTTTAATATATTATAGTATAAAGACTGTAACCGATAAAAATATTTATTAATTCAAAACAGTCGACATAAGTACAAATTTTTAATTTCTATATTTTAATATATAGTCTAATTGCTGGATATTTGTCAACTAAATTTCTTAGCATTTTGTATCGATCGTAGTTCAATAAATTTATTATTTGTACAATTATGTATATAATATAAATCTATATCACAATAAGTGCCTATATAATTAATTATTTCGCCCCCCCCCCCATACAATTACACGAGTGCCTTGTTCAATATATATGAAAACGGAATTCATTAAATATTTATAAACAGTGATACTTTGTCAGCCATCTGAAGTTAAACCAATCGAATAATCAAAAACTATATAACCTATATATAATCCTATATAACCGAATATTCTAAATCATTGACTGAATTTCATTGAACGGACCACCTCCCCCGTTTATACGCTCAAAAACTAAAGACGTATATAAAAGTATCACCCATCGCTGGTGTCCGAATCGCTTTCCTCGTCCTCCAAATGCATATTGCAGCCGATCTTCTTCCTTATCAAATCACCCCAGAGAACATTGCTTTCGCAAATCGGGCAGACGCCCTCGATCGGCAATATCGCGCCGTCCTTCCTGAACGCCTCTGCGAGGCAAATCAGATGGGCCACCATGTCGCAGCCGGGCTTGATGCACATAACCCGATCGGCTGGATCAACGACGGGCGACGAGCAGCAGGAACACTGCTGCACCGTCGTTGAGTCGGCGGATCGACGACGGACACCTTGGTCCAGGGCTTGGTCGCCGGCCGCCTTTGGTTTCCTCGAGGTGACCTTACCGTATGTGATGGGCATGTGCAGAGGTGGACTGACCTGGTCCGAGTACTCGTTGCCAAAGTCGTCGTCGAGCCAGCGCACGGTGAGGGGCAAGCGTGACCAGGGCCCCGCGTTGAGCATCTCCGAGAGCACCGCCAAGCAGTAATCAAAGCAACGCTGACGTGACTTTTTCTTGGGCACGTGCTTCAGGCGACGGCTCAGCTGGGGATGCTGCCAAGCCCACTCGAACTGGAAACAATTATATATATATTATTCCTATATATTATATATATATATATATATATATATATATATATATATCATGATCGCTACATTATATATCGATGAAGCGAACGTTTAATATATATATATATATATATATATATATATATATATATAATATATATATACATATATATATATATATTTATTTATTTATTATTGTTTTACATATATTGACGCCCGCTAATAAAAACTACAGTACGTTTCTGATAGCCCCAATGAGGATTAGCGCATTCCAGCTTTTTCCCGCAAGTCAATAAAGAATTCCATTCTGACTTTCACGTTCAAACACGAATTATATTTGTTTGCACGAAAGACTAAAACGATACAAATATATAGTTAAAGCTAAATCTTTAAATTGTATATTAATAACCACTAAAGAAATGCAAATATTATTTATTTGACTATTATTCGCGATACTTATCACGACTGACATCATACTGCTTATTTGGACCGATCAATGTGTTACTTTCACTGGTTAACCAAAAAAAGTATTTTGCATCTAGGATCGATCTGTACATTTTCTTATGGTTTCTTTTTGGACGTCGAATTTAAACTCGTTTATATGTTTTTTGCTACATCATGTTAGGATTTTGAAGAAAAAAACTATCAGAAGCTGTTTAAAAGTAATTTTTTTATTCAAATTCAGACCTTTTAGTATAACTCAACTGTAAACTTGCAAAACAATAATTTGCAAATCTTATAAAAGTCACAAATTTATATAATATGAATATGAACTTCATAAATTGTAACTAATGTATATTTGCATCTACTGACAGCTGTAGTAATGTCAAGCGTGATTCGTATAATTATTGAAATAATAAATAAGATATAAATTTTTTTAATAAATTCCTTTTAAAAACTTTAAAAAAGACAATGATTACTTATAATATAATGCTTGAATACTGTATGTTTTCAATATATAATTTTGTAAGTGACCAATTTTTATAAATTATATATACATTTCAAGATAATTGTTAGGCTAGAAGAAAAACTTAGAAATAGGAACATATGGAGTCTTAAGGCAGATAATATTAGAATTTTATCATCAGCACATCCGAATGATATTGCTTTATTGACAGAAAGTAGAGTAGCACTATTAGACATATTAAACATTATTAAAAACTTCATAAAGAGTAGAAAATTAATCTTCAATATTGAGAAATCTAAGATTCTAGTTTTAAATAAAGGTCAAAAACCAAAAATATAAAGGGAAAGCAAAGACTTAAAGACAAATTTAGACTTAAGTAACAGAAGGAAATTCTAGAATTCGGGGTATATAAGTTTAAGGTTTATGGGCTTCTGGTTTATGGATGTGACGCACGTAGGTTTAAATTTTGTATGTTTAGGATTTGTGGGTATAAGTTTATAGGTTTGAAGGATGTTGGACTTTGAATTGGTAATATGAGCGTATAGGATTTTTGCATTTTGGATTTGCACGGGCATGGAGTTGAGTTATATTAAAAGCACGAAATTATTGATAAAAAAAAACTTATATTGGATATGATTTGATATTATTCTTGTGAATCCTGATGTGGTAGAACCAAAACAAAAGAAAAAAAAATATAGATTAGAGTCATAAAAAAAGTATAGCACGTCCATTTGTATCAATAAAGCATATATAAATCAAATTAATTTTCTTAAACTAATCAAGCATTTTTCCTTAAAAAATAATTCTGTAATGTTTATTATTATTTTTCCTTATGCATAATTATTCTTTACGTACAAAGGATATATATTACCTCTTTAAAATAGATATATATTAATGATTATAAATATACTTATAAAAAAACCTTCATATTAGCAATAAAAAGGCTGGATTAAGAATTTCTTCCGCATTTACATTAGGGATACCAAATTCCGATTGCGTAGAGACACCTACTGACTTAAAATTTAATTTATTACATTGTATGTATAGGCTTTACTGTGTTCAGTTAATAGAGATAAAGTTCTTCTACTAGAAGGCAATGATAAAAACAAATATGAATAAGAAATTATTAACATTAATATTACTGTATTATATATACGATAAAATTTGTGATGTGAATTTAATTAAAAAAAAATGTATTTTTTCTAACCGATAATTTCCTATATATAAAAAGAAATCATACACCGTGCCTTTTTTGAAAATCTAATACTTTGTCACGTAAATATAGAACAATAAATAAGAGTAACAAAAAGAGTAGAATATACATTATTAATAATTAAGCACCACTTGAATTTACTTGTATCGTATTGAAAATATCGTGTAAAGTAAAATCTTGAAACAAATTTAAAATGAAACAATTAATTTTATTGATCCGCATCTTATTGAAAATTACCATTTTCGCGAGAGGAAGTAAGTACAATAGATACTAGTATAGCGCTTAAATATTATTTTTGTTTTGCGTCAGTACGTCTTAAATATAGTTCAACTGCAAAAAACGCTAAAATGTACCTTTTCATTACCTTCAGAATTATTAATATAGAAACAATTTTCAAGTTCGGTCAATATTTATGGGCTTGACAACTGTTCGATATAAAATTTAATTTAATACGCGTGCTTGTTTTTATGTTGGACAAAAAAAGTACAGAAGAAAAATATTTTAATATTTTAATAATATCCAAAAATGCCTTTTACTCGAATGAATTTTTAAATTTAAAATCGTTAAAATCGACAATGTAGCTGGAAAAAGATAAACATTATTGCATTACACTGAAAGATATCAACTTCAAGTTATTGTCATTTTTCTGTGAAACGAACCACTAATACTCGACTTATTGTTAGTACGTGACTGGTTACCATATATTTCGATATACCTGTGATTCTAATTTCATTGTAAGCTCTTGAATTTTCTTGTTTTGTATCATCACAAATCTTTTTAAAAGATGTCATGTTAAAAATTAATTCAGTATTTAATTAAATTAGAATTTAGTTAATAATTGCTTAAACTCTTTATACTTCCATTCTATTTATTTTAGAATCTGATCCATTATTATAACAATATTTATAAACTCTTTATTTATAGTTTAGTTATAATTCAAATTTATGATATTTTAATAAAAAGTTAAAAAGACAAGTTTGAACGTGCTATGTAATATACAGTCTTAGCAAGTACAAGCTTTTTGGAATAGAATCAAAGTTTGTATTTTTTTTAAAAGTCGTACTAGTATTTCAATGTATTACTAACAGGAATGGATTAGAGCAACGCCAGGTGCAAAATATTCCACATCTTGGAAATTATGCCAGCAGTCAGAAAGACAAGTATTCTCAAGAGTTACATAAGTATGAAAGATGCTGTATTACTACAGTATAATTATATTATTTTACGTATTTTATGTATGTAATAAATTCATGACTCATTATCATATTTTCCCGCCAGTGAAGTAAGGAGGGGATGAGAAATTTACAATGAAAATACAGAAACTAATCAACTCATAAGACTGTTTACTTATCGAAAAAGTAATAAAACGTGTGCATCTGTTAATGATTTTGAGCCATTAACCATAGCCATGAACCTATTCAAGTCGAAAATGTGACACTGTAACGTAATGAAACTGTACGAAAATGTAACGGAGTGTAATTTTTTTTTATAACTATGTCTAGAAAAATTTTCAAGTTGAAGATCTTTAATTCGAGTTACTAATATAGCGCAGCGCTTTAGACGCGCGAGTTAGCTTGAGTTTTTAATTTTAGTGCAGTATATTTTTGACGGTATCAAAAGTATAGAAATTACAACATGTATAAATAAACGAAAAATCTAGATTCAGAAAATTTCGGAGGAGCCAGATCGCTCTTCGGCAGCAATATTTATTTTTTATTTTTGTATTTCATATTCTACGTGGATATTTTAAAATAAGGTCTGCATGACTATCAGTATAATAACAATAATAATATAAATTCTACCCTTAAAAATGTATTTATAGCTTATAAGAAGTGCAAAACAGTTATTTTACTTCAATTTCAATATTTAATTATCTTCTTAATAAACATTATATCTTCGGAAATATCGACGTATCTTTATATCAGCTTATTAATCTTCTAGTAGATGAAGTATTAGGGTCAATATTCATCCTTCGTAATTGTGTATTTTAGTTAAAAATTAGTTTTAAAGAACTTAAGCTCTTATTTTTAATTTTTTATATCAAAAAGTTGAGGGATAGAAAGTATTTAGACATATAATGGTATTTCAAGCTAAAACCCAAAATCCCAAAAATAAAATAGAACTTGTATGTATGTGTATAATAAAGGATTTATTATTATTCACGGGTGTATTTGCTTTATATAAATATATTTCTAAATTTTACTACAAAAAATATTGATGAATGTAAAGAAACGAATTCATGAAATTTATCTTCCAAGTAATCCAGTACTTACTCTAGGTTTTATCTAAAATTGTTGATTAATTGTTTTATGTAATATATATTTGTTTAGATAATATATTATATACGAAGATTGGATAATAGTTTGAACCTATAATTTCACGATGAACTGTAACACATGAATTCCGTGCGTAATATTAGCATTAAATGGAAATCTACATTTGATGCGTGTGAGACTGTATCATTATTTAGAATAGACAAATGCTCGAATTGAATGGCTTGAAAAATTTCCACTGTCACTATTCTTTTAACAGTTATAAGGTCTTGATAATGCCGAAATCGCAAACAAAAATACATTCAGCATATTCTTAACGAATATAGTAAAATATATACTAGTAGGATAACAGTACCCTTATTATATTGAACAAGCTTAATTCAAAGACTATATAATAAACACAAATTAATTTCCTTATCGTTATATTCTTCTATATATCTATTCTAGTGTTCTCTATATTGTGTTATGCTATTAAACAACGTAGAAAAAATAAAAATTACATTAATTCTTATATAACATCTATTATTTATCACAAATAAAAATGACTATAATGTAACTTTGTGTTCTGTATGAATAATTTTTTTGTAGGAATAATCCTAAGGTATGATTCTTAGAGTTAGAGCTGGAGGTTGAAAAAGGAGTAAAATTTTATCAAAAATACTTCTGTGCAATGAATCATTAAATTCTGTCTTCAGTTAAATTAATATATAGGATCATAAGAAGTTAAACAAAATTCTAACTTATATCAATGATCTTCAAATTCGGATTCTGAATTGTTCTACAGTACCGATTACTGTGCAAATTCTTCAAGCATATTAGAAAGTTTTTGATTTTCTTTGTTGCTTATATAAACAATTCTTTAAAATATACCGCTCTTAAGAGTTATTATATAAAAATTCAGTATAAGAATGGCGTAATACTCGCAATTAATTGTAAAATATTATATTCACTTATCTGTATGGAATCGTTAGATTTGCTTAATTATGCTTTGATTTCACATTATAAAAATACTATATGTATATGTCTTAAAAAAAGGTTTAACTATGCAATATTTCAAAATTTATATCATGATTATGCTACTTTTATTTAATGCAATTCGCCAGAGTATTAGGAACGTTTTTAATGAATATTTTCTGAGATAAAATAGAATCTTTAAGAAGATAAAGATTACTGTCGAAATAACTTTTAACCAGGAATTTAATTGTAAACTATTTTATTAGTGATTTCCTATTGAAGATCGGCCAAATTTATATATATTTGGTATAAAAAAGTTACAGGAATTAGCGTGAGATTTTACAAATCGAGCATTGGTTTGTTTATACGTATACAGGTAAATACAAGTTTCGAATTTTTAAAAAAGGTACCCAATATGGAACAAGTTCAAATATCCATTATTCTGAAATTGTCAAAAAACGAAATGTTACTGGATTCATTGATGTCACATACAGAGTATACATCCTGTCCTGATGGGTATATTAATTTTTTTAATATCATTTAACGTGGTTCTATTAAGTTTCCCAAGTATTACTGCTAATCAGCACCACAGGTCTATGATGTGTTTATGAACAACTACAGCGGTGCTTGTGTTGAACATCCGAGGCCGGGACTTGAACTCGGGCCACCGAATATAGCTAGTTCTTCGCTTTAGCGATCAAGCCATCGTTGACCTCAGATATATTAATTAATTGTATATATGCTTTATTTGCAGTAAAAGGTTTTGAAACGGAGGCAATCATTGGCGGTCAAATGGCATATCAAGGTCAATTCCCGTATCAACTCTCTCTGCTACGAAATTACGAACATAAATGCGGAGCTGGCATTGTTGATGATCGATTTGCAATCACAGCCGCTCATTGCGTAATCGACCAAGTATCCGGAAATTTCAATAACGATTCCCTAATTGTCGTATCGGCACTTAATGTAAAAGCTTTACAACCATGGATGATGTATGCGCTCGTAGTAAAAATATTTATTCCTATGATTTATCAGCGCTACCATCAAAATATCGAAAAACCACATACCAGAGAAGGAGATCTGGCAATATTGATGGTAAGTTAAATATTGCTTTCTATACTAACTATATAGTTGCGTTATTTTGTTGATTTTTTGTTTTTATAACATTGTACTATAATGTTGGTTTTTAATACTCAAAATTTCGAAATTTTAGCTAGACAGAAGCTTAAAACTAAGCTGCAATACCGCTTTGGGCAAATTAAGCCGACCCGAGGAATATTTTCTAAGATACGATACATGCCTCATAGCCGGTCATGGATATCATAAAATCTTCGCTGTATATAATCTAGAAAATAACGAGCCCTTAGAGATTGGCAGGACAGATTATAATTTAAGATTCGGCGAGGTAAGGGTTCTCGAGAATAGTAAATGCAGTGAACTGTTGAACGTTGACATCACGGCGTCTAAATTATGTGCGCAGATGATACCTGTGAAAGGCGCTAAGCCGAAGGGAGTCTGTTCGGTAAGGGGAAGAAGTGCGATAAATCGCTAGTTCTTTTATGAAAAAAAAAAAAAAACCCATTATATAAATTCTGACTGGGCATATTTAGGGAATACTGTTTTTGTTTTACCATCAAATCGGTCATTAAAAAAATTTTGTTGAAATCCTCAATTCTGACGTAAAGATATCTGAACATTATCGATTCGTATAGTTATAGAATTTCAAAGAAGAAGAAAATGATAACTAAAAAAGTTATATCTATGCAATTAACATAAGAACATAATATTTTCAATGGGAAAAAAATTAATTTGTCATTATTGGATCAAGACCGTAATCAGATTTTTTAATTTACAAATTCAAATTATTCATATAAACTTGGATCTTCGAATTAAAGAAACAGGATTTTGATACGAATAAATGTAAAAAAAAAAAAACATTTTCATTGATCGTTCAGGTTTTCATGACCGATTTGCTGATAAATACAGCCATTCAAAGAAACCATAAAATTCTGTCATATTCAGGACGTAAAAATTAATTTTTTGTAGGGCGACAGCGGCAGTCCTCTTGTACACGGAAACAATTTAATTGGAATATTAGTTACCGCTCCATTTCGGTGCGACGAAAGCTCCGAACCGTCAGTTTATACGAGAACTTCGTTTTACTCGGGATTCATAAGAAATGCGTTGAAAGATGTAAAAACATCAGATATGCGTATCGCTACTTTCATCAAACATTCCGAAACTGACTATGAATTTCAAGAAGTTTTTTAGTATACACAAATCAATAACTGATCTTCTGAAGTACTATACTTCATTGTTTTGAACATTGAGATATACTGAAGTATAAGAATGATAACAATGGTCTATAAAGCAAATTCTAATATTAAAGGAACATCATAGTCATATGATTTGGAGTTAAAACTGGTTAAAGATTTAATAGTATGATAGAAAAAGAGACTCTTTTTAATAAATAACTCGGTAGACCTCGCTACGATGTTCTGAAGCGAGTTAGAGAACAATAGCGCGGAAAAAAGCGAGAGAAAACCATTGGAGCCGCAGTCCCATGATTTTCTGTTCCTATATATATACTGATATATATATATATATATATATATATATATATATATATATATATATATAATTATAATCAGCGTCGAAATGTATTTGGTAGCTATAGTAAAACCAGGCATCAATAGATTGTGAGAGTAGGGAAAATCAGAGATAAGAACCCATGTAAAAATTTATCAATACCAAAACTAAATATTAATCTTATGAAAACTCTTAAACTAAGTTAATTCATGTATATATATATATATATAATGTTTTCAACTTATATGTCATTAGTCTCATTGATTTTTCATAATCTGAACATTTTTTTATCGGTAAAGAAGAAAACTCTGAAAAAATTACGAATTTTTATAATTCAAAGACGCTGCACAAAATTAAAGATAAATGTATAGTAAAAGAATATATTAGTTAAAAATGAAAAATCTTTTTAAGATAATATTACTAAGGATATTCGACTTCGGAAACAATTAGAATTAGAAGATTTAAAGTTTCTGAGTTCGAATTGGAAAATCCATGGTGGGAGAGGGACAAACATTTAGACAAAGTTTAAGACTTAAGTGAAAATAGAAAAATGTTGAAATGACGCTCCTGTATATGATTTACGATGAAACCGCACGTCCTCGATTCCGGTTCAGATGAAGAATCACACATTAGTGGAATGAAATAGAAATAAAATGATCAAAACTTGGATTTCTCACGAATCTTCATCCAATTTCAATGTTTCTTTTTTTAATCGTAGCTCTTGTATCGTAGCCTCTGAAACTATTATTTTTCTCGTGGTGGTTAAACATTTTTTCTTCATGAAAGCTATGCAATCGAAGTAAGGCCTCCAACTATAGGCCATAATAAGTAACGAGTATAATTCTAAAAAATCTACATTACCATTTAATTTGACCCTGCCTAAACTATAATGCGTTCGATCTCGCTGATCAAGTTTATATGATACATAAAATATAGGCAGCCAGATGATCATATTCAAAACCATGGAAATCCTATTTTTTTTCATTTATCTCAGAAAATCCTAACATAATATAAAAAAATTATTACAAAACTTTCAAGCCTTAACATCTCATTAGAGTAACGAATTTTTCGTTCATATAAGTTTTTCTACCATAAAGTATACTTGATGAACAAATTAAAATGCATTAGATTGGGGAATGAATCGAATGAAATGAATCGGTCGTATACAAACTTTTCAAAACTCTCTAATTACTTAGCCTATACAGTGAGAAATCATATTTCAACTATAACTTTCATAAAAATAATTTAAATTATCATTAAATAAAATAATTTCAAATACTATATAATCCAAGTGGTGCGATTCAAAAAAAGAAATATTGAAATTGAACGAAAAATCGGTAGAGTCGAAGTTTTGATGGTTTTTGATTTTAATTAGAAGCACAATGAGCAATATCCGTGTAATAATGTACAAAAATATATACCATAGCAATATATATATATATATATAACTGGGATTCAAAATCTAGGAGCTGAATAACGCTCTCTTTTTTTGGGGACACGGACGAACTGTCTCGTATTCTAATTCAACGGCCCATTCCAATCTCGTCGCGACTTTTGTCTACGCATGACAAAAGGCGCGCGATCTGCACCTCATTCCGATTTAATCGCACGTCAGGCTCTTTCTTTCGAATAAGACCGTTATTCCAGTGTTTGACGTAATGTGCTCACGGGCCTACATGCCAAAAATGTTGGACTGCGGAGAACGAGTATATTATGATGCTTTGTTATTTCCGAAGGTGGATCTGCTAATACATTAATTTATATACATATAGGCAATTTCGGCATAAATTTCAAAGTATTCTCGGCGTATACGTAAACAATATTCGCAGTTTTAGTAATCGAGCTTCATCTTGTATATAATGAGAACGATTTAGAAAATGGGTACTTTGTGAGGGATAAAAAGAGGATTAATGAAAATATTAATTTAGGCCTCAAAAATAATTATTTTTATAAATAAATTTTATATCATTATAGTAAATAAATCCATCTTATTCGCAATAGACAATGAGTTCATCATTTCTTACATGTTTTTTACTGTAGACTTATAATATAATAATGGTAAAAATACATTTACCCAATATAAAAAATGTTGACTGTTAGAAGTTTAAATTACAATATTATTCAATAAAAGTTCAATTGAAATATACTACAGTGATACGTCTTAGAGAACGTGATTTTTTTGTCGAATATCCCTGGTATACAAAATAATTATATAAGAAGCTTTAATTTTATTATAGAAATCGATAGAAAAAATTTAATGTGGTATAAACAACATATTTATATATATATTTCTTAAACAGTACATTAATATCTAAGTAAAAAGTACTCTATCTATAAATCTCTATTCGTATAGATAATTTACCTCTCGCCGCTTCAGTATAAGAAGCTGCTTCAAAGCTTCAAACGATATAAAATGGTATACTAAATATCAGCTTCTTAAATGGACGCTGCTTTGAAGCAGCTTTAAAGTCTTTGAAAAATAATTCCTCAGAGGCGGTGCATCGGCATTTTGCTTAAAAAAGCGTTGTTAAAAAACATCTTAAATTTCTCATGTCTATATTTTTAAAGTAGAAATTTTATAAATAATTCATCGAAACTGGCTATATATCTAGAGCTCTTATAACTTATCCACCAATTATTTACTCATTTCATTTCGCGATATTATGGTGATGCCCGTGGATTGTCGTTAACTCTCTCTGTATGCGCACACATATGTACAGTAACTTATTCAATCGCAATCCAAGTATCGAACCATTGCATAATTTAGTTTTGTTTATGTGTCAAGATTTTCGCCATCCGACAATAAGTACTATCTATGTATAATAATATTCATATTAGATTCAAAATTAATAAGTCGTTACATACAAAATGGAGAATAAGAAAATAAGAAATCCGTAAAAAAAATAACGTTACGTTTATCCTTAGGCTGAAAAATCGGTAAAATGTGATCGTGTTTCCGTCTGTCAGAAAAATACCACTAAAATAATTATTTGCAAAACAGAAGCAAAATATATTTACCCAAGATAATTACAAGCATTGTTTTACAAAAAATTTGATAATGTATCAAAAAATCCATGAATAACCTATACAAACTCAAATGAAATGAAATTTAAGCGAATAATAAAATTAAAAATTATTAATTAATATACATTAAAATTCCAGCCCTGTGCTAGAATCAATGCAAGTAAACGAGCATATCGCAATTAAAATAAAAATTTTTTTTAAAAAATACTTAGTTTACTTTTTCATTTATTTAAGTTTAAGTGTTAAAACTTGATTATTAAAACTAAAATATTTTATATAATAATCTGCATTATAAAAAAAATTCAAAAATTATTAATTATATAGTTTATATCACAATATTTCTGTAGACTAATGGGATTAGCTAATTAACTAGGTCAAAAAGATGGTTGGAATTTTTTACAATGGCCGAGTTTAGGCTACTTGCTTAAAAAAAACTTCACTATTAATTTATCTCTAAATGTTCCAAAAAAATACCGAAATTTTTTTAAATAAAAACGTGGAGTTTTATAAGCACGTTATACAACTATCAACTTAGCATAAAGTTAAAAAACGTTAGTCCTTGAAGATGAACCGAATCGGATGGAAACGTCCGACGAATTAAGAAAATACGATAAATTTACGTGGTGGAGTAGTCAGGTTGTCCTGTACTAATTTAACGTATTGATTATTTTTATTTTTATTTTTAATTTTTGATTTATATTAATATATTTTTTGGTTTTACTTTATTTTATTTTTAATTTATTTTTATTGTTAGTAGTAATTTTTATTTCAATTTCTACGGGAATGATTATAAACAAAGATAATCTGACTATAATTATATAATTATAATTAAATTATTTTATAAAAATTGTAAAATAGATAAAAAAGTTGTTATTTCATAATACTTATTTATCAGTTTATCATTACTTATATGTAACATAAGATAGTCCATATTCTACAGTGTTATAATAAATACAAATTAAATTGTCTTGAATAAATTTTTGAAAAATATTTTGCTTAGATTATATACCTCTATCCTTTCCTAATTCTATAAATCCTTATTATAATTTTTAATGTCAAATGGGTATCTTATGTTTGCCAAATTTTAATCATTTAAACAAAAATTTCTATTACTTTTATTTAATATTTGATTAAAAATCTTTATTGCTTTTATTTAATATTTGACATATATTAATTTCTACATATTTAACTATTTACCCGTAATGCAGAGGTTGCGTTAGGAAATCCATGAACAATCAGTACCATTTCCCTTTAAAAATTATAAAAAATTATTAATAAAATTATTCATAGAAAATGATACATATTAAAATATAGGGGTTTTTTTATTTTAATGCATCCAGAAATAGCCAAACTATTAATTCTAATCAATATTATAAGTAATACCATTTAGTATTGCTATAGAATTTCTTACAATGAAAATAATTTCACATGTTGTTTAAAAAAAAGTATTTACTGATATATTTTAGAGTAGAAAAAATCTTTAATTTTGTTGCTGAATGTACTATGTCTACAAATATATGTCTATTCGTTGTTTATTTATTATTAACTTTTTATATTAGTAATTAGTAAAGATTTTACATCATTATTTTTAAGTAATCACATTTATTAATATGTAATAACATGTATTTATTGTATTTGGCACAAGAGCAAATATCAAAAATAATTAAAATACTGAATAAATAATTATATTAACTATATGAAAATTATTATAGCACAAGCGTAAATTTTAAAAAAAAATTGTCATTGGAAAAAATAATTAAAACAATTAAAATTGCACAAGTAAATTTAAGGTTATATTTACCATGGACCACGATTACTAGTTTTCCAAGCTCCTCCAAAATCTTTTCCCGCGTTGTGCTGTTTAATTCGTCGTTTTGGATCAACAGTATAACCAATATAAGTTCTACCTTTATATTTTGGATTTTTAGAATATAATAAATAAACTCCAAAAAAGTGTTCAACTACTTTTGGTTCAGTTGCCATAATCAATTAAAATTTTATTTTACTTATATTTATAGGTTACATCAGAGATGAGGGGGGAATATATTACTTTCTCAAATATAGTAAGTGTTCAACTGTAATTCTTCAGTAAAAATACTTCAATATTGAATTTCAAAAGTATGAAATAGACAAAATATTATTAAAAGAGGTTTCTGCGTGAGTTTTAGTTCAGTGTAAGTGAATAAAATTGAAACTCCAATATTTTTTTATATAATTTTTCAATAAGAAATTTTTATTAACATAAAACAGTTGATTTTACTAAAAATATAAATATTACAAGCCTTGTGTATAAATATATTACTTGTCTTTGGCGCGCTATAGCGTGCGCTTGGATTTTCGATTAATCACAATACATTATTAAAAAAAGAAATTAAAACGTTATTCACATTACATTTGTTCCGAAATTATATATATTGAAATTTTAGATGTTAGTTGACTATTGAAAAAAATCAATATAATTATTTTAGTGTACAACTAAAATTTTATTTGTAGAAATTAGAAGTAAAATTTTTATTTGTATTTTCCAATGAATCTTTATAATTAAAGTTTTGCATTAAAATATAAATAATGCAATTGCTTTTAAAATACTTATATTTATTTTTACAATAGGTTTTGTTGTAGAATAAATTCAAAAGTTGTGTAATATGATCTACTTTTATTTAATAATTTTAAACTATGCAATCGATAACATTTACAAGAATCCTATGTACTGCTATTTTATAAGGAAAGTTGATAAATTAGATTGACATAGACAATAATCACAATAAACATATACATGATATTTTCTTTTTAAAGCAATTAATTTTAATAAAAAAGTTCATTAATAATGTTTGAGTTCGGTTTTTTAAAATAATGTACAAAACTATATGTTGCCCAACTATTCCTAAATTCCTTAAAGCATATGAAATAGTTGACTACATATATAAGTCACTAAATAGAAAAGCTAAAAAAATTATATTAGAGCTGCATCTATCAGATATTTAATGTATGCATACAAGATTTGACCTATACATTATTATGTACTTAACACAAATCGTGAAAATAGAGTATAAAAATTAATTAAAAGGCATTCTTGAAACTCTTCTCATTAATAGGAAACTTAGGTAAGCATTTATGTAATAAGCATTAACACTCACAGCTTCCATTGATAAAAAGACTCACACTGTGTATAATAAAGTAAAATGTGGTAACAATATTCTTATAAACTTCCCTTTTCTTGATTCCTTGTGCCTTTATACATTGTTTGCTTGATTGATATAAACCACAGAATCTATCATGTGCAAAACTGAGTTGTTTTTTTTATTTTTATTTTTATTATTAAGAAAACAAACTCGTGTAAAAATTAATCATCAACTGTGGTTCTTCTTTTAATTTAATAAGCATGGTTTGCAACGAAGAGTGTAGCATCACCAGCAGCTCCACTAACACCACCTTCATACTTCCCAAGTGATGCTTCGCCATTCGCCTATAAAATATTTGTACAATTAAAAGATGCTTCAAAATATTTTAATATAGATGTTTTCAAATTAATTTTATTTAAAAGAAATTTCTTTAAAAAAATAATGCAGTGCTAAAATAGTAAAAGAGCTTAATAGTTTAGGTGAAAGTATAGATTAAAAAGAAATGAACAAAGTCAGTGATTGTAGAATTTATAATTTCTGTATGTATAATATATATATATTGATTTTCAATAACAGTGATCTAATACAAAATTTGTAATAATTAGTATAAATAATAAAGAAAGTATACTAATCAATGACTTCCTATCATAAAAAATGTGTATGTAATATCAAACTTTAAATTAAATTAAAATTTTTTATTATTATATGACGTACTTACTCAATAAAAAGCAAAATGTCAAACAGTATATGAAAGAAGATATTTGTAATGAAGACTATTTATTTAGTATGCGTGTGACTTAACGAAGAGTGAAGTATTGCCAGCCAGACTGCTAGAGCTACCAGCTACATATTTGCCTTGACAGGCTGCAGCATTGGCCTAAGAAAGCAAATAAGAAAAAATGCATGCAACTAGTCTACAAAAAATATAAAACATGAAAAGACAAGTGGAATAAGTGTGTTTCTTCTAGTCTATAATAATATTACAAACCGTAATACTTAATTTATGCAATTTACGATTTAGTCACTATAATAATAATTAGTTCAGCACACAAAAGTCTTTTTTATAGCAAGGCAAAAAAGAATTTTTAAGAAGTTTAAACATATTAATAAATAAAAGTAAATTAGAAAGTAAATTAAAGAAAAAATTAAATTACAAAAGTACAATTAAAGTTTAAACATAAACTGATTAAATAAAATGTATAATATCAGAATGCTTATTTACAATTTTTACATGTAAAACATATTAAAGTATTTATAAAATATTATGTTTAACAATTCTTCTATTCATTTAAAAGAAAATTGATTATGAAAAATTATTTTTAAGACCCTAGGACAAAAAATCGCAATAAATAAAAATCAAAGCTAGTAATAAATATTGATTTATTATATTAAAAAATAAATATTCCACTGTTTTGAGCTCAACGGAATTTTTCTTCAGAACAAAATGATAATGCCAGTTCTAATTTGACAAATCAATTATATAAGAACTTAGAAGAATATAAATATAAATAACGGAAACGGTAAAAGTTTTTTTTTATTAATATATAATTTGAATACAACATTATTATTTTATATTTTCTTATTAATTTGGAAATATCTAGCTATTAAGATAGTTGTTTTATTTATGAATTATTAATTTTTCAAATAGTAGTCCTATGTTTTTCTCACGTTTTTGATCTTTATTTTAACATTTTCAAAGTTAAAGTTATGGTGTATTTCCAATTTAGGTAGATAAATCATAGAAGTCTCTTCTTTATTAGTACAATAGGTTTTTCAACAATATAACATTTATTACAGTTGCAGTTCCCTATCTATATTTATATTATACAATCTTATAAATTATTATTTGGTTTAGCTGTCAAGCTCAGGCTGGCATTATAATTATGTCCTGAAGAGGAGTTCCATTTGGCTTGAAACATTATCATTTATTGCATATTCAAATATAATAGACGAATATTTTTGAAAAAATAACGACTAACTTAGATTTTTATTTATTTGAAAGAAAGTTTTAGCTATTGAGAATAAATACAAAATGTATTTACTGTAGGAAAATGAATATGAAACTATTAAATAGGCACAAAGAGAAATGATAGATAACAATAAAAATAAATGCAACATTCATTGTATAAAGCTTATAAATAAAGAGTTATTAAACTTAGCAGTTTTAAAATTACTTAATTAACACTTTTGAAGAAAAAAATTGAAGAAGATATATAGATTGAATATTAAGCATGAATATAATAAAAAATTATTTAGTGTAGATAAATTCGATATTTACAAATACTTGGGAAAATTAGAATATTGAATTTAATGGAATAAATTATATAATTTAAGATTATTTCTATAAAAACATATATTTAGGATGTTAAAACTTTAAGTAAATGTTCCAAAAAAAATTCAAAGTTCAAAAATTAAAAACTTTCTTGTTATACATTCATTACTAGAAAAACTATGTAATCGGCAGAGTTGAAAAACTGATCATTCGGTAGTTCCGAATTCAAGTCTCACTCCCGGCCGATTAACATAGGCACTTCTGTAAACATTTACATTTGCTTTGTTTATAAACACATAGTAGACTTTATTGAAAAGCATAAAGAAGAGAGAGAGAGAGAAAGACAATAAAAAATTATAATATAATAAATTAACTAATTATTTAATATTGAAAATTACAAAGGAAATGCAAAGCAGCGTGTTACGACTAAAATACAAAAACAGCATATGTGCATAAGCCAATTATAAATAAACATTTAGATACCTTTGCTCTCTTTACAAGTTCACCCTGACCATCAGCGATTTGTTCCTTTTTACCACCCCAGGCGCGAAGGACGGATGCTTGCAGAGCACGTCCGAAACTGAAGGTAAGAGCCCAGGGCTTTTTACCCGGGAACTTATTAATGGCGTCGAGATTGACAGAGGCCTCTTCCTCGGACTGGCCCCCGCTGAGGAAGGTAATTCCGGGAACAGCTGGAGGTACGGTGCGCTGAAGTGCAATTACGGTTGCGGAAGCAATTTCCTGTGGAGTAGCTTTCTTGGGGCAGCTCTGACCTGGAGTGACCATGTTGGGTTTCAGAAGAGTACCCTCAAGGTAGACATGGTGATCGGATAATGCCTGAAACGACGAACAATATCTTATGTTAAAAACGTTGAGTTTGACAATAAGTAATTAAAATAATGCAGTAACAAGGAGAATCTACAGTGAGGGGTTAAACAATCACTTCCATCTGAAGTATATGCTTACAATATAAGCAAAATACGAATGCCTTAACTTTTTTATTCAGATCGACCTTAAATTCCTTTATTTTTAAGAAATGCTGTATTAAATGGTATTATTGATTTTATTAGATATTTATTCAGTTATCAAATCTTTAACCCTTTTCTCCAATTTCAACATATAATTTCTTACACTTGTACAGAGTGTACAATAACATATTCTAAGTATAGTTATATTGAAGCTTCTGAATTGATTTATTATTTATTTAATTTTTCCGAACATTAAGAAAATCTGATAAAATTTATCTAAAATATCGAAATAATGATAGTGAAATTAATAAATATACACAAATTTCTTTTAATCTATATATTTGCATTAAGTTGAAGATTAATTTACACTATATATACATAATTATTTTTAAAACAACCATTTTCCTAAATGAAATTAGTTTAATTTCATTTTTATTGTTCATTATTCGACATATTCCGCGACATACTCATTCTTGACTCATTCTCGACATACTCTATCTCACTATTTGACATAATCTAAAAACAAAACTGAATGAAACTATACATATTTTTAAATTTATTAAACTTAAAAGAATTTTGTATCTACATGTAGTATAACTTGTTGAACATTAATTCCTTTGTAGGTAAATCTTATCTGAGATTTTTTTATATGTATTAAAAAATAAATGATAAATCAATTCATAATCGTGATTCTAATTATACTAATGAAAAAATATTGCATACTTTGTTCAATTAAATTAGATTAGATGTATTGAAAGTGTGGATAAGTAAAAAATTTGATAACTGTATAGAAATAATACCATTTTATAAGTAAAGTATAAAATGATCTTTATAGAGTAAAAATCCATTTAAATGAAAAAAAAGGTAAATGATTCGTTTTCCCTTTAAATTTAATAAATATGGTTTAGGTGGAAGTAATTGGTGAACCACTTTAGACTCCCCTTGTAAATTCTACAGTGAAATTCGTCAATTTTTTAAACAGATTATACACAATATAAAATGAACTTCAACTTGCTTAAAAACGAATTGAAACTTTATGTACAAATTATATAACTTTTGCAGGATCTAATTATATATATATATATATATATATATATATATATATATATATATATATATAATGAAAAATATGAATTTTTAAAGGACCCCGCCTATCGCACGCATTAATTTTCATCACCTTGTATACGGCGGCGAGCACCTCCTCCGTAACTTGCTGGCATCTCTGAAGATCGTGATCGCCGTCGGGCAGTATCTCGGGCTCGACGATCGGCACTATCCTCGCGCTCTGGCAGATGGACGCGTAGCGCGCGAGCACGTTCGCGTTCTCGAGTATCGCCAGCTTGGACGGGCAGTCCTTCTTGATTTTCAATACGCAGCGCCACTTTGCGAAGTGGCAGCCGTCCTTCTTGTACTGGATGCAGCGCGCCTGCAGATCGTCGAGGCCCTGGGTCGTGCACTCGTCGTCCGTCCCGAATAGGGGCACGACCCCCTTGTCGACCTTGATGCCCGGTATTATGTTGCGCTCCTTCATCAGCTCGACGAAGGGCGTGCCGTCGTCGGTCTTCTGGTAAAGTGTCTCGTGGAAGAGGATCACGCCGGAGATGCACTTACTGATCTCGTCCTGTGAAGGAGGATTATTTTCGTTTAAAAAATTTTCCAGCGTTAAGTTTAACAGATTAAATGGCATTGCCACCGTATACGTACACTGAGAAAAAAATATCCGTTATCGAGTAAATATTTTCTTGTTTTGTACCAAGTAAATTATTTTCTTAAATTGAGAAAGCATCTTCTTAAATCAAGTAAGTATTTACTTAATGCAAGTAGAATTCACTTGAACCAAACCACGTACTCTTAAATCTAGTGAATATTTTCTTAATTTAAAAAAATAATTTACTTGGTACAAAACAAAAAAATTTTTACTTGATATCGGAAAATATTTTTTTCAGTGTATACTATATTCGTATACTTGGATTAGATTTTTATAGTATAAAGTTTATATCAGTATCGGTATTCATTTGTCAACTGAGAATAAATATGATTTGTTTGTGTTCATATTAACTTGTAGAAATGCATTCAAATATAATTCGTTAAAACGACTGATTTGTCAAATGGCCATTTAATTTCTTAATTTAAACGCATAAAAGGCAATTTCAATCAAATTTTATTTACCAATATGTCAATAGAATAGAATCTCTTACCAGAAAAATATTAATTGATAAACTTAATATAAATAAATGAAACTAATTGTCACTGCTGTCTAATATTCTTTTATTTTAAAATTCCTTTTAATTTGTAAATCGTTTAAATTTATTGCAAGTGTTTCTATTTGAAATATTTATTATAAAATTTTTTTTTATTTTTTTACAATCTTGTAATGTAGTTTAATTAATTGCGTAGTACTTGATAAAGGTACCGTTAATCGGACCTAAACGTCGCAAAAGGAATTTTAAAAAAGAAATTTAAATAAAACTTGCGTCAGATTTGTGAATATTGAAAAATTTGAAATATAACTTCAAATTTGATCTTATAAAGTTTCTGAAGGTTATTTAAAGGTTAAAGTGTTATCAAATTGCTGTAAAGTTCTGACCATAAAGTCGGACAGAACTATAAAGCTTTCATTGACTTATGTATTTGCATTAAAAAAAAAGCTCCTATTAGTTAATAAAAAAATGAAACTTCTATATTATAAAACACTTAAACTATGGAGTAATCTGTTGAAGGTGAAAGTCAAGGTCATTGCTAATACCTTTCATTATACTTTTATAGGTATAGCCTATGTAACAAAATATTTTTAAAAAATAGTAAAACTTAAAATAATAAATGAATTTTTAATGCCTTATTCAAATATATCCCAATTATTTTTCTAATGTGTTACTGTTACTCAATGGTTTATTTAGAAGACTCTACTTAACTCAGTTCTCAAATATAGCGGTTACAATCGATCGCTTTATTAAAATATGCCTATAAAACAAAAAAAAAAAAAGAAAAGAAAACAAGAAATTTACTTTGTCGGTGCTGAAAAGCAACTCCCTGTACGCCTTGCGGTTCTCCTCGTTGTTTTCGACATTAATGTCCTTGAAGCGTTTGCCAATGGTGGCGGTGGATTCGTCAGCAGCGAGGATACCCTTGCCGGGAGCGACGATCGCGGCTGCAATCTCAGCCAACTCCTTCTTCAGCTCGGGATCCGCCTTTAGATAGCTGGCAGCAGGCATTTTCTGTAAATAAATATTTTTAAAATTACTTATTATATTCGTATGGTACATATAGATAAATTTTTTATTTAAAAGATTAAATTTACGGCATTAACGAAGGCTGTGATTTAAATTTATTGCAAAATACCTCTAATTATAAATTAAAATTATTATTTATATGTTAAAAAGTGTGACGCAAGTTTTAGGTCTCGCAAGCATGAATGTAAGTGGTGCAAGGGTTGCATGGACCACCAAATAGTTAAAAGAAAATCGAAAATATTTAAGAATCTTATTTTCTAAATTATATTTAGTGGCACTGAAGGTATTATTTTAAAGTCAATGGAAAACTACGTGAAGTTTTATAGAGAAAATTTGAATAATTTGATTTTCAATTATCTGTAGAACACTGACGAAACTATACAGTTATGATGCAATAATAGGATTGTTGTAAGAAAAAAAATATTATGCTTTTTATTTTTTACAAAATTAAATAAAATTATAATTATGTTTTAAAAATAATTTTAAAATTGATATGATAAAATGATTCATAATATATTGTTTGAAATCGTGATATATGCACGAAGATACGTCATATTGCGAGGGCAAAAACACGACGAATATAGAAAAAAGGCACAACTTTTAATTTCTTAGTACACTTTTCTGACTTTAGTTTATTTATTTATTTGGTTTATTTATTATATTTATTATAAGTTTTTATTAAAACAGTATTGCACCGACACCTATCCTTTTGAATTATTTTGAATTATATTTTGAATCATTATCCTTTTGAAAATGTATACTTATACAATATTATATATATTTTCCTTTTAAATGTATAGAAATTGAGCGAAATATATTGATGTTTTACCTATAAGTCTATATATTGCATAGTCATAAGTGTGCACAACTGTTTTAAGTTTTGAATGCGTTACCATTAGCTCACAATAGTAAAGACAATTAAATTTTATTTACTTTTTCAAATTTATAAAAATACTTTTTTACAATATATGATATATCATTTTGTCTTCTAGACATATCATTATATGATATGTATATAAACCTATACGAATACTACGAACTTTTTACCTCTTATACGTATTTTAAATTACTCTATAATAACCAGTATCGATTTTTAAAATCAATTTTGAAAATCAATTTTACAATAATGTTTTATTATTTGCAATTAAGAAAACGCGTTTTCAAGAACTTTTTTTATATATTTATTTGAATAATATATCATCAAATTATTGCACGAATACCTTCATAAAGAACGACGTTGAAAATGACAACAGAGCGTTGTTTGTGTTTCATGTTTGCGTAAAATTCCTAAAGTAAAATATTAGTTATTTGTTTACATTAATCCAAATTGCATTTGTTTAAATAAAAATATTATATATATATATATATATATATATATATATATTTTAAGATTTTAATGTGAAATTATTGTGCTGCATTTCAAAGTATACAAGAACTGCATCAATATTGTGTGTGTGCGCGCGCGCGCGTGTGTGTGAGAGAGAAAATGATTGATAAAAGAACTAGTAGAAATATGGTTCTCTATTTTTAGAAATTAGAACATTTTTTTCAAATATTAGTTGCACTTAAAGAAAGTAGAAAGATTAGTCGCCGTGATGCAAGACTTAACGCGCTGTGACGCAAATCTAAGAAAGCTATAGATATTTCCCGTATCGATAAGACATGAACTCACCATTCATCAATTAAACGTAATTGCATATAAATATGTGTATATAAAGGTGTGTGTGTGTGTGTATGTGTGTGTGCGCGCGCGCGCGGGTGTGCGTGTGCGTGCGTGCGTGTGATATGTTCAAAACATATTGAACAGTTTATTTACACATCAAACATTCTAATGATTATTTTGTTCAGGGTATATGATAAAAGTATATGACCCCTTGTATCTTCCAGAAACGATTTATCATTCAGAGTTATACATTTTAGATATTTGATTGTACATTTGAACGAAAATAGTCTTTTTCTTAACTTATTCTCGCTGATTACTGCAAGGAAAAAATAAGATCACGAGCACGTATTATTCTTCTTATTATTATTATTATTGTCGTTGTTGTTGTCGTTGTTGTTATTATTATATAGCTTTTCTATACGTCTATATCTATAAATTGGATATAAAATACAATTAATATTGAAAGATATTGATGTACAAAGGGTGACGATGAATCCGTCTTATATTCGATTTGATTGTAACAAATAAAGAGCGAGACAGTTTGTTTTTGTTTCATACAGAGATATAAAACTTTGTAAAAATAAAAAGCGTTATGCTGATTTATTGTTGATCAGCAATAAATCTTTGAATATATAATTTCAGAAGAGAGAAAGCATACAATTAATAACAATGGAAATTCTTTCAAATAACAAGATATCGTTGTAGATTTATTTTATAAGCATACACACACATACAAATATATATATATATATATATATATATATATATATATATATATATAGATTCACATTATATTCTTTATGAAATAAATTAATTTAAAAAAATTAAATAATAAACAAAATAATTATTAAAAAAAACTTAAATTTTAAAATAAATTTATTCCAAATAAAAATGAATGTTCTGAAAAAGTTCTAACATATTTTAAATAGGAAGTATAGATCATTGATTGCAGTACATAGTATATGACATTTTCTCGAACATTTTCTTACGTTTACTTACGACATTAAATGTCGTCAAATCAGAATAGCAAATTTAGATACGTGCATCTAAATCTAATTTCATCTTGATATTTCTTCTTAACACAACTTAATCTTATTGTTTATCTTATCACTTAATCTTTATCGTAATCTTTTAATTTCTTCTCATGTATTACGTCTATCAAATTTGCTACTCATCAAAAGCGTTCGATTTTCCAGATGCTTAAGACTGCTTTTTGAAAACAATTTTTACGCTATTTGCGACTCCAACAAGATATTTGATAATAAAATGAGTAATCTTCCGTACATTGTCACTTTTTTTCTTTGTGTATGACGAGATTCGTGGAAAAAGGAAAGTTTAATAATTGTACATTCTCTGTAGATTTTATTTAACAAATTTTCCAATCAATTTTTAAACGAATATAAATTTCATAATTTATAAATGAGAAATTATTCTGATGCTGTGGAAGATCGCATTTGTAAAATTTCAAATTGACTTGTCAACTATATTTAACGATACCGCTTCCCAAATTTTTTAATATTTAAAGCCGCCTTAATGACAATCGTCTGTCGAAGAGCACTTTGATATCCAAAATATTGATTTAGCATCTGACAGAGAATCGACATGAAACAAGTCGACGTTATTTTAAATAGCATACACAAGTTTTGAAATGATTTGCCCATTTGCAAATATCAAAGTAATGCGGATCAAAG
The DNA here is from genome assembly GCA_018907035.1 of Sycobia sp. Sy_11. Lineage (NCBI taxonomy): Eukaryota > Metazoa > Arthropoda > Insecta > Hymenoptera > Epichrysomallidae > Sycobia > Sycobia sp. Sy_11. The sequence continues at coordinate 248,747 of JACCIC010000205.1, forward strand.
ATAACGGATTTTCATGAAAACGTCGATGTCGTTATGCGAGTAGTATCTGTAGAATATTGATAAAAAAAAACTTATTTTTAAGCTTATCTTAAACGAAAACATATTTTTCTCGAGATATCGCGAAAAATATATATTTCTTTAATTTTTCCGATATTTTATATAAATCGAAGGGTTGAAAATACAGTCAGAGATTTTATCGAGAACTTATTGTTGTTTTGACGAAAATGGAGACCGTGGAAACTCATAATTTATCGGATCTCATGGGTGATGAAATGAGCCACGCGCGTTTGCATGAATTTATGATTTTAAAATAAATTTTAAATATTTATAACGTATATATTTTAAACATTAATCTCTAATCTTGAAACCTCAATCGTATTGATTCATTAGCATTTGTTATGAAAGTTTTTTTCCTCTTCAAATCAATGAAGGGATCATTCTCCCGTGACGATTTGATAAAATAGATTTTTTCATTGCATAAATCTATAAATTAAATTTATAGGATATTTCGATTAGAATATATGGTGTTTTTTTTTAATTTCAACACGGAGTACGTTATCGCATAAAATCGAACTTTTAACTGGTGTCCAGGACTTGAAAAAAACTATTCGATCGATTTCGTGGGAAATTTTCATAATCTTCAAAAATATCGAATCGCTTTACTTTCATTTGTAAAATATATAAGTACAAAACTAACCACCAATTTTTGAAGGAAAATTTTTTTTTAACAATGCTTCAAAATTTTATAGATTTTTATAACGTCTCCAAATAACTTTCAATTGACATTACAGTCATCTTAATATATATATATTAATATGAAATTGTTTTAAATGTTATTATGTTAACATTTTTTGTGCTATTTTATAATATTTTATGTCTAATATAAATGTAAATCAAATAAATTTAATAATTCATAAAGGTAATGAATAAAATTTTGTATTTATAATATATAACTATAACTTCGTTTTCACATACAAGTTTATATAATATATATTCATTACGATTTTAACTGAAATTCTTAAAGGAATTTGATGGAATTGGAAAAAGAATTTCCACTTCGTTTTTACTTAGCATTCACAGGCATGCTATTTTAGTATATTAAGGTCTAAATATATCGATTTATTATCAATTAATATTGATTCCAAAATATATGAATATGTACGTATGTGTGTATATGAGTGTGTGTAGATGTATGCTCGTGTGTGTATAGATCAATGCGACTAGTGGTTGTTAGTTAAAGTGAAAATTTAGTATTTTACATTTTTTCAAAATGTCGTTAGACACATACACATATGCTGCTTTCACTTTACATTTGAATCTGGTTTGATTACCTCTTGAATTGTGTGTGTGTGTGTGTGTGTGTGTGTGTGTGTGTGTGTGTGTGTGTGTGTGTGTGTGTGTGTGTGTGTGTGTGTGTGTGTGTGTGTGTGTGTACACGATTTAGCAGCTGGTTTTGACGGTGTACATAAAAATTATGGGTATAGAAGTGATTTCGTAATAAACCGAAATGAATTCTTAAATTTGAACATTTTAAAAACATTAAAATGCATTATTGTAATGTACATGAGGAAAAAAACATAAAAATCAATATATAGTAAATAATTATAATAATCATAATATAATTAAATGACTTTATGTTTGGTCTTTGATTTATTCGCGATTGTTTACGAATTTGTATCGTTACTATTTATATTTTTACTTAATATTGTCTAAAATTTATTACGAAATAATCTGTTTAAAAGTTTTAACCGGAGTCCAACGAAAGAATTTACTGTAATAAGTTAGAAATATACGTAAGCCTTGACTCTCCGATTATACAATATTCGATACACTTTATATCGCAAAACAGTCAGGCGCGTTGAACGTGAAATGAAATTCACACAGGTGTTGTACGCACGATTGTTTAGTATTTATACATGCATATATTATTTTACGTTTGTCAAAATAATGAGATTGCATAATGCGTTTGCGCGTATAGCAGCCGACATAAATGAGCACGCGAGCCATAAAACATTTCAAATAATATGCTCCATTCTCCAAAGTATTGGGCCATTTCCTCGAGGACTTGCATCATGTTATCAAACTCCACCGTTAACCCGGGGTACGCGAGCACATTATGTGTAATCTAATGATCATAATATGCACGAGGGAGTGAAAAAGGGCGGTGTCGATTGAATATGCGCCCTCGTCGTGTAAGTGCACCCGCGTACGATTATCACGCGCGCGTGTCAATGTCAGTCAAGGTCAAAGCCGGGAGAGCAGAAAGCCCGTTCCACGCCCGGTCGATACATGTGTATTATATGTATGCGTGTATATATATTTATATATATATGTGTGTGTACGTGTGTGTATGTATGTATGTGTGTTTGCGTGCATCTGTAATAATAAAATACACTCAGGCCTTATTTGCGTTGTATTTCGTATCAGAAACCGATGTAGTATTTCTCCAAAATGTCGAGATTTTAAATGGCCATCAGGGCTTTTAAATCCCGTGTCTGACGACCGCGCGCGCGCCTTTTTATAAATACAATACCAGGAATGTACAAAACTTACCGTGCTTTCAGGTTATATTACTCGTGGATGCGGAAGATAGCGCGGGCGCGGGAGTACGTAATTATTATGGAGTTGAGGATATCCCCGACTAGCAGCGGGAATAGTCTTCGCGACAATTTAGCCGTAGAGCAGATCAACGACTGAAAGCGTCGCCGACGTCGTCGCTGCAGCTAGCTCGCGGCCCCCCGCTGATCGGCCGCGCGGTGCGCTCACGCGCCTCACGTTTTTCGTATATCTATATATCTACATATATCTACATATATATATATATATATATATGTGTGTGTGAGCATATATATATATATATATATATATATATATATTTATGTGTGAGCATGCGCGCACGCGTGGTGTGTGTACTTTTGAATCCCTGTCTCCGTCGGTTCTATATTTTTGGCTCTCTCGCTCTCGCACATGCTCATTCGCACGCTCACGTTTATCGCCTGCTCGTATAGGCCATATATGCAATAAGTAGAGGGGCTCTTTGCGCAACTCGCGCAGCTCCAGCTGGATAAGCAGACTAGAACTGTCACGTAAACCATACGTTGGCCGGGATGAAAAAGAAACGCCGTAAATTGTGTAAAAAGGGTAATATAAGTTTATGCACGCGTATAATGCGTATCTAAATGCTCCGAAATCACGGCATCGTGTACAAAGCGTTCATATAATTAATAATATATATATATTCTTATTCATATTCATAAAAACGCGAAGGGAAACTATGACCCGTAATGGGGACTGTAACATTCGAGATAAGTCAGACTCAGGCCAGATCAGACCTGGTCAGACGAGCCTCGTCAAGAGTTGTAAAAGTACGGCGATTTCGGATTGGCCAGAGCCCAGAGCGCGAACTCGGCGCGCACACGGCGCGCACCAGCTCGCCGTCCATCCCCATCCAATAATATGTTTCGTTGATCCAACGGAATATAATAATAGCAGAGCTTCGTCGTGCCGACTGACGTGCCTCAAGGCACGCACATAAGCATATCTAAGATGATTGGTTCGTACTGGAACGCGCGGCCCCGGTGAACTTTGGAGGTACTTGCCTGGCCTATTTTTCAGATCACGGCGGTTGAAGGTCGATCAAGGGCACCTTCAGGAAAAGCACCAGCGGGCTTTGTAAGTTTGCGCGGGCATATATGTAATATAGGTATGCTTTCGCGCAGTTCTACCGATACTTCGGAAATGTGCAGCAATTTTCAATATATATATATAAGTTACTCAACTATAAGAATTTATATACAGCTGACAGAAGTTATAGTGAAATGATATAATATAAAATTCTACATTTATTAAAACACAATACATACATCGGACAGCCCTTAATTGATGTACATGATCAATGTAAGATCAATATCAATATCAACACAAATGTCAATTTAAATACTATATACGCTCCAATGGTTGTTTTGATCATAGATAATAAAATTTAATAAAACTCTATACGTATTTTCCTCCTTTAATTATATTGTTTATTGCTCAGTTTATTATTTATATATTTGTTGTCATTATACAGATTTAGCATATACCTCTCTCTCTCTCTCTCTCTCTCTCTCTCTCTCTCTCTCTCTCTCTCTCTCTTTCTCTCTCTCTGCTGTAAATAAATAAAATTCTAAATTCTGTGTGTTCGCGCGTACGCGCGTGTGTGTATTTTGCAAATATATTTTATTTACAAAATAGCATGTTATTTGAAGAAGAATTCAACCCTCAATTAAACCTCTTTGTGTATAAATTTCATGTAAATTTGTTCATAAAAACAAAGCTTATATATATATATATATATATATATATATTAGAGGATAATTAATATGAGAAGTTTCTGTTATAGAAAATTTAATGTATAAACATAGATAAAAATTTGTATGGAAATTATTATCATGTTGCCCATATGTGACCAGATTAAGAACAGAGATAATAGCCTTTGAAAAGCGTTAGTTTCAATCCTGTTTTACGTGTAATCTTGCAGTAACTTTTTTTAAAATAAAATTATTTCCTGTTTTGTAAAAATTTATTTAATCATTGAGAGAAACCAACAAATAAATGTATAACATTTATCGTATCTATATATACCAGTATATACCTAACCCGGTCACCAAACTAACTAAGGCGAATATTTCAAATTTATGGGTGTAAGTAGTAACATCACGGCTGTTGTAAGACCAAAATTAATAAGTGTAATTACGCGAATGATCTGTTCAGTTTCAATGCGATTTGGTTAGAAAATTAACCAACGTAATTTTCATCTATAGATGATATATGAGTGTAATTTATTAGTTAGACGAACGTTTTAATGATTTTTACCTTGATTTAAAAGACATCCATATAATATGTACGATGCTATTGATGTGCTCGTAACATATTATAAAAATGCATGCCAAAAAGATTAATTAATCGATATATATGAACGCTTATACATAATAGTAAGCATAAGAATTGCAATAAGTGTTCATACATTCTCGTGTTTTTTAAACGATTCTACTGAGCATATTATATTATATCATTTAGAATATTTTCCAACTAGAAAATGAGGGTGATTTATAATAACATAGTTTTAAAACCTAACAAAAACATAGATACCATATTCATATTTGAAGTTTATCCTTGATGATAAAGTAATTTACAGCAGGAAAGAAAATGTTATCGTATTTGATCAAATACGATCTACCATCGGAAATTTGCGAAACAATATGCCCTATTACAAAGTTTTACTAACTCGTATAAAAAAGTACGCTCTTATTCTTTAAGCTTGAAATTATCAGAATAATAAAACAAATAAATCAAGGTAGCCCGTGACCTTAATCAAATGTAAAAAATACTCTTCGTAATAATTTATTTTTATGCATTGGAAAAAACTTGGAATATCAAAAGTAATATTTTCTATATATTGAATTTTTATATCGGTTTACAATAGCCGCTTTGGAGACAGCCAATCAACGAGAAATATGTGTAGTAGAATGAGATATATTGATCATAGAATGAGCACGCATATGATAAGGGAATTATATATATTGTACAACGAAAAATTCATTGATATTTTTCCTTCTCCGTAGTTTATATAATATATGTCTTAAGGGTCCAAACTAGTAACAACAGCGATGAACGAATCGCCAGTCGCCACCTCTCGGTCATTCATCACATTATTGTGTATACCCTATATAACATCGTTTACTATTACCAGTGCTATCTGGTGCTATATCTGCTATTTAATAATGGCTGTATAACTTTGTAAGTGCCGTGAGTTATAATTGTGACGCCGATTAATGTATTAATAGTTTTTAGCAAATATAATAAATGTATTCTTTATTTACTAATAATTATTTATATACTACGATATATATCTATTTAGTTGATAATATAATAATTGTGTAGTTTTTATAATAATATATAAATTAAGTGATCACTGTGAGATTTTGCCTATGTGTATGTGCACCGTGCGGTGTGCTTCCACGATTATATTATACAAAATCGACCGCGATCATGAATATATAAACCTCTGTGCAGTTCTAAAATTTATCAAAAGTGCGTCTCTTAATTTATTATACTTTTTCCTATAGAAGTTGTATTAAATTTTCGTATAAAGATGAAAATAAAAGTAAAAGTACTTTTTCAAATAAGGGAGCAGAAACAGATGACACTGTAGATTCTTGGCGGAAGTTACAGCGCGGAGTAAGAAATGCGACATTTATTTGTAGCTTTATCAAAATTTCCGTTTTTAATATAATTTAACACATATTTATACACATACACACCCCGCGCGCACGAGCTTATGTATTAGCTATACACTATACGTGTCTTTCGGCATATATATATATATATATATATATATATATATATATATATATATATATATATATATATATATATATATATCAGTGCATCGACAAAAACGCGTTGAGCATGCGCACATGTGCACTTCAACTTGTGATTGTTACTCTTTCTATAGAACACCTCTAGAACGAGACATTGAAGATTGAACTCATTTTTAATGCACTAAAATATCCAGATTAATGAAATCTGATAAAGTTTGTTCCATTGAATCTCAGAAGTGAATTAAAAAAATTGTCAGAGTGAAAAAAATGACAATTACGTGCCTTTGGATTTTAAATAGCGGACTTTGGGGTTATGTTATTTATAAGGTATTAATTATATATGTATATGTATGTATATTTGCTTCGCTTTCAAAGAAATAACCGATGAATAAAATGCTAATTTTTTTTATGAGTTAATGAATTACATGTATGAAAAGCTTTAATTTACAATTACTATTATAAATTCTTCTTTTTTATAACACTTATTGGTTTAATTTTTGCTTATTAAACAATGAAAATAATTGAACAAAATAGAATGATCTATAGTTCAAGTTTGCATTTTATAAATTAATAAAGAATCTACAGTTAAATATATGAATAGATTTATACAAATATATTAATGCAAATACTTTGATGATATAATTTAATATAATTTTAATTTGAATCTTCCTTTATCATTCATATTTAATTTTTTAACTTAGTTACAGGCAGACGATTTTTATGACTAAAAATAATATTTAAGATGAGTGGAAGAACTGTTCACATTTCAAGGGTGGATGATTCTACAGAAGGTAGAACGCGCAAAAGAAAACAACACTCACAGGAATCAAATTCTCAATCCAGTAAAAGTAGAGAATCTGATGTTTCTTTTAAGCGTAGAAACATTTCCAGTGATAAAAGACAAAATATTAGACAACGCAGCATTTCTAGTGGTAGTTCTGATTTAAGTAGAAGCTCGTTTTCAAATAATAGGAAATCTACTAGACAAAGTAAGAGTAGTCAAAACTCTGGCTATGATCGAGATGGAAGGAGGCAAAGAAATTTCCAAAATGGAAATAATACAAACTTTCGAAGAAGAGGCGATGATCGCTCTTTTCAGCAAAGAAATCAAGGCAGATTTCAACAGAACAGAAATTTTGATAATAAAAGATTCAATAATAGATTTGACAACAGAAATGATAGAAACTTCCCACAACGCAGAGATAATCAATTTAATCAACGAGGAAATGTAGACAGAAACAGAAATAATCGTAATTGGAATCAAAATAATGATAATAGAAGATATCAAAACAACCGAAATCAAGGAAATAATTGGAATAGAAATAATCAAGGGAATTTTGATCGAAGGCAATCTGATAAATTTACAAATAATTCTAATAGAGGTAGCACGGGTGAAAGATATTGGAAGCAACCTTCTCAAAATGACAGATATGCTCAAAACCGTAGTCAAACAAAAACTACGGATTCCAAAAGATCAAGAGATGTAAGAAGTACAAGAGACACTAAGAATTTCGAAAATCGTACCAAAATTGAAAAGACTCCTGAAGAATTATCTCCTGAACTAAAAACAGTTACAGAAAATAGAGTCCAAACAACAGAAGTAGAAGTGGGAAAGCCTGTTGTTGAAAAAAAGAAAAGAAAGAAAAGATCTAGGTCTTCATCTTCTTCTTCTTCATCATCTTTAACATCTTCTAGCTCAGACAGTGATTCCACTGACTCCAATGATTCCAGTGAGGAATCAAGTAGTAGTAGTAGTAGTTCAGATGATGAAAAAAAGAAGAAAAAAAAGAAAAAACTTGCAAAAAAATTGAAGAAAAAAGAGAAGAAAAAGAAGAAGAAAAAGAAGAAGAAGCTCAAGAAAAAACTTACTAAAAAAAATAAAAATTCTATAAGTGATGAAAAAAAACATATTAGTAAGTTAGAAAATGAGCAAGATCGATTGCTCAGTGATATAGCATTAGAGCAGACCATGAGAGCAAAGGCAATGGCTCCCATGACTAAAAAAGAATGGGAGAAAAGGCAAACTGTTGTTCGAAGAATTTATGATGAAGAATCAGGAAGACACAGGTAAACTATGTTACTTAATATTGCTAAATGTTTTTAGTGATATTAAACTTTTGTTAACATTAAAGATTTTATTCAATTTTGTCAGTTTTAAAATAAAATTTTTTTGAAATTTACAAATAAACAAAGCTTTGATTCTAAATGTTCAGCAAGTACATGAAACTAGTATTCAAAATAATTACACAAAATTTATTATATATTTTTATAATTAATTAAATAATATTTAAAAATTATAGATTAATAAAGGGTGATGGTGAAATTATAGAAGAAATTGTGAGTCGAGAACGTCACAAACAAATAAATAATCAAGCTACAAGAAGTGATGGAGAATACTTTCAGTCACAATTAAGAAAAAAGTGAAGATATAGGACTTAGTCATCAGGACTACTATCGAAAACTGTTTTCTTAGATTGCAAAATCTATCATATATTTAAAGAAATAGTTAAGTCATCAATTTTTATCTGATTAAAAAAAATCAACAATTTTGTATTGGTATGGATTTATTTTAAAAACATACCCCTACGTTACAAAAATTTAATAAACATTTATTTTTAATTGTCTAAAAATTTATCTTTTTACTTTCAATTATCAGTGACACTCATTTCCGCTATATATTAATCCATAAGATAAAATTTCTACTTAGTTTATAAAATATAAATAAAAATAAATTGATTTTAACAGCAAATAATTATTAATTTAAGATTTTGAATAACATAATAGGATTTTTTACAAACATTCATTTTAACTATATACAAATAGAAATACAAGACTTGTTTCCTATAAACATCTTTAGATTAAAACTATTTTAAAAAGTCTAACAGATTACTAATCGATTATTAGTATGCATTTTCTTAGTATTAAGACTATAATAAAATATTGACTTAAGTGGCTGTCAGAGTAAAACCTCATTGTTATGAGTTGTCTAATATGACAGAAGGTTTGACGGTGATTTTTCATAATATAACAATTTTAACACTTCAATAGTGAAAAATGGAGATTTAATGAGCTTACTGCCACTTTAAACTATCATAGTTTACCTAATATAGTTGTCAAAATAATAAAAATTATGACTGTTGTAACATTCGGTTCGAGGCGGTGAACATCAAGAGCCACATGTAGTCAATGTCAAAAGATATGATCAATCACTGATCAGACTGGATCAGATCATCTGTCCCTATCTACATATTACTGCATATCTTCAATATACATAATCGCCTTGAGCCGAATTTCACAACTTACATCAATCGTAATTTTCATTATTTCTACAACTATTAAATAGACTATAACTGTTTATTGTGACAAGTACGCTTGTTAAACATCTATTTTGAATTATTTATTTTAAGCTCCCTAAACATCTATTTTTCAGCATTGAAGTCTAGAAATTGTTACATTATGAAAAATCACTGTGAAACTTCTGTCATATTATGCGACCTTATGACTCAGATTTTACGCTGCATCCTCTTAGATCCCCAATGAATATAAGATTATATCATATTATATTTTTTAACGTCGAGATCAATTAACAAAATTTTTAAATAACGAATATCGTTTATGCAACTTTGTACAAATTATGCACACTATAGCTTCATTAAACTTTATAAAATAAACTTAATACAATAATTTTTGTAAACAAAATCAATAATATATTCAAATGTTAATTTAATTTGAATATTATGTTTTTATTATAATAAATTCCAATTTTTAATGACATATTTACAGTATGCATTATACTTAAACAAAAAGAATTTACTGATAAATTACAATATTACAAAATATAATTAAAAATTGGAATCTAGTATTATACATTAGTTTATTGATAAAAATTATTGTATATATAAATCCAAAATTTACAATTTCAGAATATGTAGATCGTTTATTGCACTAAGGCATTATTGCAATTCAAATTTGCATTTTGTAGATAAAATACTATTGAGATTTAAAATGAGTTAACTATCTTTTATTAATAACTTGGAAATCCTAAATTAAAACAATTCTAATTAATTATTTTTGAAACTTTAATATTCTGAAATTCAAGCCTTTATCCTTCTCAGTATAAAATTTAATATAATTGAATAAAATGCGTTGTATGGCCATCTCTATAACTAGGATCATCAGTTATTGATGCACGACACAAAGGACAAGACCTTTCTCTGTCTAGCCAAGTTGTGATACAACTTTCACAGAAAATATGTTTGCAATAGAGTTTTACAGGGATTGAATATTCTTCATGGCATATGGCACATACACCACCTGAAGCAATTATCTGCTCTTTTGAAGGAGAAATTCCTAAATTCTGTAAAAATTAAAAATACATTATGTTACTCTACAACTTTTATATAAACTGTTTTAAATTTTTTAATTGTTTATCTAATATTTACAATTTTGAATTAAATACATACAATATATTTTTGCAAAAAGTTTTAGAATAAAATTGTTTTATTAAAATGACTATATTTCATTATAGGTATGTAAAACAATTGATTAGTCATAAGTTTATTTACCACATTTTGAAGCATTTTCCATCCAGCTCCAAAAAATTTTTTTATGTTTGATGTGAGGTCTCCTATTTTATGTATTACATAAATTGTAGACAGTAGTATTCCCAATACTTTATCTGAACTGTCATAAATAAGGTACAAATAATGTAACCAAGGTTTTAATGGTGCACCAGAACGATATAATTGTGATGTTGTTTCTACCATGAAATAGTACTTTCCCTTTAAATATAAATATATATTTACTATTTATTACATAAAATTTATTTTAAAATAAGTAAATAAAAATAAAATTTTAAAAATTATTTGTCAATATGATTAGATTAACCATAAATATATATTTAAATAGTAAAATTTACTTGTATCTTAACTATTAACGATTAAAAGTGTAAATTTAATTGTATAAAAAATTCAATAAGCTTACTCTTTTTTTAAAAGGAAAAAGTTTTACTGGTAAACATGTCATCAGAACTTTTATACCAACAGTAATAAGCTTCAAAATATAATCTGTTTCTACTACTGTCCAAAACAATTGTGAAATAGTAATGGGTGGATTATATGAAAAAAAAATTGGTTGTTTGAAAACAAAATTAATAAATGTAAAACACCCAATGATATAACATAAAATTCGAAGTAACTCCATTCGACTGCAGTTTTGTTGCTTTAATATTTCCCTTTTTAAATCATTATTAGCTTGTATAAAAGTAAAAACTAACAAAACAAAATTCAAAATTTCTGCACCATTATCATACATAGCTGAAATAAAAAACGTAATTGAATTAAAGGAGAAGAAAGACAGTATAAATAATAAAAAAAATATATAAATCGTACATTTGGAAAACCATATTGTAAGAAATGGAATATAATTTTCTAAACTTTTATGAATTGCTCTTTCTTCTGCATTTAAAGTAAGTGACTGTGAAGAGTTTGATTCTGAATTATTGTTGTTATTATTGTGATTTCCTGCACTTGTAAAAATATCATGTTCAAGATTATTACTTGTAGGTTCATGAATATCAACAGCAGTAGTAGAAAGATTTTCTTCAACGTTTATAATAACACTATCGGAATGCTGACTTATTTGAGTTTCTGTTTCAATTTCTCTTTGATAGTTTGGATTTAACCATTCTTGAAAAGTTAAAGCTGGTCGCTGAAAAAATAATATTATTAGAAATTGTAATAAGCAACTTCTTGCAACATTTACAAAAAAAATTGCTTCCATGCAGATTACCCTACTAATGAAGAAAAAAGAAATTACAAATTAAATTAAAAAATAAAGTTTTTTCTTACACTTGCATATAAATAAAAATATTTGATAAACTTACAGATCTAGAGAAGTTTATCAGTGGATTAATATCTTCTATTGTAGTTGAAAAATTATTTGTAATAATTCTTCTTGAATCTTCCATTGGATTAAAATTCAAACCCAATGTTATTGTTGGATGAAAATTTTGAGGTGTATATGAATGTGTCATGAATTGTCTAACTGGCTGCACATTTTCTTCAGCATTAGTATTTCTGGATGCCAATTCTGATTCCAAATCGACTATAGTTGTAGCTGTTTCTGCCATAACAAATCTCTAAAATTATTAAATAAAAATTAATATATCACTAACAAATTATCTAAAATTGAATTTCATTTATTATTCAATTATATTCCTTTAATATATATTCTTGTAGTATCAAAAACTTTGTATGTATAAAGTTTGATATATAACACTGAATCCATATTAATTAACAATAAACTTATGAATTATATATTTTTCTTATATTGTAAATGTTATCTGTTTTTAATAAAAATTATATGTTGAAAACAGAACTTTATATATATATATATCATAAAATATCTAATGTGTTAATTAATGTAAAATAAGACCGATAAAATTATTTTATATATATATATATATGAGTCAGTTACGCTATAATAAAATGTAAAATTCAAAAAATTATAATGTTTCTTACTTATTGGAAACCTCTTCAATGTTACAACACAGAATTTTTTGTAGTAAGTTGGTCACATTATACTTTCAATAGATTTCTGCTATTAACAAACAAGTAGCACAACATAGTGATTTCATCAGCTGATGGATGTAAATAACATGCAAACGAGGATAGCATGTTCTTTTTCCCTTAATTCTTGCAGGAATAAACAATATCAGAATCTAGTGAATTGAATGGGTTATGATAAAAATTTATAATACTAATGCATGTCAAATGGTTCTGATCTGCACCAACACTGAATTTCTGATAAAATATACACTCAATACGAATAACTTTTTAAAGATTTTGAGCAATATATTGATATATTTATCATATTTATATTATATAAAATAATACAATTATTAATCTGTAACAAAACCTTTATTTACTTTTGAACACATTGTGATATATGTCAGATCTATTGGCATATAAGAAATTAGCTTGAAATTTCGCATGGAATTTTATAATAAAACCGGAATTACTTAGTTTTTTTATTTATTTGCATTTTCTGTATTCTTATTTTATAATTTCACTTCTTTTTATGTAAGTATATATGTAAAAATTGTATACGTTCAAGTATTTTTAGAATTTGTTAAATTTACATTTTGTATAGATGAAAAATATTCAAAATCTTGATTTTTTAATATTTCAATAAATAAAAAATAGTATATAAAAAACGTACGAAAATAATACATTTATTCCTCCCACAGTTACCAAAAATAAGACAAAAATTAGACTTATGTTATCCATGAAGCATCCCAGGCAAAACATGGCCATTCAAAAGATAACAATAAGACAAAATAATGTTAACGCAAGTCTTATAGCATATATGCATGGAATCTGCCCATAGCAGAGACTCCAATGGGAGATGTGTAATTGTTATGGGAATTGTCTGTCAAGTTGTAGACTCGCATAGAGGGCGCCACTCCGGGCTTAAAAAACCAGACTATAAATGTTTGGTTTTAAATATATCAGACTATTCTGATATTGATGAGCAGCCTTGTAGCTACTGAAGAAAATACATTGACTGCTTACTGCTTACAATCAGAGCAGAGCCATAGACATATATATTAGACCGCGCGCTTAAACGGATGCTCTGAAGCCCATATTGAAGGACAGAGATAGGCTTGGAGTCGTATATTCTCTCTTGCTCCGGAGAAAGAGTAGGCAGACAGCCCAACAATAACAATGGTAAGAATATAGAAAAACATATATTCTGCTGCGTATATTTCTTCTGTTACTGTTCCTTTATTTTCCTTTTCTCCCCACTTCTTCGCTTGTAAGAGAAAGACAACACGACTTTTTGTATTGCTCTCTCACTCTGATTTAGGCTTTAACTCTGTTCCTAGACCGCGCGGTCTAATATATAAGTCTATAGCCAGAGCAGAGGGCCAGCGAAGGAGAAGTTGTTCACGCCTATACTCTGTCTATACCTACTTTATCTTCTCTGTATTTCTCTCTGTCAGTCTATTCGATTTTTTTGTTTTCTTTAGTAGGCCGGGCAAAGCATTAGGAAAATGAAAAATATAGTTTTCTGAAAGGAGTGCGACGAGAAATGAATTATGTGCGCAACTTATTATTTATTTACAGCTTCCGAAGAAACTTCCGATTAATTCTTTCACTCTGTTTTGCTAAAAAATTATATATATGTATATATATATATATATATATATATATATATATATATATATATATTATAGGATGTGCTGATTACGGATATCGTAATGACTTTTGAGGAAAATTAAATTTTTATGGCGAAAACTGTAAAAACCCCATATAAATAAAGATTATGCAAATATGTTTCATAAAATATTATATTAATTAAATTTTAAAAAATATTCTAAACAAAACTGGTCAAAATAAATATGTTTAGTTCGATATTCTGTATCTGAAGAAGAATGATTTTTTAAGAAAAAGGGACTCGACAGAACCCCTATATACGCTATATATATGTGACGGAAGTCACAATGAGTAACGGCCTCTGCCCCGGAGGAAGGTATCTAAGTTATCGACTAATCGCCATTTTCCTTCTTTCGAGGTGCCGTCAAAATCAGCCACAGCACAAAGATCGGAGTGCAGACAGAAAGCACGACTTGATGCGTCCGCACGCGAAGTATATGTAAGAGAAATGCGTATGCCGCCGCCGTGTGAAAGAGCGAGTGAAACAGACAGGGTCCAGGAGAGAGATGGGGGACGGTAGAAGACGCGTGAAGAGTAGACTTGATTATTGTTCGTTGAGTCGTCGAAGCACGAAGAGAGTTTTGTTCGGTGTTTTTTACCCGTTGTCCCTAAAGCACCGTGAATTTCAAAAAGAAATATTGAGACAAGATACGAGCTCGTGAAGTACTGGTGAAGTGCTTGCGAGGCTGAAACGTGCCGTATATAATTGCGACACTGACTACCTAGTTGGCGAACCGCCAAGTCTGCACCGATAGGAAGAGACAGAGTGACGACCGCGGTTCACCGGACCCGAGTATCACAGGCCCGGACGAGGCGAGCGACAGCCACAGCTCATCCGAGCCCGATTACAACCAGCCCGAACGAGAGGAAAATCATCCGCCAGCGTTTTCCACCGATAGCCCGGTGACAGCAAAAAACGGTGAGTACCGACGGCAAGCGACTGCGTAGTTGTGAGGCCGGGCCACGGACCGCGGTGCGACAGCGGCGAGTACGCGGGCAAAATACGTGCGCGTGCGAAAAGATCCATCGAGTGCGAGAATGACGGGGTGCTTTAACGAGGAGGAGAAGATCCACGGCAAATATGCGGAGACGCGAGCTGCCGCGTGCGTATGTGAGAGCGAGCGTGTGTATGTGTGCGTCGCGAGTCGGGAGTGCAAGATAGAGAGAGAGAGAGAGAGAGAGAGAGAGAGAGAGAGAGAGAGAGAGAGAGAGAGAGAGAAAGAGAGAGAGAGAGAAAGAGAACCGAAAAGCGAGACTCGGGAGTGCGAGTAAGAGCGAGAGAGAAAGCGTATTTCGAGTATTACAACGCAGAGATTTGTAATAAACGTAATGTGCTGAGATATTCGAGGTGTATATTCATTGAGTGCCGCTCCCTCTTTTGTTTTCTTTCGCTTTTATGAGTTGACCCCCTCGTGGAGAGAGAATGGGTCGTCAGCAGCCGTAGAAACCGGCAGGTAGATACTGTATATATATATATATATATATATATATATATATATATATATATATATCTATATATATAAGCATGGGTTTCCAAAATAAAGCATAATTGTTTTAGTTATACGTTTATTAATATGTAATTAATATGTAACGTTTATTCGCTACTTTAACCCACAACGAATTATCAATCAGATCATGGATGGTTCCGAACGCTCGTGCGAAATTGGCTCCTACGTAGCAATCTACTTCAAGGTTTAGATCACAGCCACTAATACATTGCGCGCGATCCCTGCCAATTCGAACGGCAGTTTGCCGTGACCCGTGACGTAAAGCGGAGAGTTCTATTAATGTAGTTAGCTATTAAGACTACTATTAATGTAGTTTGCTGAGGACCATTCAGAACAGATTGGATATTTTCTTCACTGTATGAAAGACGTTGACAATTTTCTAAATGAACTGCTATATGAATAACAGTTGCATATCGTACATGAATTAGACAATCAAAAAATCTCCTGTAAGCCTCGGATGAGCTACTGATTTAATTCGTCATTTTCGTTTTCAACGGAAACAGTTGCTTAATCAGAACCTTTGGTAATATATTTGTATATATCGCCGCTTTCGTATAAAAAGTTGCTATCTCAGCGTGCGCTTCAAAAAGATTCTATTTGTGCATCCGGTTCAAGAAGGTGTTATCTCAGCACCTGTTTCAAAAAGGTGCTCTCTCATCGTTCAGTTCAAGAAGGTGCTATTTCGCAGACCATTTTTTTTGCTTCAATTTCAGTTGGTACCAATACCTATATATTCGCGGTATTTAATTTATATATACATGAAATGTAAATTATATTATATTACATAAAATATAATATATATACATGAAATAGATATTAACATATACTGTATATATATATATATATATATATATATATATATATATATATATATATACATATATTGTGATGTTGTGGCCCTTGCCCTGGCCGCTGTCACAGAATACTCTTCACTCTATCCAACACCTACCTGCTGCTGTCTCCGGCGATGATCCTCGTTCTCTCTCCACAAGGGGGTCTACTGATGAGAAGCGGGGCAACGCTAAATAGGAGGGGGGTGGCGGCAATGAATGATAGCACCGATTATGCTGCTATAAAATGTCTTTATTATCACGCACACTACAAGTTATCGGTTATCCTCTCTCTCTCTCTCTCTCTCTCTCTCTCTCTCTCTCTCTCTCTCTCTCTCTCTCTCTCTCACTCACTCTCTCGCACTCACGGTGCGGCGCGCACACTCGCTTGGGCACGAGGTGCACACGCACCTAAGCGGCATACACACTCGGTTCCTCTCTTTCTTTCTTGTTCGCTCTCTCTCTCTCTCTCTCTCTCTCTCTCTCTCTCTCTCTCTCTCTCTCTCTCGCACTCACATTCCGTTCGTGGCGCACACGCTCTGATCCTCTTTCTCTCTCTCTTACACACACATAAGCTCACTCGCTGTCTCGCGGCTCTTGTTCGCTGGCTGCTGAACCTTCTCCGGGAGCGCCTCCCGATCGCGCGCGCGCACATCTTCGCACTCGCGTTACGCCGCCGTCGCTACGCGGTCTGTAGCCCGGACTTACAACTACGCGGCCGTCGGTACTCACCGACTGTCGTCGGCTTCGCTGGAAGGCGCTGGCTGGAGATCCGGCTGTCCCCTCTTGCTCGGGTCAGTATTAGCTCGGGTGAGCTCTCACTGATACCTCGTCCACCGGGCGCCCGCTCCTCGGTCTGGCGGTCGGTATATCGCGCAAAGACGTCGGGCTACCTCGCGGCGCGCCTCGTCTGCTCACACCGTGTCCACACTCCGCTCGACACCGCTGCAGGACACCACTCTCTCGGGAAATCTCCGGGCTCTCGAATGACTGACGTACACGGGAGACTCTCGCGACAGTTACAGATGAACCTTCTCAATAAACACTCTTCAATAAACAACAAGCAATAAACAAACTCGATAAACACTGTTCAACGGGAAAAAACTCGCAACAATAATTTCACTCGCTCAACGGTCGAACATCTAATGATCTGCTCTCTGCTCCTCGCGTGTCCCCCCTTCCCCTCTCGTCACCGGGCCATCGCTATTCCCTTGCTCTTTTCGCGCGGCGGCGGCATACGCGTCTCGTTCTGCGCGTGCGCGCGCATCACTTCGGCTGGATTCGAGACTTTACTCTTCGGGCGCGGCTTCGGCTTGATGGTACCTCAAAAAGAACACATGTCTATTAGTCGCGAATTCGCGTTACTTCTTCCGAGACATCCAGGTCAGAGGCCGTCGTTCCTTGTGACCTTCGTCACAAATACCCCCCTCCTAAGCTGGTGGTACTCCGCAGGAGAACCGAGGGCTTACATCATACACGGTGAACCGGCCCAGGCCCCGGATCTTTCGGAACAAACGCACTATAACTAATTATAATAATACTATGATAACATGATGACCTGCACTGAACCTACGGCCTACTATACTACGATTTGAGAATTGTTCGTCGTCCGCCCCGGACTACGCCGTCGGAGTCTATGCCATTCGCGAACCATTTATTACTACTATTTACACGCATTATAATATACATTTATATATCCTTATTATTTCCTTTTTATACCTACTCTACGCGACCAGTTACGATCAATTATCTTACCCCATCGTACGCGTCCCAAATACAACCCCTACTTCGTTTGGTCCTTACTTTCCTTCTCTCTCGGGCAGGGCGGTGTCTCCGCTATCTCCTGGCTCTACTATCGGGCTAATTAGGGCGGCGGTCTAATGGCACCGGGCCATCAGTTCCGCCAGGCTGGCCTCCATCATGGCGCACTGTACCTGTGGCACGCTCGCGGTTCCTTCCCTCGGTCCTTGGGGGCTGGTCGGTGGCTTGTGATTTACCTCGACCCTCTCGGGCCCTCTGACGGGCTGTCAGATCGCTCGGATGGCCCGTGCCTCATCCGCTCCCGTTCGTACGCGGTAGACCTCCGGGCAACGAGAGCACTCTTCCACGGGGGCTCCGTTCCCTCCGCAGTTCGCGCAGTGTGGGCGCAGCGGTCGGGGACACCGGCCGCTGAAGTGCCCTCCTTGCCAGCAGTTGAAACACGTGTACGGCGGGGATCCACCTTCGGGTCCGTTGGCATCGGTGAGAACCCGCCGAACATCGTGCCCCTTAGCCTTACTGGCATGTAAGGTTTCTTCTTCCGGGGCCATCCCTCGGGGCGCGAAGTCTCGCTGGCGAACGGGTTGGCCCGTCGTTGGCCTCCTTCTCGATTGGGCTCCAGGGTGGGTGACGGCGTCGTCTTTCCTCGGGCGAGGCGGGGGGATTCGTAGTCCCCCTCCTCCAAATGCCGGTTTGGATTGTAACGGCGTCGCCGGCCGTTCGGTCCCCTCATGCGGGGGTAAGCTGCGGAGTCGTGGGCCGCTTCTGGCAGGCGTGGCAAGAGCACATCGGAATGGGCCGTGGCATGGCCTCCTCTGCCGGCATGGCTCTCGTCGGGCTCGTCGTTTCCGGCTCCGGTGGTGGGGCTGCCAGCCCCTCGGGCTGGGCCCTGGTTTTGGGTTCTCCTCCGCGTTCGGCGACCGTCGCGGGTGGCGAACTTGGGGGCTCGCGAAACTCGAAAGCCCCCTCTCGGGCTCTGTACCTCTTAGGTCGGGTGGTCCTGCCACTGGGCCCTCTGCCTCATGCGAGCTACACCGCGGGGCGACCTCCCCCGGCTCTATATCAATCGGGGACGCTTCCACGTTCCCGTTCACTTCCCATTCGTGGGACTCGGAGGCCGGCAGGGCCTGTATCGGCTGGTGCTTCTCGGTGATCCCCAGGCTCTCCATCTCCCTCACTGACGAAGGCGTCTGCGGCGGGGTGGGCCAATTGTACTCCTGGCCCTCAACCCTCCGTGTTCCTCGCGGGCGTGTATTTGTTATCATCGGCCGCCGTACGGCCTCGAACTGCTCCAGAGGTGCCTGATAGATCACCTCCGGGCGAATTTCTGTGGCTGGTCTCGGCTGGGGCCAGATCAGGCCTTCACCCGACGTCGCCCCCTGGGGAGGGGTGTACTCCCATTCGGGCTGGCGACGGCGCCCTTCACCTCTCGCTCGGCCTCTCGCTGCTCCGTAACGTCTCATAGTTGGACCTGAAATCAGAAGAAATCGCTATTAGACTAACAGTTCGGCAGGTTCCCGTTTGTCGATCCATGACCTGTCCCCGCCTATCTCCACGACGCTCTGTATTCCTTCAGCTCTGTCACGTGGGCCGTCACGATCCTTCTCGCGGCCCCCGTGGCTAGGACATATGCGGCTCTCGGTCTAGGACGTATCCCAAGTACGTGACTCTGGTGCAGCGAAACTCACATTTCTTGCACACAAACTCACATTTGCAGCCCCGCATCAACCAATTTCCGCAGTACTGCCTCCAGGTACTTGAGGTGGTCCTCAAAGCTCTCGGTCACAACGATAATGTCGTCTAGGTATGCGAACACCCAAGGCTCGTATTCGGTCCCGAACAACCCATCTACGAGTCGCTGGAATGTCATCGGCGCGTTCGTCAGCCCGAATGACATCCTCTTAAATTGCCACAGCCCCGATCCTGGTACAGCGAAAGCGGTATAGCGTTTGCTGCTTTCGGCCATCGGGACTTGGAAGTACGCCTGCTTCAAGTCGATGGTCGAAATATATCGGGCTTTCCGGAGTTTGTCCAGAATGGCGTCGATACTCGGTATTGAATAGGCATCCTTCTTCGTCCGTTTGTTTAGGTCTCTGTAGTCTATACAGAACCTATAACTTCCGTCTGACTTCTTGACTATCACGGGCGCGCTGCTCCAATCACTCGCGGACTTTTCTATGATGCCTTCTCGGTACATCCTTTCAACCTCTTCCTGCGCTACCTTTCACATCTTCGGTGACATGGGCCTCGGATGGTGCTTTACCGGCGTTTCATCTTCTATGATGATATGGTGCTCGGTCAGGTTAGTCATGCCAGTCTCTCGTTGGCTCTGGAGTATCTTCTCCACTCGCCTTTCTATCTCTTGTTACTCTGCGGGCTTCAGTTCTGAGATGCCTGCACACTCTGCTATATTTGTGCTCTCTCATCGTCAGCTTCTCGATCAAATTCCCTCCACTCTCCTTCTCGGGGACGCCATAATCCACGGCCTAATTTGGCTTCGATATCCCATGCATAGCAGAAGTCCATGCCGAGTATGACATCGTGGTCGAGAGCGTTAAGTGCTCTTACCCTCACGTAATCCTCGTGGCCCTCGATGTTCATTCGTATCTTTATTTCTCCTGCTATTGTAACTCGATCTCCCGTCGCTCCTTTGACGGTCGTGCACGACCTCTCTAGCCGGTCTCTGTATCTGGCTGTTAGTGCAGGTCCAAAGATTGTGCACATCGCGCCTGGATCGAATAATGCACGGTATATTTCTCCTCCAATGCATATTCTAATGTAGTGTCGATTCTCCGTCCGGTTTCCGGCTATCTTGTTCCTCATGGGCTGGGCAGGGCTACTTGGCCCCTCGACTTTCGCTGGCCTAATTTCCTCCTTGTAATCGCTGTTCTCGTCTAGACACGGCTCCCTCGTTTTCATCGACTGCAGAGCTCTCGGACAATCTTCCAGCGGGTGACTGGGGACTGCGCAGGCTGCCCGCGCTTTCGTTTTCCCACTGCGCACATCTGGTCGCACAGTTCGTGCACGTTGAGAAAGTCACGCCACGCGTTCGGCAAACTTGACACGTTTCTCTATCTAATTTTTGTGGCTTTGGCCAGGACTTCTGTCGGTACTGTGCTGAACTATGCCCAACTTGATGGCACATAAAGCGCTGCCGGCGTGGGCAGTCTGACGCTCGGTGCCCCGATACGTGACAAGTAAAGCATACGACCGACCCACTCGGCCGTGACTACTGCGCGGACTTGTCTCGATCGGCCAGCGGCGGGCGGTCTGACCCACTCCTAGCTACTACTACTTCGCGGTTTCTCTCTCTCTACCGCGGCCTAACTCGGCCGGTCGCCTAACGTCGACGGCGGCGTTCGCGTCGCGTCCGCTCTATGACGCACTTTCGTCCGCACGCGCGCTACAATGGCGGACTTCTCGCGCCACGTAGCAGGACTAGGTTAAGTCCTGAGCCACACACTGTCTCAGACACTGCTGTCCTCCCCGTTCAGCGCGGCCCCACGTGTGGCGCCACTGTGATGTTGCGGCCCTTGCCCTGGCCGCTATCACAGAATACTCTTCACTCTATCCAGCACCTACCTGCTGCTGTCTCCGGCGATGATCCTCGTTCTCTCTCCACGAGGGGGTCTGCTGATGAGATGCGGGGCAACGCTAAATAGGAGGGGAGCGGCAATGAATGATAGCACCGATTATGCTGCTATAAAATGTCTTTATTATCACGCACGCTACAAGTTATCGGTTATCCTCTCTCTCTCTCTCTCTCTCTCTCTCTCTCTCTCTCTCTCTCTCTCTTTCTCTCTCTCTCACTCTCTCACACTCTCGGTACCGCGCGCACACTCTCGGGCACGAGGTGCACACGCACCTCGTCTACGCGGCACACACACTTGGTTCCTCTCTCTCTTTCTCTCTCACACACTCACGCGGTCTCGCTGCCACCTCGTCCACCGGGCGCTCGCTCCTCGGGCTGGCGGTCGGTATATCGCGCAAAGACGTCGAGCTACCTCGCGGCGCGCCTCGTCTGCTCACACCGTGTCCACACTCCGCTCGACACCGCTGCAGGACACCACTCTCTCGGGAAATATCCGGGCTCTCGAATGACTGACGTACACGGGAGACTCTCGCGACAGTTACAGATGAACCTTCTCAATAAACACTCTTCAATAAACAACAAGCAATAAACAAACTCCATAAACACTGTTTCACGGGGAAAAACTCGCAACAATAATGTCACTCGCTCAACGGTCGAACATCTAATAATCTGCTCTCTGCTCGTCGCGTCTCCCCCTTCCCCCTCTCTTCACCGGACTCTCGCTATTCCCTTGCTCTTTTCGCGCGGCGGCGGCATACGCGTCTCGTTTTGCGCATGCGCGCGCATCACTTCGGCTGGATTCGAGACTTCACTCTTCGGGCGCGGCTTCGGCTTGATGGTACCTCAAAAAAAACACATGTCTATATGTCGCAAATTCGTGTTACTTCTTCCGAGACATCCAGGGCAGAGGCCGTCGTTCCTTGTGACCTTCGTCACAATACATATATCTTGCTAGAAAAAAATATATAGACGGCTTCTACGAGTAATCTCGTATTTACGTGTTCGGACGCTGAAATAGAATGTCCAGATGTCTGGCGATAATTTCTAAGCGGAATGTAGAGTTCGGTCGGTCGAATACGATGTCTAGGTGTTTGGAGACGATTTCTACAGGAAGTTTTATGTCAGGACGATAGAGCGTGATATCCTGGTGTCTTTGAATGACTTCTGCAGAGAGACCTGAAAATCGTTCACTTGGACGTCGTATTCTACCGTCCGAATGCAAAACTCCCAATAGAAGTCGTCCCCAGATATCTAGACATCATATTACAGCATATAAATGCAAAAATCCCCGTAGAAGTCATCTATATATGGGTACTGGTGCGAAATGAAATTGAAGGAAAAAAAACAGTCTGCGAGATAGCGCCTTTTTTAAGCGGGCGCTGAGAGAGCACCTTTTTATACGGAAGTGACGATATATCACTAGCTTGCACAGAATTATAAAACTAAATGTTTATATGCGCAAGGAAACGACACAAGAGCAACGGGCAATATGGAACAATCCATCTATTATTTATATCAAGTAAGTTACCTTGCATATTTAAAGCTCTTGTTAGACCGTTCAGGACTTCGTCTGCGGTAAGTGGGATAACCATCATCTGAATTTTGAGTATCGGAAATAAAGGCTCGAGGATATTTTGTGGAACATTTTCTATTCATCATAGATGGCAACGACCTATTAATATCTCCGCATGGACCGTGACATATGTATCTGCATACTATTACGCCATCATAAAAACGTAATATTGATTAGAATAAGGATTTAGAATGATGCAAGAAGTTACTGTTATTATTCCTTTATCATTTAGAGATATATTTAGACAATAACTATATTTACCTCTAGAAAATATAAAAGGATACTGTAAAGCATCATAAGAACGATATAATTTTGAAACTTTCTGCAATGGTCCATGCCTACAATGCAGAACAATATCTCTAAATCCTTTATTATCATCAACCATTAGAACAGTTACTTTATTAGCAACTGGAGCATTATATCGACCTTTGTGTTGATTCAACAGGAACACAATCGGTATGTATTATAAATTATAAATTCTCTATGTTGCTATTATTTTCTATATTATATTTAAACGCGGTTATTAAATTATTATTTTGTCATAAAAAATCTTGTAATATTTGTATTAATTCAATATTTAAATTTGGAATAATATTATTTTGTACAGAAATTTGATCAGCCTCCGATATGAAAAAAATTTGTAAAAATTGTTCTTCTTCACCAGAAGTAGGAAATAAATTTGCTATACGGTGGTAAAATTGCCCCTGAATTTTAAATGTAGGCATAAAATTGCCTTCTACAATTTCTTTGGATCTAAATTAGGTCATTTGAAACAAAGTATTATATTTCCTTCTATTGTCAAGAAAATTTTCGCAAATGATTTTTTCTTAATATTAACCCTTTTAGAAGCTCTATCAACTCAAACTGAGGAATATAAGATTTTGCCACCACAACAACACATGGTAGATGCTTCACCTTTCCATTTTTTGCTAAACAGTGACTGCATATTGTGCCCATTGCACCAATTTGTAAATAGTTATGCAGGAAATGAAACGCAGGATCTGATGCAGGCAACTCGGTCGAAAACACGCGCCTGTGTGTGGTACTATAGCTCGTTCACAATGCTTATTTTTGACGTCTGTGTTTCGAAACAGTATTTTTTTAATAGTTTTACATTATACAGAGCACACGTAACTTTGTACGCTGCATTATGATTGATACATACTGCTAGAGTATTCTTAAGCTTCAAATTCTTCCACTCGCAGAATGGTAAATTCACAGTGTTAATATCGTAAACTATAAAATTGTATCTTTTAAATCTATCCAGCCATTTTCTTTTTATTTCTCCATCGGTGAATATTTTAGTTGCATTGGGTAAATTTTCATAAAGTATATTGACAATTTGATTATAGCAAAACTGTCCTGAATTCTATGGAATACCATGATAATTCATTTCAAGCCATTTATTTTGCGCTCTGATATGATCTGCAAGTCGTTCACAAGAGAATGGCTTTTTAAATAAAAATACTATGGGTTCTGACTCACCTTTGACTGAGAAAATGGCAAGCTCTTTAAGTAGATATTCATTGTCACCCTGCTTGAAGCCTTGCATATCAAATATGTACTCCATCTTGACTGATAGCCTCCGACAAAAAGTTTTACTTTATATATATATATATATATATATATATATATATATATATATAACTACCAATCGGTAAGCTAATTACTTCTTTATCGACATAAAATTTCTTGTTACTTTCATAAATATTGGCAATGGAGTTAAATGTTAAAAGCTCAATTAAATCTAGAACATAATTTTTATTAGATGAAAGTTCAATAGGAGTAAAATATCGAGCATCAAGAATAGACGATGTACCGGAAAGCGTTATGGTTAAGTTAAGAATGTAGATTCTGTTTATCTTTGTCAATCCTATGCACACATTCCAAAGCATCTTGTAAGGGATAATATTAATTTACTTATATTATTTCGACAAGATGAGATCCATTTAAAACATATATATCTCGATCATGTAAACTCAGACATATCTTTTAATTAATTTAACAACATTTGTTCAACTTTTTGAATTGATAGTAAACATAGTTTTATAGTCATTGATAAAGATCAAAACATAAATTATGGTAGACATGGAAATGGGTTCTACTATTTTTCTATAATATAGCATAACATAAATATGTCGAACATTTCAGTTTTAAAAGTTGAACACTTAACATGGCCAACTATCAGCGAGAAAAAAATATATTGTTTCAACTAGCCAAGTCACGTGAAGCCATAAGACGTTAATATAAATTATTAAAATATGATCGAGAAAACGTAGAACGCGCATCAGATGAAACCTTCAAACCAATTATTTTATACCATTTATACCATTACTCCTCTAAATAAACTCATTACTCTAGCAAAAGTGTCTGATGTATCAAATATTAAAAAAGAAGTGAACAATTTATCTACCTTCAAAGAGGAGAAAATAATTAAAGAATCGTTGTCTAATGATGAGAGTAATTATTGTTCTAATATTGATATTAGTAATAATGACACTCTACAAAATGATCACAGCACTCACATCATTAATACTTCTTTTGAATCAGCAGAGAGTGATATTGAACAAGATGATAAAAGTCTTAAAAAATATCTAGGTATGATGGACCTTAATCGCCATACATTTCTTGATTTTGTGTATGGAGTTCATAAAGAAAATAATGATCTCATGATTGGAAATTTACCAAGAAATTTCGTCAACGGCAATGTCATAGTTAATAATACAAAATACCTCATCACTAACGGCTTGTTGGAACTATTATTTAGAAAATCACCAGATATAAAATTCATTAACAATAATGAGCGTTAAACTTATCAAAATTCTCGAGGTATCCAATGCTCATAAACAAGATTATGATAAAAATAAAGAAATTCGTGTAATGAAAAATAAAAATTTTTTAGAAATTATTTTACCTATATTTACGAAAAAAGGAGGAGGTATTTTACCTCGATTTAAAATTGTACAAAAAAATATGCCCTTAGACTATGTATACTGGGATAACCCGGTTGAGTTAATAAATCGACTAAGGGTATTGTTGGTTGAAAGGTGTGCGGAAAATCAGAGTCGCACGAATGAAATATACTCTATTATCGAGGAGTTTTGTGAGGCTAGTTTTATATATTGTGATGCGACGAAATTGTTACGTCAGTGAATATGATTTTATTAACTGATTTCACGCACACACTTACATTTCCTGGTTTTCCTCCTCACGTCTTACTCACAAGATTCTCACTTTAATTGGGGAGTTCCGCCAGCCTGAAAAAAGAAAGTTTCGGGAAAGGGCAAGAATTGACGCGCGGTACGGTATATAGTTTCCAACAACTTTTATTCTGAGTACAAACCCCTTTTCCTAGCCTCTCACAAACTCTATCGCTCGATACGCGCCTACACTGATCCCGGTCCGCGTATCCGGCGCGTCCCGACCCCGTTCCGCGACACGGCGCGCTCGCCCGGGAGGGAGCCGGGTCACCGCGCCAACGCGCAGAGCCTCGCCGCAGAGCTCGTCGCCGCACGGTACGATCGTGAAATTTTTTTGTCGGACAATTTTTCGTGCGGACTTGTTTTTTTTCTCTGTTTTTTGAATCTCGGGACTCTGTTTTTTTCCTAAATTTTCCGACTTAGTTTTTTTTTCGTTTTCGACTCAGTTTTTTCCGTTTTCGACTTAATCTTTTTTGCGACTTAGTTTTTGCGTTTCTTTTTTATTTAAGGTGTTTGTGTTAAGCGCGTTTAATTTTTATAGACTTAGTTTTCGTGCGCGGACTTGCTATTATTATATTTAATTTTATTAGTTTAGGATTAGCCTTACGGATTGTCATTTAGTACCATAAATAAAATAAGTAAGTAATTTACATTCATTGTTTATTTATTTCTTTCGCTAAATTAATAAGAATACGTTTCGAGTAAGCTAAACGGCGGGATTTTTTAATCCTGAGTTCCAAAGCTGCTCCGTATTCGTGCTAAGAGTAAGATAAACGGCGGGATTTTTAATCCTGAGTTCGGTAGCTGCTCCGTATTTGTGCTAAGAGTAAGCTAAACAGCGGGATTTTTCATCCTGTGTCTGGAAGCTACTCCGTATTCACGTTTCGAGTAAGCTAAACGGCGGGATTTTTTAATCCTGAGTTCGGAAGCTGCTTCGTATTTGTGCTAAGAGTAAGATAAGGGGCGGGATTTTTAATTCTGTGTCTGGAAGCTGCTCCGTATTCACGTTTCGAGTAAGCTAAACGGCGGGATTTTTAATCCTGAGTTCGGAAGCTGCTTCGTATTCGTGCTAATAGTAAGCTAAACGGCGGGATTTTTAATCTTGTGTCTGGAAGCTGCTCCGTATTCACGTTTCGAGTAAGCTAAACGGCAGGATTTTTCATCCCGTGTTCGGAAGCTGCTCCATGTTGCACTAAATTTATTAAAAAAGTCGGTTGAGTTCGTTTCGCAGTGATTTATTTTTCTTTTCTCTTTTTCTTCGTCGCTTATCTATTCACGCACCAGCCCCGCATCCCTCTATTAATCGCGAGATTAGGCCAAAAATAGGGGGAAATTTTGTCGGTATTTCACGGAAGTAAATCGTCGCGTAAAAAACCGGGGTGTCACCTGTTGTTAAGCAGGTATATTCACGAAGGCGGGACGTCACACAATATTGTTAAGCGCAAAAAAATTTCTACTCAATTAAAAACCCCTTTTTTTGAGTTCGTTTGAAATTAATAACTTATTCTACAACAGAACATCGACTCCTTTAAATTATCATTTATGTAATAACAAACCATTGATTATTATTTTAGTAACTGCTGCCAAAATTTAGATAATCGCAAAAAAGAACTTTTTTTTTTAATTTGATCAAATAATCATTTCTTATTTAACCTGTGCAAATTCATTATTTTCAAGACAGAAATTATTAATACCATTTCAAAAATTCTATGTAGGATGCTTAAATTTTTCTATAACTATAAGATTTACCTACAACATAAAATTAAAAAATATAAATATGTTTAAATTCTTTGTAATTGTAAATTTTGTATTATGTTTTTCATAATTATTATGCACCTAGTCCCTTTAATTTACCTACTAATTTACATAGTAAATACTTTACACACAAAATCAGAGAATGTTTTACATACTATCTTATTATTAATCTAACCCTTATTCAATTTTCTTTCAATTATTTAATACATAAACGTATGCGACTAAAATTTCTTTTCCCTTTACATCCTCTTCTTTAACCGCCGACTGGATGATAATTGCATTGGCCTTCTTTTCTCTTTGTTTTATTTCTTATGGATTATTTAGATTTCTTATTATTATTAAATTACATAATTCAATCCCCTTAACGTTCGTTTACCGGATTCTTTATCCTTTTAGCAGTTTTTATTTTATATATATATATATATATATATATATATATATATATATATATTGTGACGAGCGTCACAAGGCGCCCGCGCCGACTTGTCCAGGAAAAAGACGACGCGCGCGCCGTCGCGCCTTGTGCTCGGCACGGTCCCTTCCCCCCTCCTGTTCGTCACGCACACGAGCCAAGAGGCAATGCAGAAGTCAAATTATAGCGATACATTTATTCGTACGCGATTGATGCACATTGTACGAACATACTTTGTAATTTGTGGATGCATTTGTGGTTTATAATGCAGTCATCGACGCAAACTACCAAGAAATAATTTTTATTTTATGTTTGTTGTGTTTATACTCTGATCAAGCAATTTAATAATTAAAAAAAAATAAACACGAATGAAATAATGTTCTCGACTGGCTATGTCAAACCGCGTTTCCTCGCACTTCACCATTCGTGTTTCAATTATGGAGTAGTAAAATGAATTATAGTCTTTGACATTTTTTTTGACATACACACAATGCAAGTAAATAATCTTTAAACATAAACATAGTATAACTGTCTCCCTTTGTATTGAGCAATAACTTTTTTTTGAACTTTAAACTGAATTTGAATACAAGTAATAGAGCACATAAAACGATAAATAACAAAAATACTTTGCAATTACGTAATATTAGACAAGAATCTCTGTGTACAATATTATTGAAATTGTCCGAAAGAAAGCGCGAGAGGTAAACGAATGTGAAGATGTAAATTGTGTGATTGCGTCAAGTCTATGAGAACTCCAGGGAGATTCAACGAATTTCATTATAAATAACAACCAAATCAAGTATAAAAAGTTCATAAGCAATCAGAAATTATTATTAGAAAGGGTTCTTTTGTTTGTTGAAACTGATCTGACACCTTAATTATAGATAATCAAGCAAGCTGAAGCTAAACAAAGAAGCGAAAAAGTACAAGTACTTTATCTTACTTTGAGAAACGAAAGGCTATAAATTTGAAAATTAAACTACTAAATGAAAAAAAAAAAAACTACTAAATGAAAAAAATATTAAACGGTAATTTAAAATTTCATATCCGTAAATTCGTCAAACAGATTCTTTGTAAGCGCGTATTCGGTACCTCACGACCGCGGTCGGCCGTCGCCGGCCGCCGCCGAACTCCCCCCCCCCTTATCCCATCCTTCTTCCCCAGCGAACGGGAGACGCGCGGGACTCCGTGCTCAACCACCGAGTACGCTATTCGTGAAAGAAAAAGAGAAAGAGAACGAGAGGTAGCGGAGGGCATAGCGTTGGCCGTAGAGAAAGGTGCGAGGTGAAGTCGGAGAGAGAGAAAGAGCCGAGTAATGTTAAAGGATAAAGCGTAAAGAAAGCCTAAAGGAAGAAAGCAGATATCGTGAGCTGGGCGAGAAGAGGAGACAGCGGGAAGAGCTAACGGGAGAAAGCCATCGGAGGTAGCAGTGGAGAGAAGAGTTCGAACCGCCCCAGCAGCGCCGGCGCCGCCTTCATTCTCGACGACGCGTAACGCCGGCACCGACGGCAAGCCCGTGGACGACAGGACCGGAGGACCGCGCGCATCCAGTGAGCGCCATCGGGGTTTGTGTTTGTCGTTGTTCTGCCCTTCACTATTTTTTTTCTCTTTCTTTTGTGGGTTCCCCTCTCCTTTCCCCTTTTTCCTCTCCCCCGCATTAATCCAAGTTCGGTGGGCGCGTCGGGGCGCGGATCGCGATCGGGGGGGGGGGGGCTGTCGGAGCACGCGGACCGGGTGTTGTATAAGTGCGTTATCGGAGTAATTTGTGTAATTGCGGAAACGATCGGATTAAATAAATTTTCTTTTCCCGATACATTTTATCCCCCTTTCCAGGGTGGCGGGACCTCCTCTGAGGAGATAGAGGTGAGTAGGTGAAGGTAAAATTTTTTTTGTGTGTGTGCGCGAACGATTTGTAATCCTGCAAGAATATAAAATTTTTTTGGAGTGGTCGTAATTCACCGCATCACAATATATATATATATATATATATATATATATATATATATATATATATATTATTCATATTTTTACCTTTACTTCACTCTTTTATTTATTATCTTAACTTTTCTTTACTTTGTCTTTCCCATTCGCTAATTTATCTTTATTTTATCACCATTATCACTATTCATATTTTTGTCCTTTATTATTTATATTCTTTACTTCAGTCTCTTATGTATTATGTTATCTTTACAATCACTTTATTCTCTTCATTCATTATTTTTCTCTTTATCTTATCATTCATTATTATCATTATCGTCTTCGTTTTATAATTATTCATATTTGTCCTTTATTATTTATATATTTATCTTTACTTCAATCTCTTATTCATTCTGTTATCTTTACATTCACTTTGTCCTTTTCATTCATTATTTTATCCTTACTTTATCATCATTCATTATTAACATTATTCTCTCTAATTTGTCATTATTTATTTTCGTCCTTTATTATTTATCATTTACCTTTACATTCACTTTCTTATTTATTATATCAATGTTGTTGTTGCGTGAGTGCATCTCGGCACTCAGTCCGTGCAGTGGCATAGGTTAGGACCTAATCTCGCCATACCATCAGTAGACGGTTATGCGTGGCCCGTGAAGCGTGGTGGTAAGAGAAAGGGGACAGTGTCGAGCACAAGGCGCGACGGCGCGCGCGAACGCCTTAAGATTTTCCTTTTCGTGGGATGGCGCGCGTGTCGTCTTTTTCTTTCCGGACAAGTCTACGCGGCCCCTTGTGACTCTCGTCACAATATTAATATATAAACATAATATTCCAATCAGGTTAACAATGCGGGTCAACGTATTCGGACGGAAACTCAAAAAAACTGAAGGCAGTCATGGTCCACCTGACGTTGGATTTAAATTTACGTATGATAGTCAATATGATATGGAAAATAAACGACTCTGTCATCTCTCACCGCCAGTTAAATTAAATGATGTTATTGATTTAGATACATTGTGAGAACTTATGTGCAAACTTCAACCTTATTAAAACTTTTAAGCAACATAAATTAAGAAATCGACGTTTTATCCGTATTACCAAATCAATTGTAGTATTAGAAAAAATAATTTCTGATTCAAAAACTTCATTCAATGGGTATAAATAAAAAATTAGAAGTGAATTGATTTTTATTAATGAAAACAAGTTATAGAGTTAGCAGGAAAAACTCACAATGAATTATGCACACAAAGAAAAAATGGAAATAGTAAGGGAAATTCATAAGCCAAATTTCGTATTAACTTTTTTGGCTTTTTGTAATCATATAATTTCTATATCTTTCTAATTCAGCAATTTTTTAGTGGGAAGAAAGCCACCTCCTGCGATATAGTTCAATATTGTTAAATCCATCTTAAAAATTTTAAAAAATATTTGAAAAATATTTTTATATAATTATTTTCTACTATTTACATTTAAAAATTTAAACACACCTGAAGAGATCAATTCTCTACTTATACGCCGTCTACGTTAAAATTTGATATGAAATCAGCAGCTGCCAGCTGTGCTACAAGTTGAGTAGACGACTCAGAACCAGGCAACGTTATTTCGGGACTCAGATCGATTGTCTATGATTATCATTATGTGTGTGTGTGTTTATTTATTTTTTCATAGCCACTGCTTTGAAAGCCTGCTTGCGGACAATTGCAGTTAAGCACTAGACACTGAATGACTGCGTGCTCTCTACACTCGTTTTTTCGGTTGTTTTACTCCTTCCATAAGGTCTATGTCCCCTCCATTTTCCATCTCCATGTCGAACGTGCTCCGACGTCGTTTGCACAAGCTCTCTTACTCACCGCTTACTGTCCCGACTTGCTCAGGTGACTTTTGTGAAATTTTATCGTTAGCCTCGTCTTCCATGCAGATCCTGACTTATTCAGTTGAGCAATGTACTAAGCTACTACTAGCCACGCCTTCTTCTACTCCAGTTGCAACTTGTTCAGTAAATAGTTGTATTAATAGATCGTATTTGTGAATTTTCAGTTTCATCTATAAATCTTCTAGTGATTTGTCCATTTTTTACACGTTCAAATTCACGAATGCTATAATGTTCGAAGGAAGAGTGTCTGTTGAGTTTATTTCTATAAAACGCTTATCGTCAAAAGTATTGAATGCTATTTTATTTTATTTTTTCGTTTGTAGAATATGGAGTCTCGAGCGAATATTAAACTGATCTCTATGTATTATGGTTTTTCCTTCCAAGCATTGTATGCAATCTTCAAAACTTATTGTATTTTTCACTACTGCACTTTTAACACCTTTGGCTTTTTTGATTGGACTTTCACCTTGAATTTTCATACTATACATTTTTCTTCGCAATCCAACAAATTCAGTTCAAATTCTACCATTACACTCATCTTTCATTAATCCGACAATTCGCAGAATAATCTGACGTATCAAATTCATGACTATCCTTTTGCATCAACTCATACATATCAATCTTTTGTACTTTATATATAAGATTATCAGTATTTGTATATAATAATTTACAGTTTCCACCTACTCTATTTCGCATAAATTCATAATGAAATCTGTAAACAAGAGTTTTAGATAAATCCAATACGGACAAACCAACATATATAGGCTTTCTTATATGAATTGCAGTTCTCAATAACTGTACGGTAACTGAATTTTTATAAAAAATGAAGCAATTGTGAAAATTTGGACTAGCGATTAGTGCTTCTGTACCATAACGTCCATCCCATCTATTTATTAACATTACATCAACTCTTTTTCTTTCATTTTCCATAATCTTGCCGTAAATAGCATTATTCAAAAATTTAAAAAATATTTTCTCAAATTCATTTTCAACATGATTTTTCTTTTCACTATTTAAATCAATATAATCTTTAAGCCATGGATTCAGGTTAAATTTTAATACTCTATGTATTTTTTTAAACGTAAACCATATTGAAGTACTTGTTGCAATGCTCGATAATGTATAATATAGCGATGTTTATCGTATAATGCTGTTAATAATTTCTTCATTTTACTTTCTGGAGATGCAATATGTTCGGGGTACAGAGGTAGATCTTTATGTAAATCATGTATACTTTCAGGATATTCTAAATCAACCTCTAGTATGTATCTAGTAGGAGCGTCTTCTGCTATATTAAGAAATTTAGTTTCATCATCATCGATATTTTCAAATCACTCAAAGCCTCCGTAAGGAAGATATTGTATCATAGCCCAGCCGTAATAATTATTTACATCATAATAGAGAAAATATATATTTTCTTGTGTCTCATCAAAGTCACTACCCATGTATTTATTATTTGCTTTTGCATAACAATTAAAGCACAGACTAATACCGCCTCTAATATCTTTTTCAATAAACATAAGCATATCAATATCGGTAAGCAATTCTAATTTTATTTTCGTATATTTTAGCATAGCATTTCATGATATATCGAGAGTGGTGTAATAATGTGCTGGATCAAGACCATAAGCTTCGAGACAACTGTTTCGAAAGTTTTCGAATATGTCAACAAGAAGTAATACATCTGTTTTCAAATACAAATCCGAATAGTCACCTAAAGTTTTAATATCAAATTTTTGCCAAACTAGTCGAGCATGCTTACAATCTTCATCAGCAATGGTTGCATTATTTAAATTACTATAAAATGCATCTTTTACTGGTAGCTGTGCTTCTCGTAGTCTATCAAAAGATGAAACATATTCATATGGGAATATTCCTTTTTTTTTAACTAAATTAATTTGATCATTTGTTCGAAAATCACTTTTAAAAGTATTTTCTAAAATACGATCCTCATCCATATATTAGGCTAATTTATCGACAGGACAAGACATAAAGCGCAATAAATTCATAAACCTAAAGCTAATGTCTATAGCTTTTACATATTTTTTAAATGAGATATATTTTTCCTTATTTTCTGGTAGAAGATATACTCAACCTTCAAAATTTGTTGCCAGCTCTTTAATGAATAAATGTGAATCAAACCCTGATAAATTGTGGAATACAACTGGTATAACTTTTGAATCATTATAATTCAAATTACATGAATTATGCGCAGGACCTTGATATCTGTAATTCATATTTAAATTTTAAAAAATCGATAATATACAACTCTAAATAAAGTTACCGTCTTGTAAGATGACAATGTTCTTGGACTTTTGTATCCTCACAATTCAAATTCTTTTCACTAACATGACAAATTTTTGCTTTTTTAAAATTTAAGATTTCAACATCTGTAAGTCTATTCATTGGTTTTGGGATTCTCATATACTTGTGGTATTTGTTCCGAAAATGCTTGTAATTTCTGCATGAACCATTCCACAGGCGATGGTCCTATTTCTTAATCTACTTGTCTATAGCTTTGGAATTCCGATTGTGCATCATCAAACCTACATTTTGTATAATAATCAACACTAAATGCTTTATGTCGTTTCTGTGCATATTTATGATTATCTATTTTTTCTAATATATACTAAAAATCTGCATATATAACAAATGGGACATGTTCCTTATATGAAAAGTTTTTAAACTGTAAAATATTATGCTTTTCAGTCGGTATTTTAATTTTGCAATGATTTTAATCCTGACAATCAATGCTATGCAATGTTAATTTTTCTTCGGATGTAAAATAATGAATTTATATATATTGGTAGCTAAATGTAATATACAATGCAACGGCTAGCCAGAATCTCTCTCTTGAAATTCGTCTATATCATGTTGAATGGGCTTTTTTACATACGTTGCAAACTAGTCTTTTAAATTCGTAGTAGTAAATATTTCAGAATTTTTTGTATTAAAATACTTTATTTCTACTATTTGCTCTGAATTTTTAGATAGAATATACTCTGCAGAGAGCACTGTATTAATTGTAATAGCTGTATGATTTTCATTTTCTGTACAACCAATTTTAATGCATCATATAAAAATGTATGAATATCTTGATGTTTGATATTCTTTATAAGTCCACATTTTATACAATTGTTGAAAGCAGATTATTCTACATCATTCCAAGTTACCTTCTCATCCTCCTTTTGCGCTAAGCCACCCCTTTTTTAGCATAACTATTTAATTTGCAAAAAAATGCTTTGAAAATGATTGGCAATTGTAAGATAACATCGTTTCTCAGACGTGATTCTAGTATTTTTCATGAGACGGTTTATCGATGTGATTGCTGCAGACGCATGATCCATTCATCGAACGATATCATCACTATCAACCATATTTCTAGATGCAAACAAACAGATTTCTTGGAGTCGTTGAATGACATCCTGATAATATTTTAATAACGCTATAATGCTTGACAACACGCTTACGAGACAAGATAATTTAACATCATTAAAACAATAGACGTTTTAAAAAAAAAACTATTTCACTATAATTTATTTTCTATAAATATCAGTAACTTGTATAGAGTAAAAAAAGCTGATCACGACAAGCTACCAATATATAAAGATGTGAATAGTGTGAAATTCAAATATATACTGAGTAAACTTGCTGCTTCGTTTTACTTGTATAACTAGAGAAGTCTCAAAATTTTGTTTATTACAGTGGATGTAAATCTTGATGTATTGACATGGAAATAAATCTTGATATAGCAGCATGCCTAATATATACTGGAAAATATCCTTTCACTTTTCAAGTAAAAGGTATATCTCTTGCTTTAAATGAAAAGGGTAACTGAATTAAAAATTACTGAAAAGCAATATATGCGAATAATGAGCAGTATGTAATATAACAATTGCATTTGCAATGAAAAGAGAATAGTGGGGAAGTTTATTTATCTATAAAAGCAATTGGATAATAAAAAAAATCATTCTTACTCATTATGGAGTATATTGTAGACGTGTAAGGCTTCAAAAGCTCTTTAAATGAATTTATTTTGAAAAAAGTTTCAATATTACTCTTGAAGACGTTGTACCAATAGTTTATTTGTTTCAAGCACCTAAAAAAGGGTGTAGACTCTTTGAGAAAGAAAAGAGTGAAAATCAATGGTGAGAACGTAATTATCACGGGTTACCATGGAGTTCTCCCAATATACCATATGAAGAAATTGAAAAAATCATTGCTAATTGTTTAAAAAGTGCTCGAACAATACTGCATTCATCATACATTATGCTTTCGGTCTATATGCGCAATCCAGATTGACTAAAATCTTAGATACTCGAAAATCGTCATCGAAGGCTGAAAGAAATTGATGAAACAGGTGTATCTTTATTGTACATGTAATACAAGTAAAATTCATCTATAGAGAAAAAACTTTTCATTGATGTTGTAATGTTTTCGAAACATAGTTTCAACTGAGCTGCCTGCCTTGTGTAGAAAAATCTTCGTTTTTTCTACCTGCCTATGAAAATACAGCAAGCGGCATTGAAAACCTCCTTCTCTACTGCTCGAACTGTCTCTAATGTAAACAGCAGGGGAGCTCGGGCTGACTCTGGTGTCAGCAGCAGGGGACCTTGCATACGGATAGCTACGCGACCTAGGCAAGTACGAAATGGAGAAGGGCAGTGAATTGGAAAAAAAAGAAAACGGTGAAGAAATTTTCTAACTGTAAAGGTAAGTCGAACACCATGAGATAATTTGACTGCAGTACACACCATCAGTTTTAAACCTGTGCTTTAACTAGCTATATCTTCGATAATTCATACTAAATTTTTACAATGGCACCGCCTTGTAATAAGAAAACGTGCGTTAATTTTATTGAAAATACACCAGTGCGGTTCACAACGTGGGCTTGGATCGCAATTTTTAATTGTGTTAATTTAATACGTCTGGAAGCGCGGAACACCAATGAAGAGATTTATAAAACTTTAAAAAGTAAACTAGAAAAAGAAGAATATTTTCAAAAGTATATATCGAGCATTAAGGAAGATATCTCATTGAGGGATTTGGAAATTTGCAATTTCAGTATGGATGCAGCGATTTAGAATGCAGTACAAAATATATGAAAAATCAGGAAGGAAGAGTTGCATAAGTCCTTTCTACTTTATTAGATAAAATAGAAAAGCAATACATCATCAATGTGAAAAATGCAACTCCTGATGCATTACGGCGGTTATGTTTAGCCGATACTATAAATATTTCTTATAATAAGATTAATGACTTCAGCGAGCCTAGGCGGTTTGAAGATTGTATTAGTGCAACGATAAGTAATGTTGAAATCGTGGATTTTTAATTTTCATAATAAAACACAGGAATTTTACAATTGTGCTTGTTACGTAAAAAAATTGAATGAAAAGATTGAACAAGAATTAGAAGAGTTAAAAAAAGTATATAATTTAGTTATATATTTCAACATTAATCAAATTTAACAAAAAAATTGCTATTGTAATTAAATTTAATAAAGCTATTGTATTTGATTAAAAAAACAGTGTTTTCATAGTAATTATTTAGTAACATAATATATTATATATAATATACAGGTGCAAGCAGAGTGTACGAGAACAGCGGAAAAGCTTTCATCGGTAAATATAACACTTACTTGTATAATATAAGAGCTCTGGCAAATAGAAAGAGAAAATTATATTGTTCTTCCTCCGTCTAGTTCCCGTGGATATCATAGACCCTCCTTTATAATCAACGGGCGGTATTGGAAAAGAGAAAGCTATTTACTTTTCTCTCTCTAATACGCCACTAGTGTTGTTGACGAGAAAAGTATATAGCGCACTCTCTCTTACACATGCCGCTAGTGGCCGTGCAGCGTAGTATTTAAAAAAACAGCGCGTTATGAGAGAGATCTACATACTTTTCTCTCCCTCTACGAGAGAGAGAAGTAAACGGTGCTAAAGGTCACTGACGTCAGGGCCCGTGACGTGGACATTGTAAGCTATGGGCGTCCTGGATCATATAGGCTATAAGTGGTTTGGATCACTGGTAGTAATCCGTAACTACGCGTAACGTCAAAGTTTGTGACGTAAGCGCTGTGACTTTTTTTGTTTTACAGAAAGTTTGTCTTACAAAATCAACTTACTTTAGTATCAGTCAGATGCTTATATTTATCAGATATCAGATACTTAATAACCGAGACATCTTGACTTTCTACTACTAAATAGTAATTTAACCCCTAAATGACCTCTGTAGGCCATTTTGAGCCATAACGTGGATACATACCCAGATGTAAAATTTTGTGCTTTTTCAGAATCTGAAATAGGGATCCCTATTTAAAAAACTGAATATAACATTCATATGACCTGGAAAATAATAAACAATAATAAATCCAAGGTAACCATTCAGTTCAGCCTTCAAAACTGAACATCTTTTGTATTAACATTTTTAATGCTTACCTTATGTTATAAGTATATATATATATATATATATATATATATATATATATATATATTGTGACGAGGAACGCAAGCACTGCGTGCGCTTGCTTTCCCCGTCCCGTTGTTCTCTCTCTCTAGCCGTAGCATGTACATATGTATTTGTATATTTATATGTAGAAATGTTTATCTGTTACAGGCCGACGCACAACCACCGGCGGAGAGGTAAGTGAGAGAGAGAGCGGGGAGTGGGAAGAGACAGCCACGCGCGCGAAGAAGCAAAAAGAAAGAGAGCCGCGAGGAGAAAACAACGCGTACCGGCCTTCTACGCACGTCGTCCGTGTCCTTTTTTTCCCGGTTGCTACCGCCGTGCCGCGACGAATCGTGTGTGGGAACCTGCCTTGTGTTCCAAGGTCCCCCCCCCCCGCCTCGTACCTCGTCCTCGGGGAGAGTGGCCGGTTTAACGCGCTCGTGGTGCTACAGTGGTGCGAGGGTGTGGAGTGTACCCGCGCCGAATACGAGCTCGAGCGAACGAATTATCGTCCGCCCCATCTATGCGGAATAACCGCCCCATCCCGGGGCTCCCGGAGGTCAACGTCACCGCCGCCCCCGGCAAAGGAAGGCGCTATTGCGCTTCGAGAACGCGCTGCGAGACCTGCGGGTTACGGCTCTCTGTAAGTGGCAGCTCCTTTTCTCTCTCTCTCTCTCTCTCTCTCTCTCTCTCTTCCCGAACGCCACGCACGCCGTCGCCTCGGCGACCCTCGGCCTGCGTCCCGCACGCCTCGTATATAGGCGCTGCATTGTATATGTATGTTTGGCACCGCGGCATTAAAACGTATTTAAATTTTAATTATCTGTATTATTTTTTTATTATCATCAAGTGTGCTCCATTCGCCATTCTATTCCACGCGCAGTCCCGAACGCGATATTTCGCCCTTCGCGGACCGCCCCTCTCCCTCGCCGGAATCCTTCGGGGCTAAGCCCAGCCGGGCACAGATTTGCAACGGCCGTGCCCGCCGTCCTCGTGCTCGAGGCGGACACGCGCACCGTTACAATATATATATATATATATATATATATATATATATATATATATATATATACTTTCGCGAGGACGAGTTATCCATAGTTGCAAGTTTCGCGCGACAATTTCTGTACGTAATTCGATGCGTTGATAGGAACACCAGTCGTGAGTATCTATTTTGTCGATATCTAACAAAATAAATCCACGTATTGATGTTTTTCAGATTTTTAGGAATAATTTAAATTATTAATTTATACGGCTTGAAAGATTTTACATGAAAATGCAATTTTTAATAGCTCGTCCAGATTTCGGAGGAATGGAGTTTTTTCTGGTAACTAGAAATTCTAGCGAACATCGCTGGCTTTTGAAATAAATTATTTTTTAACCCTACGGTCGGTCAAATCTTTCTGTTTCCCGGTTAATATTCAATTCGTCAGCCAACATTCAAATGGTTAGTTGCCGTTTTTAACGGGGCTTATATTGGATGTCATAAGATGACATCCAATATAAATTGTATATTTTTTTTTAATGATATACATTTTTGGATTATTAAGTATTTCAGCAACAAAATTGAAGAGAATTTATATTGCAGCCTCTGTTTGATACATCAACAAGCACAAATTCCTTAAAAATATTATCTATTTAACATATTTAAATTCTGACAAAATTTCGAAATTTCAAATTCAAATGCAAATTTGAATTTCTAATTACCAAAACTACTATATCCATTATACACATACAATGCAGCGCCTATATACGAGGCGTGCGGGACGCAGGCCGAGGGTCGCCGAGGCGACGGCGTGCGAGGCGTTCGGGAAGAGAGAGAGAGAGAGAGAGAGAAAAGGAGCTGCCACTTACAGAGAGCCGGAATCCGCAGGTCTCGCAGCGCGTTCTCGAAGCGCAATAGCGCCTTCCTTTGCCGGGGGCGGCGGTGACGTTGACCTCCGGGAGCCCCGGGATGGGGCGGTTATTCCGCATAGATGGGGCGGACGATAATTCGTTCGCTCGAGCTCGTATTCGGCGCGGGTACACTCCACACCCTCGCACCACTGTAGCACCACGAGCGCGTTAAACCGGCCACTCTCCCCGAGGACGAGGTACGAGGCGGGGGTGGGGAACCTTGGAACACAAGGCAGGTTCCCACACACGATTCGTCGCGGCACGGCGGTAGCAACCGGGAAAAAAGGACACGGACGACGTGCGTAGAAGGCCGGTACGCGTTGCTTTCTCCTCGCGGCTCTCTTTCTTTTGGCTTCTTCGCGCGCGTGGCTGTCTCTTCCCACTCCCCGCTCTCTCTCTCTCACTTACTTCTCCGCCGGTGGTTGTGCGTCGGCCTGTAACAGATAAACATTTCTACATACAAATATACAAATACATATGTACATGCTACGGCTAGAGAGAGAGAGCAACGGGACGGGGAAGGCAAGCGCACGCAGTGCTTGCGTTCCACGTCA
This sequence comes from Sycobia sp. Sy_11, assembly GCA_018907035.1. NCBI lineage: Eukaryota > Metazoa > Arthropoda > Insecta > Hymenoptera > Epichrysomallidae > Sycobia > Sycobia sp. Sy_11. Next base: position 290,664 of record JACCIC010000205.1, read on the forward strand.
CAATATATATATATATATATATATATATATATATATATATATATATATACTACTGTGTTCAAGTATGAATAAGATTTTATTTATAACTTTTGACATCTTTATTTATTCTTCTATATCTAATTCATCCCTATTAAAACAATCCCCCTCGGATGCAATGCAACTTACCAATGCCTTTTCCAATTTTTAAACCATTGTTTATACTCGTATTTCGGAGTGGCCATCAGTTCCTTCTTCGATTCGGCTTTTATTTCTTTAATCGAATCAAAACCGTATTCCGGAAGTGGTCTTTTGAGTTTGCTGAACAGCCAGCAGACACACGGTGCTAAATCAATCGAGTACGGTAATTGCGAAACGATATTGGTTGAATTATTGGCGAAATGTTCACGTAAGATCAATGCAGTATGAGCTGGTGCATTATCGTGCTCCTAAAACCAAGAGTTGTCTTTCCATAAATCTGGCCTTTTGAGATGAATAGCTTCACGCAAACAACGCATAACACTCAAATAATATTCTTTGTTAATGGTTTGGCCTGTTGGAATAAATTCATAATGCACCACACCACGATAATCGAAGAAAACAATGAGCATAACCTTGATTTTTTAGCGACTTTGGCGTGATACGTTCAGTCTCTGCTCTCCTTTGGCACGATATTCGCTCGATTGATTGATCGGTTGTTTCTGGATCGTAAGCGTAGACCCAAGTCTCATCTCCAGTTATTATGCGTTCCATCTTATCCTGATAGTCCGAAAGCATCGTTTCACAGACCACCATGTGCCGCTGTTTTTTCCAAAAAAATTATTGTTTTTGACACCAATCAAGATTTCACTCTTTTCAGGCACAAAATGTCTTTCAAAATGGTGTTGACTGAGCCATTTGAAATTTCAACAATATCAGCAAGAGCTCTAGTAGTCAATCGACGATTTTGCAAAACCAATTCTTCGATTTTGTCAACGTGTAGCCCATCAGTAAATGTTCTTGGTCATCTGGTGTGGTTCGTCTTCAACGCTTTCTCAAGCTTCTTTGAACAATTTATGCCAATGAAAAACACTTGCTCTTAATATTGACTTCTCACTAAAGGCTTCCTGCAACATTCTGAACGTTTCGGCGGCCGATATTTCATTTCGCGCATAAAATTTAATGTTACTTCTTTGTTGAACAATTTCAGACATTATAAAAACCGATAAACAACTTTCTTTGTTTACAAAACACAAGTGTAACTATATGACAAATGAAGATAATTGCGTGAAATTTGGCACAGATAATTCTGACAGTACTACCAACTTAAAAATAAAAACATTTGTCCGAAGTAGTATTTGAAAAATTAATCGCCGGTTGCAATAGAATCAGAGCGACTGAGTCCCACTCGGTATCACAATATATAATATTATTATATTATGGTATTATTATCAATAATAATAATTGTATTATTATCTTTAAGAACAATTATAAAATTATACACGAGGCTTAGCACAGCCGAGTACATACTCAACAATACTTAAAAATTTTTTTAAAAAAAATTTAATTTATCGAAATACATCAAAATAAAGCATAAAACGTATTACAGTAAAGTCAAGTCTAAGAAAGCATCCTGAAGTTCTCTCCACGTCATCGAAAAGATTTTACAAAGGGAGATTATTGAAGAACTCAGTTGTTTAACGTTTATTAATTTAACGTTTTATTGTATATTTGAATATGAAGCTACTAAAATTTATTTTGTAATATTGAAACGGTAAAAAAAATCAGACAAAGTGGATCAATATAATAAAAATTAAATGCTATAAGAAAACAGTCATTACGGCTGTAATGATAATTATGTTGCTAAACAAAATATACGTATAAAAATTATTAAGAAAAATAAATTTATTTTAAAAATTATTTTTACTTAGCGATTACGTGCCTAATTGAAATGTACAGAAAACACTTATATCAAATTTATTCTGTTTTTTTTTAATATGCTATGGGATTATAGAATACAGTACAACATTAAAATAAACATTTTAATTTATATTAATAAAAAAGTTTACAAAGACCTATTTTTTAATACAAAAATCTTCATTCCGTAGCTGATATTTTTCTTTTGATGCAGTGGCGCCCTCGTAGACATGATGGATGTTTTCGTTGCTAATAATACACAAAATACAACGATGCCGTGATTCTGTATTTATTTGCGAATAAATCATATTTCTAGCTTATATTTTGCCCAATATTGTAAAAGATATTCCATGAACGTAAAATATTAAATTATATACATACTTCTAAGATATTTGTTTATTACTAGACAAATTTTAAAAGAGCCTCGATGAAAACTACATTTGTCTCTTAAAAGAAGTTAAAAAAATAGTCAAACTTTCCGTTTTTCCATAAGAACCTGTCTTAAATTAAAATTACTAAACTTCTAAAATATTCCAAGAATCTTCCTGAAATTTTCATACATTATTTTATGGTTTTACTAACCGCTATCAAATTTTAAATGATCCAAGATCATTTTAGTTAAACTAAAAAATTACGTTCGCAATTAAGATTTCACCTGTTAACGCAGCTGTAAGATTTGTCAAAATTTATAGTTGATTTAACAGGTAAAAGCTCACATGTTTTTTTTATGCAGGCATGATTTCGCATTTTCTAAATTTTGTTATTTTTTATTAATAGCAATAATAGTTTTGTTTCATAAAGTTCAATAAATGCGTGCCAGGATACATTCATCCAAAAAAACTGCACTATATGTACAATATCATATGCTTGATTGTTCGGTAATACAGATTTCTGTTTATATATATATATATATATATATATATATATATATATATATATATATATATATATATATATATATATATATATAATTTGATAAGCGAAACCAGGCCAAATTCCAACACACCAAAAGCAACGAGTTAGGCGGTTCAAGTTATGGCCATGTTCAAGCTTTGAAAGATCATCTGATAATGAAACTAAAAAAGTGCAGTTATACTTATTTAGGCGGGTCTTTTGGTTTCGTTTTCTTGTATATGTATATAGAAATTAAGAATTCGTGTTTCGTTTCGTGCATGCATAGCGTATAGTGCAAACACTGCAGTTTCGTTCCCATCGGCTCAGCCCTTATTAATTTAGTATATATCTCTATATAGTTAGCACACATATAATAACTGCATTCTATAGAAAATAGAATCGCACACGAATTTATGGTCCAAATTTCTTAATTGTCTTCCTGGTGTTATATATTAAAGTACCTATATGATTCAATTCAAGAGTTGCTAGATCCTTTTTTTCGCTTACTTAGTATAGTGTTTTGTTTTGTTCGCAAATTAGCATATTTTTAAATTTACACCATTGAACTGTCATCTATTGTTGCATAATCATGCGGCTCTCTTGTATATAAGGCAACATAATTGTGTAAATAAGATAAGGAAATTTGCATTTTGCAAGCAATGGAAGATCATAGTGCAATTATTCCCTTACGAGAAAATCTTGTGAGTATAATTCTGTAGTACTTCTAATGTATTTAGAATAATAACAAAATTTTTTGTATATAATAAACATTACTATAATTTTAATTATATTTATTAATTTATTGTTATAGATAAATACAGCTGTTAAGTTCCTGCAAAATCCAAAGGTCTCTGCTAGTCCTATTAATCAAAAGCAAGAATTTTTAAAGCACAAAGGATTAACTGATAGAGAAATCCAAAAAGCCTGTGAAATTGCAGCTATTGGAATTAATGCTGTAGCTTCTGAACTCAGTCCAAATACTCACAGTGTAACAATACCACTTGGTCAGCCATATTTACAATATCCACAAGTTTTCCAACCAACATTATTGTATAAAATCAAAGAGTTTATGAATGGAGTTGTTTTATTTGCAGCTAGTTGTTACTGTATATACTGGGTATACAAAGTAAGTTTTGCTTTTGATATTAATAACAGAAAACTACATAAATGATTTATTTACAGAAAGTTATAAATCCTTTATTATTTGGACACAAGCAAAAAGGTCCTTCACAAGATCCAGTAATTGAGTTAGACAAAAATATACAACAAGTAAAAGAGTCTATTAATCAAGTTAAAAGTGATATTCAACAATTAACACGAAACCAAATGGTTGATCCATCAGTACCTCAACTTGTTCAAGAATTAAAACAAGATTTAGCTAGTTTAAAATCTCTTTTATTATCAAGGTAAAAAATTATATTATGCAAAATTATGTATAAGGATTGAATTATTAAAGTTGTTATTAAAATAAATTATAATAGGAAGCAATTTCCAAGTGCACCAGCTTCTATTCCATCCTGGCAGTTACAGGCTTCAAGTCAAGGCCAAGAAAAAACTAATGAACGAGAAGATGATGCTGGCAGTGGTAGCAGTACTAATAATTCTGACAGTTCCCTAGAAATGATTCGAGAAGATCCTCCAAAAGAATGAATTTTGAGAAAAATATTGGACAGTTCGTCAAGTTAGGAATTATATTACTTGATAATTACTATTATTAAAGTAATATACAAGTTTGTATGATAGGAGGATGTGGGAGACTTGTTTTACAGTTTTGAGATATTTTATGTGCGTACTGGGTGTGTTATAAATATGTGAAAAGAATGTTTACAGTTACATGTTGGGAAATGTTTTTTTTTATTTCTTTGTATTCTACATATCTATTAGGTATGTAAGAAGCATATTTTAGTGCTTTGTGTTTTTGAACAAAGGTAAATTGGAATAAAAAAAAAATAAAAATAAAATTTGTTCTTTATTCTAAATAAATAATACAATATAAAGTGAGTACATTGTATTTTACAAGTCAACTGTGTGTCAATACTCCATAGCCAAGATAAAATTAAATAATTTGTGTACTTATGCATATCAAAATATTTCTTTTGTATTTGGAAAAGTACCAATTTTTTTTAAACAAAATATTACGTTGATTAATACTAAATAGAAATTTATTGAAGATATATCTTAATGAAAATTGGAAATTATAAATGAAAATTAAAATTTTTATATCTTTGTTGTAGTATTAAATTATTTTATTTACCTTTTATCGTTATTTTTTATACAAATGATTTAACTCACTAAGTAGCTTGTAATAGAAATCAATTTTTAATTTTATTTTTTTCTATTTTGTTCATGATTCTTTTCTATCATTGCACAAAAAGATGCGCACATTAAAAATATTTGTATATGTATTAAAGTACTTCATTACAATAGCTTGAGTTATCATTAAACTTAATGAAAACTATTCAATCATTCATTTTCTAAAGTTTACATTCTTGTATTTACACACCATGCAATAATTGCTGTTATTTTATTGATTATAATAGAACATGTGCATTTACCACATGAATAAGGTGTTAATGTATTATTTTCAAAATTAATATACAGTTGAAATATAATTTTTTTCTTAGATAGTATCATTATATTTATTAGACTTATCAATATTTTTTTAGATTACAATATACTCAAAATAGCTGCCTCACTGATACAGTGAGTTACAGCAAATTATTTAGCCTTCCTAGATGAAACAATGTACAATTGTAATAAAAGCATTGTACTTAGAGATTACAGTCTCTCTCTTATGTGCTTTCTACAATACTCTAACTAGTAAAAAAGAAGGAATCAAAAATCATACTCAGGATCAAAACATACATAAAAATATATATTTGGCAAGTCATGATAAAGGAAAAACGGATAGTTTATGGTTTGTTAACGGAAATAATCTCGAATCTTTGGCTAATGCACAATTGAGTAATGATTTGTTCTTTTGAACAACATTGAATCATGGCCAAAAGAAAGTAGAGGGAGAGAGGGAAAGTGTGTGTGTGAGAGAGAGAGAGAGAGAGAGAGAGAGAGAGAGAGAGAGAGAGAGAGAGAGAGAGAGAAGAGAGAGATCATTTCTAGGATGTTTTGTGCTGAGCCACATTCGTTGACCAAGGAATCCTGTTTCTTTAGAATTTTATATTGGCATAACTATCAATCATAAGATTCATTCATCTATTGAAGTTCAGATTAGATTTTTTGTCAATTCTTTGACAAACATATGTTCACAGTTTTTTCTTGAAAAAAATCAGGATGATTTTGCTTCCTTTATTAATATTTAAAAGGATCTACTCGAACTATGATACCAAGTGTGATGCAAATGTAAATTTCTTGATAGTACTGAGCGCACATCTTGTGTAAAACGAAGAGCATCTAGCACTGGAAGTAAACTTAGAAGTGCAGTATCTTCTGCATCACTGAACCATGACTTGATAGGTATTGCATTATCTAATAAAAAAAAATAATAATTTTCATTTAAAAATAATCATTAATTTATAATATAATTTATAATAATAATTTTGTATAAACTTTTATACATACGAGGATAAGCTCTGTAAGCACCAGGGCTATTGTCAAGTATAAACACTGATGCTAAGTCTGAAGAAATGACAGTCAAATCCTTGGTATAAGAGCCCATTTCAGGGGTACAATGTTGCCTATAATATCTGCGTGTTAATATTCCTCTGTTGTTATCTAACTTATCAGCAACAGCAGCTCCATAAATTTGCATTGAAGCAGTAAATACCACTAGTTCATACCTTTGTAATGTTACAAAAATGTTTATTATCAATTTATTTGGATTTTAATGATTAAACTTCAATATTTCAACATACCATTGACTGACAATATCCAAAAAAAAGTCTACATGGGGTCGTTTATGAACAAAGAATCTAACCGGATGTCGGTCTATCGTCACTTTAAGAACGAAGTCAGGAGGTGCACCAGGCCTAACTGTAGCTCTTGCAACTCCATCATGATGAGAATGAATAAGGGTTTCATCTAAATCTAAAACTAGTACTTTTCTTTTTACAAGACCTGCAAATATTATAATTAGTCAGCATATTTTTATCAATTAAATTTTACAGATTTAAATTAAATAAAATGTATATATTTTTAATCAATATTTTCGTTAACTTTTCATAATAGTTATAATTTTAGAAAGAACTGTCATAACTTATTTTCAATACAATAATAAATAAATTTTGTTTTACTTCTAAAATTACTTGAAATAACATTAGCATAGTTTTGAAATTACTTCTTCGATATGTTATATAAAATTTTAACTATAAGCAAAATGTTTATATGTCTATATTCATTCTTACTAAGTCTGTGCCTGGACAGTGGTGACAAAGGAAAGATTTCATATTTGACTGGTTGCATCTGAGAGATCTGAAACATAGGGAATAATAGTACCATTCGATGAATTAAAATAATTCTACGATAACTGTTGGAGGTGCTTAGCACCTACTTACGGCTCTAACCTGCTTCTTCAGTAGAAAGCAAATGCAGGTCCACACGCGGGAGGCCATCAAGAGGAAAGCTCTCATCCCCATCTGCAATTGTTTCAGCATTTTCTAGCAGTCTTTTTCACCGGGTCTTTAAGACCGGTCTTCCGTCCCTCTCGTCTATCTTTCAAAGCCCAGTCCCTAAATTCCACGCGCGCGTCCTCGCGCTCAGCCTTTTTCGAGGTCGTTCTCGTAGTCGAGCATTCGACGATAATACAAAGTAGAGCTATATTTTAAATACAGACCTCAGTATCTAATTTATCCACAACTCCCTTGTAGCAGAAAGACTAGCAAATGCGTCTTTTTTTCTTCTCGCTCTGACGCGCATACGAATACACCAGGCGCACAGTCTTTTTTTCAACACTGGCTCTCTTTAGATTACACAAGCATGCTTGCGTCTGCTGGTTACTTATATATTTTATAAACAAACGCGCTCACGAAATTGTGTTCGAATTCAAAATGGAAATTATTATCTATATATGTCTGGTTGAAAATTTCAGAATAGAATCTTGTGCCGTACGTATATAAATACGCACAAATCTATTTTATGTATGTTCATACGTGTAAGAGCGCTTCTAAACAGCCGAGGATGGCGATGATGTCAGGATGACCGGTTTTGGTATCAGCGACAGCAGCAGAAGAAACGATGGATCCACTAAGTCGTGTCGTGCATCAACACTACTGATGCTTGACGTTAACGACCACGACGATGCAAAAAACGCTACGTCCAAGATGTTCATCGCGATTGTGCTTCTACTCGTAGAGGAACCTCGCACCGTGCGAGCCACCTTATGCGTCTTTATGTATTTCTTTTTTACACAAGCATATTCGTGCGCGTGTGAATTCTTTACTCGAGGTACATATGCAAGCGAGAATTGTATATGATTCTTGTATATAATATGCACCCACGGGACAACGAATATTCTTTATCATGGAACTTGAGAGGTAAACTTTCGGCGCTTTTCTTTTACTTGGAGAATTTTTGTTATTTTTTTCTTTCTTACAGTGTCTCTGACGGCGCAATGCAATGCGCGGTTCGCGAACGGCAAACTATATATATATATATATATATATATATATATATATATATATATATATATATATATGTATGTATATCTATGTATCCATATAACTATATAAAACTTGGCTAAGCGTGGATCTTCTTCTCTTTCTTACGAATTGAATTGTATAACTATATATCCATCTGCATACATGCGAGATGCGTTTTCAAGCAGTGTAGTATCCGCCATCTTTCAACTGATCGACCCAAAATATTTTACATTTGCATACGAGATGAGGACCGTGCGCATCTTCTACTGCGCATGCAATGCAGGCGCCGTCGCGCCGATGCGCGACAGGCTATGTGACATGCGCGGGTGTATTATATATATATATATATATATATATATATATATATATATATATATATATACATATATATGACAGAAATTATAAGAATACCTGTCCTGTTAATATACCTGCTTATATATATATATATATATATATATATATATATATATATATATATTAATATTATTAATTTATATAATATATATATATATATATATATATATATATATATATCATTCATACATACATACTATACATATATTCTCATATGTAAGAAATATATATACGATTTAATATCTAAAGTTCATTCTTGAAGAGAAAAAAGAGTGAGAGTGAGTAGAAGAACTATAGTGGAAGTGGAACAGTGATAGAACGAAAAAGGGAAATGAGAGGGAGTATAAAGACCATTAATAACACAATATAACCAGATATAACCATAACATAACCACATCACGACATAGAGATATATTAACGCAGATTAACATTACTACGTGCAGCAAGATCAGTAGTCCTACAGTTTGCCACAGTGTTAATTACTATATGCGTTATATTATCAGATATTATATTACTATTTACATCAGTTTATACTGTTTAAGTGCTTAACACTGTTTATGCACCTTACACGTTTGCATTTTACGATTGTGAGTTTTTCAATATCCAAAGTTTGAAGACTATTTATATCGAATTGCGCGTTTGGTTTAATCTGTATTTTTTTTTTAATTTATGTGGTGTTTTAGTTCAAATTTATATAGTGAAACTTCACAAAATGTATTATATATACATTATACGTAGGTTGTATCAGATTATATATATGTATTAATGGTCAACCAAGTGTAAAATAATTATGGTCTTTATCAACTCCATTATAAGCCTTACTAATTTGGTATATCTAATGTTATTGTAACATTCAATTTTAATAATCTATTTTCATATCCATAACTTTTGAGGTGATAATTTATTTATTTTACAGTTCTTTCAACTTTTTTTAAAATATTGATTTGACTTTTTGTATATGTTACGTACAAATAAATGACAAAATTGAAGTATATACACTGGCGAATCAATGTAAACGAATACTCTGCTAATACCTATAATTTTATTGTTGAGGTGCTCTTGACTCAAGCTTAATCATATTAATTCATGAATGTCTTATGTCCTCCGCGCTATATAAAAGGTACGCGAATATACGCGTTTGATTCGAGTTCTCTCTGCTGCCGCGCCGCTTGTCTTACGCTTACGAGTGTCGGCTGCTTATGCATAATATACATTATATATATATATATATATATATATATATATATATATATATATATATATATATATATATATATAAATATATGACATTGTGTACCGCCAACCCGCGTCGTGGCGCAGCGTAGTGTAGTTGTGTAGTAACTAGTAACCCGTGCTCGCCTCGCACTCGTGCCTTCAGCCGTCATATCCGAGGATATCAATATAAATAAATATATAAACAGATGTCACGATGCATGCATAATTATATATGATGATACGACGGACCACCGCTTGCTTTGCTGTATGCGTTGTACCTAATTGTCAAATATCGTTTGAACTTGTATATTTGCAAATGTGAACTACTTAAGTATATTATCCGTTGTTTCGATATTCTCTTTACATTGGACAGAATAATGCGTATCATCTTTGTAATTATGCATGACTTATATCAGAATAAGTAAGCAAAAAAAGTACACAGTGATATAGAAAAAAAGTTTAAATCTTTACGTAACGTGGTTTGAAAAATAGCATATATAAACTTGTTTTATGAAACGATGAAAGAAAACGCACGAAGGAGACGTATTATAGTAAAATGTGTCTTTGGAGCAGCAACTTGTTATAATAGCTAATAACAGCTAATAACTAGTTCAATTTGTCTATAGCGTCAGCTGATCTTTGGTATAATATTATATTTATACGCAATTGTTCCATATAACGCGTTTTTATAGTGAAAAATCCAATTAGGTGCAAGGTATAAAATATAGGTTTAACGTAATATATTGTAAGTTTTAACGCTGTAAAGCAAGCATCGCGTGCGAACCGGGCGCATGGAAAAGAGAAAAGAGAAACAAGATATTACCTGATATTACCTGATATTACAACATCTTGTATGAAGTATTTATAATTTAAGAAAATTTGTAGAAGATTAATTATTTTCTTTGATTTTTGGCAAGCAATGAATTTTATTTTAAAAAGGAGCGCAATATTGCTAAATTTTATATTTTTTGCTGTTACTCCCATATAACAATAGTATATCTATACAGATCCTTGATTTTTCTGCACATCATTGAAAACTCTAGTGCATAAATGAAGTATTAATTGTATATTATTATTATTATTATCCTTGGTCATTTATCCTTCAGTCTTTTCTTTGATATCCCACATTCCATTTCAATTGCAAGCATTGCAAAGTGTATATATATATATATATATATATATATATATATATATATATATATATATATAAACACTGCTGAATTTACCTGTTTTTCTCTCTGTTCCCTATCTGTACATTATGTACTTAAATTACATCTGAGCAAAATACAACATAGTATTATAAATTAAGAACTGCTTTTAATGTTATTTTTTATGTACATATGAGACAAAAATAAAATATTAATACATTATGCTTCCATGTTATGAAAGAATGACAGGTGTATTGATAAACATTTGATCAATAGCAGTTCTGAACTTACTATTTTATTTTTATAGGGCAGTAACAAGTTTTGCTGACGTATAAATTTCCATTACATATAAAAAATGAATTCACAACCAATCATGGTACCTGGAGATCATTGTCGAAGAACACAATCTGAGTCTCATTCCACATCATTAGGCAATGCTGCTGGTGATGTAAAAACTATGACGCCACCTGGTACTGTTAGATCTATATCTGGTAAATCACTTTCTAGTTAGTTTATATTATATTTGTTTACTATAAGTAATGTGTGAATATACGTAGCGACAGAAGACAGGCGTTCTCGAAGAGGTAGTAGTCAAATACAACCAATTCTAGCTAAACCACCTTCTTCAGAATCACTTGTAACAAATAGTGGCAATTGGGTTGATGCTTCAGCTCTCCCTCTTTCACCAGGTATAATTGAGATAAATTTAAGTGTGAACATGCATTTGATTAAACCACTTTAAAATAACTGATAAGATAATGATACAAGTAGAATTTTAGACTTTAGTATGAATAAGCATGCTGTATTTTCTATGTTCCAAAGTGAACCAAATTTATATTTTAATAGCAAATTTTTTAGTAAGAGATAAATAGAAGCAATTCATCTTTATTTTTTACAATTTATAAAATATAGTGTATTATTTTTCAGGGTTCACTGGATCTGCTACATCTACAACAGGTGAAAGTAGCCCAAAAGTTGATATTTTAACAGAAAAATCTGGTGATACAGGGTGTAAATTAACAAGAAAAGAATCTTATAAAGCACAGCGAAAAACATATAGAATGGAAAAGAAAAGAGTAGCTGATGAGCTTCTCAATTCTTTAAAAGACCCAACAGTCATTGTTATGAGTGATTGGTTAAAAGTCAGAGGTACTCTTAAAAGTTGGACCAAGTTATGGTGTATTCTAAAACCTGGACTGCTATTGTTATATAAAAGTCCCAAAATAAAAGTACATCTTTGATTATTGAAAATTTCTTATGTAACAATTATAATTTATCAATGGATTTTATAATTTTAGAGCAACCATTGGGTTGGTACTATATTATTAAATACTTGTCAAGTTATTGAGAGACCAAGTAAAAAAGATGGATTTTGCTTTAAATTATTTCATCCACTTGAGCAATCAATTTGGGCTCCTCGAGGACCTGAAAAAGAAGCTATTGGTACAAGAAAAACAAAAATCAAATATAAATATTATGTCAAATTCTATGAAATCTTAATGTATCTGTATTTTAGGTGCTGTTGTTCAGCCACTGCCAACATCCTATCTTATATTTAGAGCTCCGTCCCAAGCAGCAGGCAAGTGTTGGCTTGACGCATTAGAACTGTCTCTTCGATGCTCTTCATTGATCGTTCGATCAGCAAGTATAATTCCTAGATCTCCGCAACATGACACTACAACTACTCACGAAACTCAATGGAGCGAAGCGGATTATGAAAAACATTTTGATGATCATGGTATGATTATTTTCTATATTTTTTCAGAAATATCAATTCAGTTCATTATATTTGATATTTTTCAAAGACTTAATTCTAATAGAATTTTATTGTTTTTGTAAAATATGAGTTCTAAAGAAGTAAATGATAACATTTTTTACATTATAAAATTAAAATATCTATGAAGTATTTCTATAAATATAAATTAACAAATTCTTGTTTTAAATAAAAAGTTAAAAAGAAGAAATAAAAGAGTAGATGGAATTATGAATCATTTCTTGTAAGGGTTATTTTAAAAAACTCAAGGAGACATATTTAAGTACAAATATAGTTTAATTGAGAAAATAGATAAAATAATGATTATTAAAAAATAAGTATTTGAATTAGTATGTAGACTTATTAATTCTTAAATTTTATTGTAAATTTTAATGATTTACTTCATGTATAATTTAACTATAACTGATTGATTTAATTTAGTTTTATTTATTTTTGGTTTTACATATTTCCTTTTTCACATTTTTATTAATTTTCTAAAAAAAATTAGTAAATTAATATATATAATATCAAATTTTCTTAGAAAATGTTGCTAAATTCTAATAAATTAAGATTCTTTAAACGTTTTGAACCTTTTTTAGTTTTAGAAGAAAATTTTGAACCAATAATATTTATAATATTAAGTGAAATTTAGTTTTAAGAATATTCATGAAAACTTTAATTTTAATTTTAATCTTCACGAGTATCTAAATATTATCTTTAGCAATATTATCAAAGTTAATTATAACAACATATGATTATACCATGCCCACTCTAAAAGAACAGTCTATTATATGTTATTAGAATATCTGCTTTAGATATTTAAAAATACTTTTCTTCTTGATTTAGGTACATTTTATTTTTATAATATATTTTTATAATATATTTTTATACTTTATATTAATATATAGAAATAAAAAATATTTATAGCAAGAGTTGTAAAAAAATAATTTGTAATATATTGAAATTATAAGAACTCTTATTATTAATAGAAAATAAGTTTTATTTTTTTGCTTCTTGAAATAATTCGTAATTGAATTTTCATAAATAATGACTAATTTAGCTTAATTCTGAATAAATTATATTCACGAATTAAAATGAAATTTCACTTATTTTTGATGTAGAATGCTCGATTATTTTTTATTTTATAATACAGTATTACTTACTGTAAAATATGATTTTATTTTCATGGAAGAAATGTTGATATATATTCAGTACACTGTACATAAAAATGATGTAAATGTACTTATGTTTAGCTAATTAGGCATAATAGAATATTATAGATTTATTTAAGAATAAAAGCTTACAAATATACTAAGGAATTCATTTCTTGCAATCTAAATTGAATTTAACGATTTGGATATATTTTTAATTAAGAAATTATACAAAATATAAAAATATGAAGCAATATGTATTACTAAAGCTCCAAATTCTACATTATATGAATTTAAAAACTTCTTTACTAAATTAATTAAATAAGTTCAATTGAAAAAGTTATTTTTTTTATGTATATTCATAAGAATTTGTTAATTGACGAAGTACATAATAAAAAAACGTTTTCTTATGTATGTTCACATTATTCGAATTTGTCAAAAATATTAATTGCTACTGTAATTGTAAAATATTGTAAAAATAACTTTAAAAATGTTGTTATTTCACTTGCTTTGAAGTTTTGGACCGAATTGCCGCCTCTCATTTCATAGTTTCGTAATTAAAAATAAATTTGCATTTGAGCCAAATTTACGGACTACGAGGACTTTATAGTCTTATAAATATTGTGTATCTTTTACAAAGTTTATTAATTTTCATTTGATCTTCAAATCACGTTCTAAATATTAGTCCTTTACATTTTATTTATATGACGAATATACATGCTCACTCTTTTATATTTACAAAAATATAATTTATTTTATATATTTACATATACTTCAAATAGATTTCACATTATACATTTGTAAAATGCTAGTATATATCGAAAGTATTATATAAATATTGGAGGAAAATTATATATTAGTTCACAGTTGCTTTTATAAAAACAAACACCACGCATAATAAGCTGCTAATCAGCAAAACAATGAAAAAAACGGTTAAATTTACTTTGAAGAATAAAATTCAATCGAGCATTCTTCGTGAAAAAAGAGCCATATCCCCCCCCCCCGCGCTCAATGAGCCGCAAAAGTTGGTTATATATATATACACATAAAATGCCACCACACTCGCATGTCCGCGCGCCCGGCGCTCCGACGCACGCGCGCATACCAATCACCCGCGCTCGGCAGCTGGCTCAGCCGGGCCCTCCTCGTCGCTCCATCAGCATCATCAGCACCGGCAGCGCCGTCCGCGGGCCGCCTCCTCCTCCTCCACCGCCTCGCTCCTCCTCGAGCCGCCCTCGGTCGTCCTCGGCCGCTACGCCCCCCCTAGTCCCACCACCCCCCAGCGCCGCCTGCTCCTCTCCGTCCGCGCCAGTCCCGCGGGCTCCCCGCGCTCGCTGAGCCTCAGCGGCGCCCCTGGCCCCCGGCGCAGCCCCTGTCCCTCGCCCACCCCGGCCTTCCAGCAGCTCTGCCACGCCGTCGCCTACTGGGAGCGCCTCCTGGGCGCTCCCGACCACTCCCCGACCCCCGGGGCCCCCGCCGTAGCGGGCGACACGGCCGACGCCTGCTGTCCCGCGACAAGGCGCCGCATGACCGTGCCCGCGACGCGCGAGCGCCCCGCGCGACCCCTAGTGCGCCTCCGCACCCTGCTCGGCCAAGTAGTCACGCTAGATCCTCCTTTTCACGGCTCCGCTGCCTCGCTGCTGTCGCGGCCCGCAGACCTCGACGACTGCATCAGCCAGCCGGACAACGGGCTGATGATGGCCGCCGACGCGGAGGAGCTCAGCGCGACCGACACCGAATCCGAGGACGAGCCCAACAAGGAGGAAGAAGAGCAGATCAGGGAGACGCAGTACGCCGCTAACGAGAACGAGGTCCTTGGATCGGTGAGCAGAGAGAGAGAGAGATAACACTTCTATTCTATATATATATAGTTTATAGGTCAAATCATTAAAGCCTTTTGAGAATGAAAAATTTATAAATCATTGCGGTCGTTATTTTGGATAAAAAATCATTTGCGAATAAGTATCACTTGATATTTTGGATCTGGAAACCTGAAAACTTTTTTATGTCTTTATATTGAACATTTCAGCTGTACTGTTAGAGTAGTATAATATATACGAAGGGCTGAAATGTTCAATCAGCATTAACAGTTTTAATTGTTCGAAGGAAAGTCTCGCCCCAACTTTGATATCACAATTTAAGTTTCAAGAATTTGTTTCTCCTGTTTTCTATGAATAAGTTTCGAACTCCACTATATATAACGAATGATATTCAATATACAATAATGAATATCGATAAATCTTCAAATAATAAATTTGTAATTTAATTATGAAAACATAAATCTGTAACGATGAATATTTATAAGAAAATTTGGTCAATTTTATAAGTAATTTATCAATCTTATAAGTAAATAATATCATAGTGATCTTACAAGAAGAAACTATACGACATTTGGGTGATGAATTTGGTTAAGTTTGAGCTAACTAACTGGTAATTTTGATTATTTTTTCTAATAGGAATTATGTACAGTTTTAGGAGACTGCATTCTAATTCTCAAAATATGTTACTTTCTTACTTATCGTTATATATAGTATTTTCTTTTATGAGAATTGGATATGCTGGAGTCAGAATTTTTTTTTTAAAAAAACTCTTAATTTTTTAATAAACCCTTATAAACCATAGGTTTAAAAAAAATAACAGCTCCAAACAAATAAAATTTTAACGAAACCTATATTCGCAAATGCGTAGCTTTTTAACTATGGATGCATTGGCGATCAGGCAAATATTTATAGGCAGGTCTTCATAAAGGATGAAAAATCGATGGAAGTTCAATTTTAGACACAATTAAGAAACAGTGTATTTGAAAAAGAGATCGATTTTAACTTTTTTATTTGATATGTAATTCTTTCTTCGAATGCAACGTAAATTCTAGAGGTTTTACAAAAAAAAAACGATTCATCCGATGACTGTACAGACAGTAATGTATCAAATGTATAATTAAAAGAAATTACTATAATAATAAATAGTAGATCTCATTTTAGAAATAATCCAGTTTCACCTCTCTTCTGTCTGGACCAAATACATTAACTGCATTGGGGTATATTGTACCGCAATAAAAGTAAAATTCAGAAATATAAACTTGATTTAATTATACTCGCGCTCAATTTATACTACAAAAAGAAATATAATAAAATATACTTTAGAAATTTGTTGACATTTAAGAAATTGGTGGTAAAAAACATTTTTTAGATCACGTCTTATTTGTTTGAGTTATATTTCAATGGTCTTAGCAATAAAAATTTGGAATATTCAAGTGATTCATGAGTCGGAAGAACATGCTAATAATTTTTAAATTAAAAGTTATGGTTACTCATATATCCAGGTCCAAAAGCATTACAGACGGTATATTTTAGTTGATTTATACAAGTTTATCTATAAAAACGAATGGAAAGATGATTGTACTGAAAAAATTTTAAAACAATCATATTGCATCATATTATCGTACATATTTTTCTTACACTAATATGGAGAATAGAAAGTATAATAGAAAAATTTCAGTATTATAATTAACTATATTATTAATTATATTATATTATTATTAATTACATAATTATATTATGTATTACATTTTAATTATATATCTTTGGTTTCAGGCTGGCGAGGTAGTCGCTGAGCTACAAGAGGAACAGAAATCTCTCATCTGGTACCTAATGAAGCAGGTGCGTCCGGGTATGGACCTATCGAAAGTCGTCCTTCCAACTTTTATCCTCGAGCCACGATCTTTTCTGGAGAAACTGGCTGATTCTTATTACCACGCAGATCTTCTTTCGCAGTAAGATTTTTTTTAAAATTTATTCTGTGAATTGCGTGCATACGTTCCAAAGTAATATAAGGCATGTAAGATTTATCATTTAATGAAAGACAATGTATTTTAATAAATTTGGCGACTTAAGAATGTTTAATTTATTGGTTTTATTACGTATTTAAATCGAATTAGTTGTTTTAGACTGAAAAATGATAATTATTACTGTGGATTTTATTTAACATTAAAGGATACTTCGATAGATTCATTAACATATATTAGAATAGAAAATTACGAATGGTAAAAGTAAAATAGAAAAGAGTTGGATAAACTGTAAACCTATATATACATTTCATTGACTTTTTATTTATAGATCTATAGAGAAGTATACACGTTAAGCCCTTAATTGAATGTTTAATGCATAACAGGGCAGTGCTGGAAGACGATGCGTTCACGCGCATGAAGGGGGTGGTTAAATGGTATCTGTCCGGCTTCTACAAGAAGCCACAGGGTCTCAAGAAGCCCTACAATCCACTTTTAGGCGAGACGTTCCGCTGCTATTGGCAACATCCAAATGGTTCGCGCACTTTCTATTTAGCCGAGCAGGTAAAGGAGTTCACTGGCCAGTGTTTTTGTAATCGCTATTTGGCCGTGCAATTTTTTTTTAATTTTATTTAATTATGTTTATCTAAAATGATTTTTTCTCCCCTTCAACAGCTTTCCCATCATCCTCCAATTTCCGGATTTTATGTTACTAATCGACAGGATGGATTTACAATCGGTGCGACGATCATCGCCAAATCTAAATTTTATGGTAATTTCTTGTTATACCACAAAAGCGAAACAATTATGGAAATAAATATTCGGATAAATTGATTTTTTAACTTTGTATCAAGTAATCTAATATTTTTGTTCCGATGATAACCCATATTTTCATCAAATTTAATTCATCTTTAATACATATATATTATAAACAATGATCTAAGAGCTATGTGAAAAATTGAGTATCTGACGATTTACGGTTACCACGTATATTCCTGTTCTTCAAAAGTTCATTTGCAATATTCGTGCTTCTCAAGGAAATTCTACATCCGCTGTGCTGGACGGAGCGGCTGTATTAACAATGCTACCCCGAGGCGAGGACTATACAATGACAATCCCCTACGCCCACTGTAAGGGAATTCTAATGGGCACATTATCAATGGAGCTTGGAGGGAAAGTTAATATAGCTTGCGAAAAAACTGGCTATCATACTGAACTTGAATTCAGGTTGAAGGTATACATTGTATTAAAAAAAAGTAAAATACTATCATTAATTATAATTTATCTCAATCGTTAACTATTATAATTATAATTTATCTGATTGTAAAAGATAACACGTATTCTTTTATTTTATAGATAAATGTTTAATTATGAATGCACGCGGTGATTTAAATTAAAGATATAATTTTTACTGAAATAATAAGTTATACATACTATTATACTGAACACACACACACACACACACACACACACACACACACACAGGGGGAGAATAGGGGAGAGGGAGATATATATATATATATATATATATATATATATATATATATATATATATAACCTGCTACTTGTTTCTAATATATTTTTCTTACAGCCTTTTATTGGTGGTGCCGATCAATTAAATATGGTAGTGGGAAGAATAAAACTTGTAAAAGAAACCCTTGCTATTATCAATGGTTATTGGGATGGTCAGATTACCATTAAAGATAAAAGAACTGACGTAATTACATTTATTTTTGACTTAACAAATCATTATAATAAATTTCAAGCTCTATTAATAATACTGCTTTCGCAATTTACAGCAAGAAAATGTCTTCTTTAATCCAACTCCAGAAGTGCGGAGATCACGATTAAAGAAGTATACAGTGCCTTTAGAGAATCAAGGCGAGTGGGAGAGTGAAAAATTGTGGCTCGCCGTTACTGATGCGATAAATAATGATGATCAGACAGCAGCGACCGAAGCTAAAACTCAGTTAGAAGAGGCGCAGCGGGAACGTGCCAAGGAAAGGAAGGCCTTGGGTGAAAACTGGCTGCCAAAGTACTTCGTTCAAGTCTGTATTTTCCTTAATGTATTTCCATTATGCATATTAGAATTAAAAATAATTTAAGCATTCATATTGAAACGGAAATAGGATATTATTACCGGAAATTGGGTTTATCGGCACGCTGATGTCCGTCCATGGGATCCCAGAAATGATGTCGTACAGTATGAACACGATTATATTATAAGCACAAAAACAAGGCACAAAACACCAATTATGCGCACTGGTAGTATTGTTTCAATGGAACCACAATCTCAGGTATAAGATTTATATATGCCTGTTTGGTGTTTATTAATAGTTATGTTGCATTTTTTTATTTTTAATCTATTTAAATTATTGGTTAATAACTTATAATAATCATTAACGTAATTCCATCTTATCAATTTTTATAATTGAATAATTATATTAAAATTTATTATCAATTTTTTCAATGAAAATTAATTTTAAAAAGACATTATCCATATTTGAAGGAAATATTTCAGAAAATTATACCTTATAGCTATTTTCATACAATATCATTTATTAAATTTTAGGTTCCGTTATTGATTGCCGAATCGCGTTCTTCACTTTCGGTGCTAAAATCTTCAAAACGCCAACTCACCAACAATCATCCGATTACAGAAGTAGCGCACGACTCTGCTAGTTCATCCGAAGGTGTACACTCTGATTCTAGTCAATCAGTAGGAAAGAGACGACGTTCGACGGCCAGGTACTAATATAAACAATACTTATAAATCGTATTATAGTTCAATAAAGCAGAAGCTTTGATATAATCTCTGATTTCCTTCATAGAAATATTTATTTACATATTACTCCATATTCTGAAATACGCTGTACGGTGTTTTATAATTCCTTAACGTCTTGTAATATGAAAATGATGAATTTATGATTAGTTTAAAACTTTCCATAGTTTATAATGTAATATGTTGTACCGTATAATTTATTAATTCTTTCAAAACATCTCTTATGATCAAATTCAATAAAAATTATTAATTAAAATTTTTAAACTAGACTAAATAAATAATTAGTAAATAAATAGAATATAATAAACATGTTATTACAGGATCATTATTTCTTGTATCATTCTAAAACTATTATAGTGCAAATTTAACCGAGATGCAACCAATGGTTTTACGAACCATAATTTCCGCACTTTCTAAGATATCTAAACAAGATAAAATTAAGAGTAAAAAAAATTTTAGGAAAAACAAAAGTTATTTTAGCAAAAGTTCTGAGCTAAAAGTTGAGATATCTGCTTCTTCTTGCACTCAATTACAAACTACTTATATTGATATATTATAGCTAATGTGCATTCTACAAAAATAAGAAAGGAAAATATTTAGTAAAGAAAAACCTTTTTTTTATATTTTAGTATTTTCCTCCAGTTTTTTTAGTTTTTAGGCCATTTTCAAAATAATTTTTTTCTTAAGCGAGTACGAAAATTATTTTTATATTCAAATCAGAATGTTCTAAAAAATATACATCTTCAACTTTTTTATCACATTAATAACATATAAATAAAGCAAATCATACAAATGTAATTTTGGATTTCAAGTCTTATAATAAAATTTTTTTATTTTAAAACTGATTTTTATAACTACGAATATCCTGTTTTTAGTGATAATGATATAAACTAAAATTTAAATGAAAAATGTTTTTAAGTGCTTGGCAAAAGCTTTATGCCTTGGGTGTACTATTGGGTGTACTACTTATTGAGTGTACAAGTAAGTTTCCAGCGCCTTTTTTCCAAAATGTGAGGTTTTATTATGAAAATATGGTTATATATCATTTATTCAAAGTATCGTCCGTCGGAAGCTATAACTTTTTTCCATCTTTCTGGGAATTCAGGAATTCCGGGCCAAAAAACTTGGAATAAGACAAGAAACTCTTGTCTTTCGAGTCCAAGAACGTATCGAGCTAATTTTTGATTCCCTTTACTAAACTGAAGCGTATTTCTGTTAGAGCATTCTGCATTGATCGAAACAAGTGATAGTCAGATGTTGCCAAGTCTGGACTATAAGGCGAGTGACGCAGAATTTATCATCCACTATTCTCCAAATAGTTTTTGACAGAAGCTGCCACATGTGGCCAAGCGTGATCGTGGAAAATGACGGACTCATGCCTGGTCTCATATTCTGGCCGTTTTTACTGTAATGCTCGCTTCAAACGAATATGTTCGGTTCGATAAAATGATCCTTTCATGGTTTGACCACTTAGAAGCAGTTTGTAGTATACGACACCCTTTTGATCCCATCATATGCAGACCATGATCTTATTTACGTGAATATTTCGTTTCGGCGTCGATGGAGCTGGTTCACTGGGCTTTCTATACGATTTTCTGTATTTAGTGTTATCATAATAAATAGATTTTTTATCACCAGTGAGAATACGATGCAAAAATGATTTATTTTTATACCGTTGCAGCAACTTTTCGGATCTGCAAAATGACCGTTCGATGTCCCTTGGCTTCAATTCGTACGGCATCCAGTTTTCTACGTTTTCAATTAATCCTACTGCTTTTAGGCGGAGGTAAACGACTTGTTGCGCAGCGCCCAATGATACAGCAAGTTTCTTTTGTATATGACATGGAACCTCGTACAGAAAAGGATCTAATTCTTCTTTTTCAAAACTTTTCGACTTTCCGGAGCGATCCTTGTCTTCAACTTCAAAATCGCCACTTTTGAACCGTTTGAACCATTCGCGGCACGTTGATTCACCAATACATTATGCCCCATAATTTTCCAAAAGCATAAGATTGGCCTTAGCCGCATTTTTCCTAGAATAGAAGCATCGCTTCCCGTAAATAACGTTTATTTGGCTGGAAACTTGAAAGAAGTTTATTATATTTTTTAATAATAGTCTAAATATATATATACACGTATAAAAATAGTTTTTAAAAAACACCTTGTTTTCATTAAAATTTTATTAAATATGTTATATTATATAAAAATATCTTTGAAATTTATATTTCATATAAAAAAATTGTCATTGAAACGTATTGTGTTTATATATTTATCATTTGTAAATATATTGCTTTAAAGAAATTACTAATATATATATAATAATCACTTTAGAATCCTGAACATTGTGAAGAATGTTGACGACAGAATGCACGAACATACGCAAAAGCTGGATCAAATTCAACGATTAATAGAGCAGATAGCTATACGACAAAGAGCACCGAGGGATAGACCAAACGGCTTACGTCTGACTAACCACATCGTTGATTTGGTAATTGTCATCGTTGCTGTTTACATCATTCAGTATATAATGAGGATTTGGAATAGTACCCCATCCCTTAAAGCCAAAGATTTGTAGTGAATTTATTTTATTTACTCTTAAGTATTAATGACGGATCTTAGAAGATCGCTCTTTATTATTCGTATGAGTCAATCATGCTCGCAATCTCATTGCGGAGATATACCCTAGTCGCTGGTCAAATTCGTATTGGAGCACTCTACTAATACATTTCAGGCCATTTGGCTTAAGAAGCCTCTAGAGTTAGCAAGTTACGGAATATAAATATATGAATTCATATAAATATTGTACATTAAAATGATCTTTATTTTGGAAATTTTAAAAACTCGACTATCAAAATTTTGAATTTGTTTAAAATTATAAATTGTTATTATTTAAAAATACTACTTATTTGTAAGTAGAATGAACGTTTGAGAAATAATTTTTTATCACTGTAACTTCTAATTTAATCTTATTATAATTCTGCACAGAGATATACTAAATATACTTTTGTAATGAATTATTTTCAAAACTTATAAATGTCACCTTATTTCCTATGCACTTTAAATAGATTTACTCATGTATTTATGATTATTTTAGACGAACTGTAATAATTATCACAAGTTATTCTAATTTATAACAAATAAAGTAATACAGTTTTATAATATAAAATTTGAAAAATGTGTAATAATAAGTTCCAAAGTTATAATTTATAATTTGTAATATACATATTTTAACAATATGAAACATTGAAAAATGTTTCCATAGTGAAGTTATTTGAACAAAATTTAAAACAAAAGTTATAAAATCTCAATAGCTGACTTTAATATTAGTTTTGAAGTTGATCGTAAATATCATTTTAAAGTCAAATTTATTTTTAGATGATTGTATAATAGAAAAAACATTACTTCTTTCTAGTGACTTTCTATTATCAAAAATAAATGTTTTTCTATTTTTAAACTATGAAATGTAAAGTTAAAATCAAAGATCTTAAAATCAGTTAAGATTTTAACATCAAAGAGAGCATTTTTAGAAAAATGTTTTCAAAAACTCCATTTTCATTATAGAATCTGAATCCAACAGAAAGTGCTTATCTTATTTTAAAATAAAACTGACTTTGGAGCAACCATCAAGGTTAAACTTCAAGTTGACTTTGAGGTAAACATTAGATTCAATTTGTGAGAATTTACACTATGTATTTTATAAGTCTTATTGAATAAATTTATTATTACAGATCTGTAGGAATGAATATTATTAATAACATGTTTTATTTATAATTTTACAAGTCAAATATCTCTAAAGATCCAAAGTAAAGATTATTTTTACAATACATGTGAAAAAATGCCTGTATCAATGATACACCTGTTGCAGATATTGTGATCCAGTTCGACATAAGTCGTGATTTCCTTTTCTATAGTTTATAACTAAACTAAAATATTACGATTTGCATTTCTAGGTGAAAAAAATTAACATGGGAAATTTAATCCAATATTCCACAAAGTTCGAGCAAATGCTCCTTATCGCTCTTATTCTAATTGTATCAATTAAACTTTTCTTATATTATAAGTTGACAGCAAGCTTTCAACTACTATAAAAAATCTTCGTGAATAGATTAAGCACGCTCAAAAATTTTTCCATTTTTTCACTTTTTTTTCTTATTTATTAACTTTATACAATTTTCAATGGATCTATATCAATGGATTAGGAATTGTAAGAAAAGAGTTCTGAGATAACAAATCATGCAAACTAGCTATATAACAATCAAACTGCTCTTTTTCAATTTTTAATATATTATATATATATATATATATATATATATATATATATATATATATATATATATATACACGTACGTATATTATCTACTTTTTAATAAATTATCAATGCTTTTCATTTTTCTATTGATAAAACACTAATTTGACTAAATTGGATAATTTTATCGTGCTTATTCATTAAATTATATATTCATAAATTGTAAATAAATTGTTTTATTTTGCATATTAATGTTTAAATACATAAAACAGGTGCTTAATTTGCTTTAATATAATAAATTTTGTAAGAGAAATACGTAAAAATAATTAATAATACTACATAATAATTAAATTTAATATTATTATACTTAAAAGTGTAAAGTTATTTTGATTATGTCACTATAAAAAATTATTTTATTCATTCTGTATAGTATTAATGTTTATCATTTAGAAATTTTTATCTAATTTTATTGTTTTTTTTTCTTTTAATATTTATTATTACAGCATTATATTATTTTAACTGTAGATAATATTTCTAAAATTTTGTATGCATGTAGATGAAAGTATGTGTGGATAAAAATGTTAAAATGTTGTTAATTGAATGATTACATATTCTGATATTGAGAAATACAAGATAAGTCATGTGTTAAGGAGGTTCGTTCTTGACTACGCAGCCAATGAAATGCTATAATAATAAATTCTAATACATCTTTCAAATATAAAAAAAGAATACATAAAAACAAATTCAATAACTTGTTAAAAATTTATTAAATTTTTTGCAAATATATTTAATATTTATAAATCATAAATATGATTTCTATTTCCACTTACATTGAAAAAATTATTAAAACTTTGAAATGTTTTTTCTCCAAAATTCAGCCAGTAACCCTTGCTGGACTACATTTGTTAAAATTAATTTATAAAAATATCTATAATTTGTATTTATGAAGCATTTAAGATTAGTTTTATGTAATTTTGTAGAAATTTAATTGATAAGCGAACCTCCTTAAGCAAAATTGCGTTTGAAAGTTAGAATCAGTGTATTTATGAATTGTCTGTTATACATTTTGATGACATTTTCATATACATTTATAGATGTACTACAATAGTACATGTGCGAGACAATGTCCCATAGACATGTACAAATATATTGTTATTTATGTTTTCATGAAGTACAGTTATTTTTCAAACAAGGAAAAAGGTTTTTAGGATTTAATATTAATAATAATTATTTTTATTGATATTTCTTATTAATATACAATGGGCAAAAATTCAATACTTAAAATAATTAATTATAAACACAATCATAATTATAAAAACTTTGTTAAAAGCAAAAAGTATAGTGGATTATATAGACAAATGCCTTTTCAGCGAATTTTTGACATAAATACAAGCGTTCCTTACTGTGTTTAACACCTACCTACCTTGTAATGAAGATAAATTGTAATATGTTATCAAAAAAAGAATGTTCACTATGTTTCATAAAAATGCTAAAAAGGAATTAATAATCAACAAATAAATTTATTAATTAATAAAAAAAATAAAAGAAAAAATAAAATAACTAAATATGCGTTGTTATATATATCTTTTTTCATTTATAATAGTGCCAAAATATTAATATTGAGAATAATAGTAACAAGATTTAATTTATCTTATAAGTTTCAAGATTTTACTTTATATACATTTATTTAAATTTTTTTTAGTAATCTACTTACTTTCTTAATCTTAATTTTATATGCATTAATTTTGTATTCATTATATTAGGTTATTATTTTATTTCTTTAATTGCTATCTGATTGTTATTTAAAAAATTTTTTTCTACACTTTAGGTTCATTTTTATCACTTGAATCTATGCTAAGTTTTTGTACCAAATTATCGTTGTAATTAGAATTTTCTTTCAATTCATTCTCTATATCTCTACTTTTTACCATTGTTCTTTTAACTCTATTCGAAGAATATTATTTTTTATCATATCAATCTTTTAATTTTATATCAGATAACGTAATTCAGTAACTATGATAGTATAAATTTGAATTATCTTTGTTTACTTAAATTTAAATTAACCCATCAAAATGAAGCAAAATACGAAAGTTGAAAAACTTGATTCATCATTCGTCTGGTAACAGCTGGTACCTACTGGTGGCTGGCTGGCTGCTGGTACCACTACCAACTCATCTCTGGCTCTCTGGTCTCTGGTCTGACCTAGTCTGACCTCATTACTCATCGCGTCGTCTGCTGTTTTTATTAAACGCAGTCACAGCCCGCGGCCGACAGACGGCAGGTCGCATCGCAGTTCGCAGTTCGTAGTATGTCGAGTCGACAGTCGACCGTCGACACTCAATTGTCGCAGTCGCAGAAACAGGAATCGTTCTATGAAACTGACTATGCCAATATAACAATAACAATGGTTTGACAAGTGCTTCAGCTAACTATATATATATATATATATATATATATATATATATATATATGTGTGTGTGTGTGTGTGATATATATGTGATATTCATATACTTTACCCTTTCTATTTATGAAGTTGCATAGAATAACAATATGAATATGATAATAATTTATTAGTAAGAAGTAACTGAGTTATTCGTTTTTACCTTGTTTTTATATTATGTCTTGTCTACACTTTTCTTTAAGCTGATCAAGTGTAGTTGAAATAAAATGTATATTCATCTTCTTCATATAGTCCTAGTTAGTTTTAGTATAATTTACTTTAAATCTACAGGTTAGTAACAAATGTTGAATTTAATTTCTTTTTAATATGGCAATTCTTCAAAATTTTTTTTTCACTACTATGAAATTGCATGATGTTAACTACATTTTAAAAGTATAAACTTTTAAATATTTTTAATATTTTTTTTAATATTTTAAATATGTTTATTTTTAATAACTAGTTAATGATTTAAATATATATTTTTTAATTTCTGAATCAATCTATGATCTACAAATTCAAGTATGATGTTGTATGATTTTATAATTTTATTTTTTATGCAGTTGCACTTCATAGAAATCTTAAGTATTATGAAATTCTTCATGCTTCAACTTTTAAACACAGAATTACAAAACGGGGTACTCAACACAGCTCTCATCCTTTTAATAAAATAAGCGAACTAGATTTTTATACTCATGGAATGTAAGTAAATATTATAGAAGACAAGTAATTATGTATAAATTAAAAAGATATCGGTTATTTTATGTACTGTGATGTTTTTTTGTAATGGTATAATAAATATATATTACATATAATATAAATATTTCAATTGATTTATACCTTTTAGAAATTTTCGACTGATTTTAACCCCAAGAAAAGAAGTTATACATTCTAAATTTAAAGCTTATGAGGTAAATAGCAATGGGCATGAAAAACCAATACATATAGGTAAGTAAATTTAATTTAATTGTATAAAAATGTGAATAAGCAACTTTATAGATTATTATAATAAATTTCAGATCATGAAACGTTTTATTATGGTAGAGTTTTTGGTGAAACTGATTCGCATGTTCAAGTACATATTGATGATGGAATTTTAACAGGAAGTATTACTATGCTTGATGAAACTTATCATATTGAGGTAAGTGCATATTTTAGAAACAAAATACATATTACAATGTTATTCACTATTTAATTACTTAAAATAGTTAAGAATATAAGTAATATACACAGTCTAAAACAAAAAACTTATAATTATTTATTAATTGTTTTATTGAGATCCTATTCTATACTGAACAGTTATGTGATACAAGAGTCATGAAACATATTTTATTAATAACTGATACCATTTGTATAAAAATAGTTTCTTCATTTAATAAAATAAAAATATATAAATACTAATTTTTCAATTATAATGAATCAGTATTATTTTAGTTATTTATTTTTAAAAATGAATATCATTATCTTATAGAAGAACTAGTTTATTCAAAGAACATATTGAAAATTTTTGATTATTACAGCCATCTTGGAGACATCTACCTAATTTAGATAATAGAACAATGATTGTATATAAAGAATCTGATGTTACACTGAGCTGGGAACATTATCAAAATGGAGAGGGTCACACTCATGGTGCTCCAAAAACTTGTGGATATATAAAAGAAGGAAAACAATTCTATGATGATGAACTGGATAACGACTTTATTAATCAAAATACAAACAGAACGAAAAGACAAACTGAAACTTATGAATATACTCCAACCAAAACACGTTGCCCACTACTTTTAGTTGCAGATTACAGATTCTACCAAGAAATGGGTGCCAGCAGTACTAAAACAACAATTAATTATTTGGTTAACATTTAATATGTTTTATAAATTTTAATGGGATTTTTCTTTTCTACTTTTTTACAATTTAATATAATTACAGATTAGTTTAATTGATCGTGTTCACAAGATTTATAATGATACAATGTGGCAAGATCATAAAGAACAAGATGGCTTTAAAGGAATGGGTTTTGTTATAAAAAAAATAGTAGTTCACAGTGAACCAACAAGAGTTAGAGGTGGTGATACTCATTATAATATGGTTAGAGAAAAATGGGATGTTAGAACTTTACTTGAAGTAATTAGAAATAAAATTAAATAAAACAATTTAAATAGAAATAAATTTAAAAAACTTTTATTGTTTTAATTTTAATTTAATCATTCTAGGTTTTTAGTAGAGAGTACAGTCATAAAGACTTTTGTTTAGCTCACTTATTCACTGATTTAAAGTTTGAAGGTGGTATACTAGGTCTTGCATATGTTGGTTCTCCTAGACGAAATTCTGTAGGTGGAATTTGTACTCCAGGTTAGTTTGTTTAAAATATTAATAAAAAAAATTAATTTTCATTATAAACCTAATAACTTAAGATTAAATAAATAAGTAAAGTTAATTATATAATAATTGATTTATATTATGTAGCTTTCACTGCATGTTTATTTTATTAACAATTTCAGAGTATTTCAAAAATGGATATACATTATACCTTAATTCTGGTTTGAGTTCAAGTAGAAATCACATTGGCAAAAGGGTAATAACTCGAGAAGCAGATTTAGTTACTGCTCATGAATTTGGTCATAACTGGGGCTCAGAACATGATCCGGACATTACAGTAAGCAGTTATGCTAGCTATTAATACTAAATTAAGCTATTAAAGTAAAAATGTTTAATTTTTTATTAGGAATGCAGTCCTAGTGCGAGTCAAGGAGGCTCTTATCTAATGTATACTTATAGTGTTAGTGGCTACGATGTGAATAATAAGGTATACAATTATGAAATTTTTTAATCTACATATAAAAAACAAAAAATAATATTTATTATGTTTAGCGCTTTTCGCCATGCAGTCTACGAGCGATTCGTAATGTACTGCAAGCGAAATCAGGTCGATGCTTTTCGGAGCCTGAAGAATCGTTCTGCGGTAACTTACGAGTGGAAGGCGACGAAGAGTGTGACGCTGGCCTTTTAGGCACAGAAGATAACGACGCCTGTTGCGACAAGAATTGCAAATTACGACGTAACCAAGGAGCGGTCTGTAGCGATAAAAACTCACCGTGTTGTCAAAACTGTGCGTTCATGGGTCCGGGAGTTAAATGTCGAGATGCACAGTATGCCACCTGCGAGCAAGAATCACGTTGTACAGGAGCTTCTAGTGAGTGTCCGCGTTCACCGCCCATGAAGGATGGTACCAGCTGCCTCGAGCGCGGACAATGCCGTCAAGGAAAATGCGTACCATACTGCGAGACTCAAGGATTGACTAGCTGCATGTGTGACACAAGTATGTATATCAATTTTCAGATTATTTTTTGATATTTTACCAGATCATTCGTTTTTATTTATTTTCTTGTAGCAAGCGATGCTTGTAAAAGATGCTGCCGTATGGGACTCAATGATACATGTTTTCCTATTGATCCCCAAGATATTTTGCCAGATGGTACTCCATGCATACAAGGTTTTTGTAATAAAGGTACATGTGAAAAAACCATTCAGGATGTAGTAGAAAGATTTTGGGATATTATTGAGGATATCAATATAAATAAAGTTATGCGCTTCTTAAAAGATAATATTGTTGGTGCTGTAATCATAAGTACAGCACTTGTTTGGATTCCAACTAGCTGTGTGATAAATTATGTTGATAAGAGGCGAATTAAAGACAGTGAAAAAAAATATAGATGGAAAAATACAGATCATCTAATACACCCAGATGAACAAAGACGAGTTATTTATATTGGATCAAATCGTCAAAGAGTGCAACTAGTTGCACAACAAACATGAATAGTTTTACAAAAATATTCACATGATCATATCCTAGTCATTGATTTAATCGTTTTTTTAGAACAAATTTTTTCTGCATAAAAATCCATAAATTTAAATATTGACTGAATATTTTTATTTACATTTTTAACAAAAATATAAATATCAATATATTAAACTTTTATTATTTAAATTATAATAGTTTTATAAATAAATTATAGACTAATCATTTTATAAATAGAAGTTGACTGTATAATATAAAAAAGTACTGTTCAGTATTTTTCATGTTTTATAAAAAAAAAAAAAAAAAAAAAATTATCTTATTAGTATATACGTACTATTGAAATAACGTTAAAGTAATATAAAATCATTAAAAATTTTTTATTAAAATTTACTTTTATAAATTAGTCTTGAAATATCTTCATATTGTGAGAATATATATATATATATATATATATATATATATATATATATATATATATACATATATATACACATAATAATTAAGAATATATAATTATATTATTCAAAATTTTACCAAAGTGCACCTACACCCAATATCCTCAATTATTTTTTCTTTTTAAAGAAAATTAACTAACATAAGATTATTGAAACAAATCTGTAATTTTTATTTAAATAATATCATATTTTATGAAATATTATTAGAATATTAAACACCTAAAATCTATTTTACCAAATTTAGTAAAAAAAACAATAAATAGCAGCTAGAATCTGTCCGCAAAACCGGTTCAATCTAGACGTGGGCTTGCTTTCAAACAGCTTGAACTTCCCTTACGGCGATTCCTTCATTGTTTATACATAAAATGCTAAATGATGAACATTTCTATACATAGAGTATTAACAGATTATTCTCAATTACGGACCAATTTTCTATTAATTCGAAAATGCGTCAGCTTGCACTATATATGTTTTTGCTTGAATTATTGATTTCGTATCTTTAAATGATACTTTGAATACTGATTCATTAATTTGTACGAAATTGAAGAATCATTCTAATATGCAATATATTGTACGCGGCCGCATATGTGCGAAAGGCGCGGGTGATTGGCTTTGTTTTAAATTATATCTAAATGAAAATTATAATTTTTTACGTTCAATTTAAGGTATACTTGCTGTTACTCTCATATGATTAACGCCTGCGTCGACTGTTATTTAATATTTGTTTCATTTATTATAGATAATTATATATTCTATTAAATTTGTGTTGTATTTTGTTTGTTTGTCTTTTTTTTTAACGATATTGTGAAGCAAATTGTTCTAAAATGTGTATGAGTTTTGCTGCATGCGATTTAAATGTATCAGGTATATTGGTATGAAATGAGACGCCAAATTCCAAACGATATTGGATGAAAATGATACTTTAGGAATCAAAAGAAAATGTCAGAAATGTTAAATGTTGTATAAGAAATACTTTCTGACCGTTTGAAACCTATGGAAATGATCTAAAATTATGGAAAATAGGTGCCACATTAATTGAATTTAAAAGTGTATGAATATAGAGGATTATCTAGACATTGCCCTAAGTAGAATGGTCCCATTTTTGAACGGGTAGACAGTATTTCCGAAATTGAAAAGAATAATTCTAAAATTTAGTATGCAGATACTCATTATTTCGTATGCCATGTAAGCAGAAGCTACCGTTGAAGACACACCCACGTCGACAGTCAACCGGTTTTGCGCGCATATTCAGTGCAATGAACTTTTTTTTATCGTAATTTAAACTTAGTAACGCGCATATTTTGGAGACTTGGCAAATTTTTTATAAATAAAAACTGAATCACCTTCTGAATTGTTATTTAAAAATCTTACGTTATTAATATAATAATACCTAATTAATATACACCGAAAAAATATATAGCCAAAGTTGTAGTATTAAATTCTACCTTCAAATTTAATTAGAATCAATGAATCCTAAGTATGTAAAATAATATATTCGTCGGATCAAACGTCCATGCATCTTCAGATCTAAAAAATTTCAAAAAGTCTAGCTTAGAAAAAAAAAAAATTACAAATGAATCATTTTCAATATAGGCTGATTAGATGGGACATTATTCTGAGTTTATATTCAGTTTTAGCATGCTAAAATATTTAGAATATCGTCATTCTTCTCATATTTACCATATAAGTATTTTGTTCTGACGAGATATGAAATTAATTCTGATTATCAATGAGGTTTATTATACTTTTACAAAATTTACTTATTTTAAAAAATTTTAACTTATTTTATATAAACCTTTCAATAATTTTGTTTTTTCAAGATTCATGTAAAACCATTACCTTTGTATTTTCTTTCAGTTTTAAGATAATAAATGTTAAAAAAAGAATACAATTTATATATTATATGATTGTGCTCAATCCTGTATTAAAAAAATTTTTTTGAAAACATTGTGTAAGTTTATTTAAACAGTTTATTTAATTATAAATCCATCCTTTTATCAAACCTGAATTGTACATTATCTTCGACTTATAATTAAAAAAAAAAACAATTGAATAACTTAATAGAATTCAGTTTTCAATTTACTGCTTTCAAAGTAAATCCATTTAACATTAAAACGGAAACAGGTGGTAGTAAAAATGATAAGTTTGGAAAGAGTAATCGAAGCCTTTCCTTTAACGATTCACAATTTAATGTAAAATTTCCCTGAGGATTCTCCAGTATTACAGTACCTTTAATTTCTTTATCCTGCACATTGATAAAACGACAAATTGGCTTATCACAAATTGATTCAATTTTACTATCTAGAGACTCTCCAGTTTTAATTGCATAAATTACTGAAGCATGTAAAGATAAAATATCCATTGTTTCATTAATTGACTTTCCTTTGGAAAACAAGTCAAAATGGCAGCCATGAATACCAAATATTTTCGATACTTCTGTTTTTAATTGAAGATAACTTATACATTTACAGTTAGCATTTTCTAATAATATTGTAGCCAAGCAACTTGTAGCTCCACATCTGGGTTGAATACCTATCAATTGTATATTAACATATTTACTAAATGGACTAACTGGAGAATTATTTCCAGATATTACTGGTCCATCTGATTTAACCTGAGAACCATGGCAAACGAGTGCCAAATGCACGTCAACGCCCTTTATATTTAGTGTTTCCTCAATAATTGGCTTTGTTCCAAGCGGCAATTCTGAAATATTTTTTTGAGGCGTTTTAGTCGTGGTTTCGATGAACTCCTGATGACTGACTATTATCTTAGCTATTAAGCTTTCAGAGTCTTTAATATCATAATAAACAATAGCCTCGTCTAAAGGTACAAGTTTGGCTTTCTTTCGAAGTTTCTGTACACGATTTATAATTTCTCGAGCCAAACCTTCGTTCTGCATCGTTTCATCTGGCATAATGTCAAGTAGAATCAATATACCACTATCACTATGGGCTTCATATCGCTTAGACAGTTCATTAGCTGCAGGACCGGTAAAACTAAACATTAATCGGAGATCTTGTTTCTTTAACTTATGTCCTAGTACTTTAAGTTCATTGTTAATAACGAAATCTTGTAGCTGTTCATCGTTTAGCTCTCTAATTGCTGCAGTAATTGATTTAAATTCGTCTTTTAATCTTGCTCCTAAAGTTTTGTGATCTGGTTCAGCTCTTAACATTACTCCATACTTTTCTTTATCGCTTGTCACAGTGAGCTTTTTGACATTCAGTTCTTCTAGAATATATGATTTAAGAGAGAGCACATCATTGAGCATACTTGAGTCTTGGTGTATAACAACAACTTCAGGAAGGGGATATTTTACAGGGATTGTTTTACGATCCCTGATAACTCGTCCAAGTTCAATGACAACTTGCATGCACACAACAGCTCGTTCGATTTTTTCGTCGATTAATTCCGTGCAAGCATCTGGGATCATGTGGTAGTGAATACTATCTACACCTTTACCCGAGGGGAGTAATGCACTTAACCTTTGAAACATAAATTCTGTGAGAAATGGAGTAAAAGGAGCATTAATTCTTACCATTGTATAGATTACACGGAAAAGTGTGTTTAATGCAAAATGGCAATCTTCTTTACCACTCTCGCCCTTAATGCGTTTCCGATTCATTCTCACATACCAATTAGTCAAGTTATCTATGTATTTCACAAGGCGTGGAACAACAGTGTATAAGCGATAGGCTTGCATCTCTGTTTTAAGAAATTGCAGAAGGGTTTCTGTAAAAGACAAAATCCACCTGTCCATTATATTACTAGACAACTGTGAGGGCTGTTTTGCTTCTATATAAACAAAACTACTTTTCTCTTCATGCTCAAATCTCACAATATTCTGAATCAAGAATCGGAAAGCATTATACCAAGGTAAAAATACATCCTTTATTACATCTCTGACACCCTCTTCTTTAAATCTAAGGTTCTCTGCTCTTACAACTGGTGAGTTGATAAGGTATAGCCTTAAAGCATCAGCCCCGTATTTGTTTACTACTTCCATTGGATCTGGGTAATTTTTTTTACGTTTTGACATTTTTTGTCCATCAGAGGCTAGGATAAGACCATTAGCTATAAGATTTTTAAATGGTGCTTTACCAAAAAGAGCTGTTGAAATAACTAGCAATGTATAAAACCATCCACGTGTTTGATCAATTCCTTCAGCAATAAAATCAGCTGGAAAACTTTGTTTAAAACCTTTTAAATTTTCAAAAGGATAATGCATTTGCGCATATGGCATGGAACCAGATTCAAACCAACAGTC
This sequence comes from Sycobia sp. Sy_11, assembly GCA_018907035.1. Lineage (NCBI taxonomy): Eukaryota > Metazoa > Arthropoda > Insecta > Hymenoptera > Epichrysomallidae > Sycobia > Sycobia sp. Sy_11. The sequence goes on from JACCIC010000205.1 coordinate 326,415, forward strand.
AAAAACTTCTGGTACACGACTAAGAGGTGCAACACCTGGTCGTTTCGAAGGAATTTTTAAGTCGTCAATATTCTCTCGATGTATATCATTTATCTATTAACAATACGATTTAATATTAAAACCTAGTATTAAACTAATATTAAAAACTAGAAAAATATTAAAATTAGTTTAATGTTACCTTTTTTCCCGTTAACTTTTCAAGCTCAGCTATACTTCCAATGCAAACAATTTCTTTTTTGTCCTCAGAAATCCAAAGTGGAATAGGATTCCCCCAATATCTATTTCTACTAATTGCCCAATCCCGTGCTTCACGTAGCCAATTACCAAAACGCTTATCCTTCACGTATTCTGGAACCCAATAAGTTTCTGCATTAGCTTTCAAAAGCTTAGCTTTAAATGATTCTACTCTGATGAACCAAGAAGGTACAGCTTTATATATCAATGGACTATCTGAACGCCAACAAAATGGATAATTATGTTTAATAGTTCCACTGTAAACTAATCGATTTTTAAACTGAATATGTTTTATAATATCTTTGTCAGCTTCTTTTACATATTTTCCAAGAAACTCTTTTACTGGTTCAATGAAACAGCCACAGCTATCTACAGGGCAAATACTCTCTTGATCTTTTGTTATAATTCCAGCTTTTAAACAACATCTATAATCATCTTCACCAAAATATGGAGCTTGATGAACTACACCTGTACCAGACTCGGCCGTAACATAATCATCATTCAAAACTCTAAATGCTCCTGTAAAAAATATTAGTATTTTTAAATATAATACTTAAACTTTAATAATAATAATTCTTTTTGTTTATATTCTTTATTTTTTCATTTTTTCCTATACTTAAAAAAAGTAATATAAATAAAAATTCAATACAAAAATTAATGTTTATAGACAAAATTAGTACCTTTTTCTTTCATGTAATTAAAATATGGGAATATTGGCTCATAATGTTTTCCCTGTAACTGAGATCCTTTTCTTTTTCCAAGAATAGTGTATAAATCTTTTGTTTTATATATAAATTCTAATCTCGACTCTAGTAAAATATATATTTTTCCTGACTTTTTATCAAAAACGTCTACATATTCAAAGTTAGGATTACAACACAAAGCTAAATTGCTTGGCAAAGTCCATGGTGTTGTTGTCCATGCTAACAAATAAACATTTGGTTCATCAACTATAGGAAATGATACAACAACTGATGGATCTATTACATCCTTATAATTTTGACCAGATTCAAAATTTGACAAAGGAGTATTACAGCCTGTTGAATATGGCATTACTTTGACTCCTTGATAAACTAGACCTTTCGTATACATTTGTTTAAATACCCACCAAATAGATTCCATATACCATGGGTAAAGTGTTTTATAATCATTTTGAAAATCTATCCACCTGCCCAGTCTTCCAATTACTTTTTCCCATTCTGCAGCATATCTCATAACAATACTTCTGCATTCTTTGTTGTAATTGGCTATGCCCATTTTCATTACATCTTCTGGCCCTTTAATATTCAAAGCCTTATCAATTTCAAATTCAACTGGCAAGCCATGTGTATCCCAACCAAATTGTCTTTCTACATGAAAGCCTCTTTGATGAGCATATCTGAATAATTATAATTTTATTAAACTATAAACTTGAAAAAGAAACAAATTATCATAAAATGGATTTATAGGTATTTACAATTAATTTTAATAATATTTTTTTTTAACAAATTAAATTATTCTATTTGTGGATTGTATTTAATTTTAACAAAAACTTTATGTAAAAATTAAAATATATTATTATAATAAAAATAATAATTAATAAAATTAATAATTAAAAATTGTACTTATGTCGACAGTTTTGAATTAAAATAAAAAATTTATTATTGGTCTTGCAGTCTTTATAATATAATATATTAACTAAAATAATGACAGAATCTTCAGAGGTGATAATAAACAAGGGCAGTCTGCCTGTCATTATTTTAGTTAATATATTATATTATAAAGATGCAAGACCGATAAAAATATTTATTAATAAAATAAAATTAATAATATAGACATAATAGTTGTATATTAAATTTCTTTATAAATTATTTAGCAAGCATACCTAGTCATAACATCTTTAATTGTACCAGCCAAAATATGACCATAATGAGGTAAACCTGTTGCAAAAGGTGGACCATCATAAAAAGAATAACGAGGTTTACCTTTGGATTGTTTTAAACAATTTTGAAAAACCTCTAACTTTTTCCATAATTCTAAAATTTTTTCTTCCTCTTTAGGAAATTGAATTGTTTCAGGTAATTTCTGTTCCATTTCTTAATTTTTTTAAAAACTATTTTAGTACGATTATTGAATCACCATCTGTACTTTACCACGTGCAACTGGTATTAGTGGTATTATATATTTATTTCACCTTTTGGTCGGCTTTTCCTCTATTATATGAATTACATATGTCCTTTATTACATGCCCACGTTAAAAAAAACATGGAAAAAGGAGTAACTTTTAAGGTTATGTTACCTGAAACTGCTGAAATTTAAGTTTATCGTAAAAAAAGAATTATGTATATCAGCTGGAGTTCATTTCTTTCTCTCTCTTTCTCTATTGTCAAATAATCATAGATTAAAAATAATTAAAACATTGACTCTCAAGTCCAAGCAGGTCCAAGTCTCAAATCTCACCAGGTCTCAGGTCTTACCTTATTGAATTATAACCTAAAACATACAGTAAATGAGAAATAGCATCTGTTGAAAGATTTGCAAATTCATGACAGAAATGGAAAAGGATGGTAATTAATGAAGTTTAATTAAATATTATTTATAATTTTGTGTTACTTAATAATTGTTTAAAATTATTTTTACTGTAGAAATTTGCAATTATTTTAATCAAATTATTGGAAATGAAAAAGATATATCCGCCGGTATGGCTGCTATTTGTACATTGTTAAAGATTTTGGAAAAATCTAAATGTAAGTATTATTTTATTTTCTTATAAGAGATTTACATAATTGAAAATTAATATTATAGCAGAAACGGTTCAAGAATTGCGGATTTGTCTCCAAAATGCAGTTGATTCAATGAGATCAACTGATCATCCAGTAACAGCAATTGCTTCTGGAAGTGAACTTTTTCTCAGATTTATTACTTTAGCTACACTTGACACTCCAGTAAGTATATTATAAATCATAACAATCATGACATTTTTTAGAAATTATTAATTTATCTTGTTTAGTCATTTGCAGAATGCAAAAAAATTATGTTACAAAGAGGAAAAATTTTTTATGAAAAATTAATAGCTGCAAGAGGAAAAATTGCCAAATTAGCATCTAATTTTATAACTGATGGATCGGTATTACAATTTTTGAATACTTAATTTAACAAAAAACAAATAGTAGTGATAATTATATTGAATTAATTTTTAGAAAATTTTAACTCATTCAAGATCTAGAGTAGTCTTACAAACAATGAAGGAGGCAGCTGCTAGTAATAAACTTTTCGAAGTTTACGTTACAGAATCTTGTCCAGATCATAGTGGGTAGGGAAGAAAAATAATGGTTTAATAATAATAAATTTAAAAAATTGCAAATATACTATTAAAGCCAAAAAATAATTGCTTTTTCTATGTTTAACTACGTATAAGAGATTAATCAGTATTTATTTATCTTACTTCATGTTTATTAGGAAAGAGATGTGCTCAAATCTGAGAGATCATGGTATTTCTTGTACCTTAATATTAGATTCCTCAGTGGGTTACATAATGGAACAGGTTGATATGGTAATGGTTGGAGCAGAAGGAGTTGCAGAAAGTGGTGGTATCATCAACAAAGTATGTAGGTAAATATTAATATCTCATAAATGAAATATTAACTTATATTTCATTTTAAGGTGGGAACTTACACAATAGCCGTGTGTGCAAAAGAAATGAAAAAGCCACTATATGTTCTAACAGAAAGCTTTAAATTTTCAAGAATTTATCCTTTAAATCAAGTTGATCTTCCTGATGAGTTTAAAGTAAGTTTAAAAGTTGATGTAAACAATTGTATAAATATAATTTATGATTTATTTTCACAAACAAAAAATTGAAACAATTTTTAGTCACTTTGTAAAAAGAAAAGAATATTTAGAAAAATGAATTTATTTTTATAATTTACATATAATTTTTAATAGACAAAACCAAGATTTTACAAATTAAATTTTGATGAAATGTTTAATCTATATATTTTGAAATGTTTTTATATTTGAGAAAAGATCAATAATTTTAGAGTATTTAAAAACATTCTACAAGACAGAATATCTATATATTTTGAAATGTTTTTATATTTGAGAAAAGATCAATAATTTTAGAGTATTTAAAAACATTCTACAAGACAGAATATCTATATATTTTGAAATGTTTTTATATTTGAGAAAAGATCAATAATTTTAGAGTATTTAAAAACATTCTACAAGACAGAATCTACTATCATTTTAAAGGATATAATCTATCTAAATTCTGTACTAGGTCTGTTCTGTAGTTATTGTTCAGTACTCATTCATTTCCTATTAAAAATACAATTCTTGTTATTATTGTTAACTTATTGATCAATTCATAAAATTAATAAAAAAAATATTGTATTGAAATATATTATTACTTTTGTTACAGTACACATCAAGTACACTAAAGAAAGATCTTCGAAAAGAACATCCTCTAGTTGATTACACACCCCCTCAATACATTAGTCTACTTTTTACAGATCTTGGAATACTAACACCTTCTGCAGTTAGTGATGAACTTATAAAGCTTTATCTGTGAATGTAGGAAAAGAACTTTTACATTGTACTTTAGATTTTGACTAAAGCTGCTGTTATAATTAAGATTTATTATACACATTAATTAGTTTAAATTAAATTAAATTATTATTATTATTAATCACTTTGTAAAACTTATTTTGAATTTAATTAAATTACATAATTTTATATAAATTTTAAATCAGCAAATCATGTACATATATGTATATTTTTATACAATATAATGGCTAAATTATTAAAATTACATGCATCCTTTTTGCTACTAAAAATAAATGCACACTGAAATTGAGTTAAATTGAAATTTCTTTTAATTATTAAAAAAATTTATTTAAATTGTATAATAAAAGCATTTGACAGTTTTTCAAAATTATTCTATTATACTTTTTTACAAAAAGGAAACTGCAGTTATTTTAAAAAACATTAAACTTTAATATATATCTATAAAAATACCTGGTTTACATAACATATGTATAAATAGAATAAGAAAAAACAATATGTAAGGCTTGATAGAATATTTTAAATAGTCAAAAACAAGCATTAATTTTATACAAATATATGGTAATATACCATATTATAATATGGTGATACTATGTTTCACAAGCTATTCACTCATAATCAACAATGTTTGAGATTTGTATCTCTTTCATAGTTTCATTTTTAATATATTTTATTTATAGTATTTGAATTAATGTTATTAATGTCATCACATCACGAATAGTTATTAGATTATTAATAAATATGCATATTTTAAATTTTAAATATCTTTATCAAAATTAAGAAAACATATTAAAAATTTTCTATTTGATAAAAAATTAATTTTGCACTAATTTATATGCTTGTGTTAAAGTATCGATAACTGAATATATTTGATCAAAATGTGGTCTTTTTTCCGGTTCATATTCCCAACAACTTAACATAAGATGATAAATTTCGTCAGGAGTACCTTCTGGAGCTGGCATTCTATAGCCTAAAAAAAATTAATTTATAATGTAAATGAAATTGAATAAATTAACATAAGTAATAAAAAATTAAATGGTAACCTCCATCAATTTTTTCCCGAGCTTGAGAATTTGATAAACCACTGTATGGGTAACCACCATTTGAAAAAATTTCCCATATTAGCACACCATAAGACCACACATCACACAGAGAGGTATATTTTCCTATTAAAAAAATCTTTATATAAATACATAACATGATTATATCGACAGTTTATTAAGAAGTAAATAACTTTTAAATACCAAAATTAAGTGCTTCTGGAGCAGTCCATTTTATAGGAATTTGTTTCATTCCATCTGATACAATATACTCCTCCTCTTCTCTTGACATTCCAAAATCTGAAATCTTTACTATTGATTCATATCCTGAAATGAATTGTAATAAATGATTAAATTACATTATACTTTTAAATAGATTCTATCTAAAGTATTTAAAGAACAATGCTTTTATATAAAAGTCTGGAAGAGAGTATTGGAAAGTAACTATGGACTAGAAATTTGGGACATGACAAAATATTATCGCTACATAATATATACATAAAAAATACTTAGATGACTCTGATATATTTAGTTTAATCAAACAGATAGAAATACTATAAGAGAGAAAGTAATGCAAAGAACAAGATAATTAAAAAATATATATATTAAAAGCAGCAGAAAATTCAGTGTTGAAAAAACAATGTAGAGGATTAAATAAAAAGAAAGAAAACAAAATTAAAAATTTATTAACAAATATGGACAGTTAGAAATTAAAAATTCCTTTTAAACATCAGACAAGAACAAAGGTTATGGATTAGTGATTATGAAAATAAAATTTGGTATAGAAAGAATCTTAATATTAGAAAAGAAAACAAATGTTCAAAACTAAAATCAGAAAATTTTAGTAAAACTAGTGAATATTGAAAATCAAGAGATAAAATAGAGAATTGTTAAAAAAGAACTTATACATACCTACAAGACAATTTCTAGCTGCAAGATCTCTATGAATGCAATATTTCGATTCTAAATAATGCATACCTGCAGCTGCATCCTTACACATTTGAAGCTGTTCAATTTTCGTTATAGTAGATGCATTTTTTCTCAAATATGTCAGTAATGAACCTCCTATAATTAAAATAATTTAAAATTTTCTTAGTATATGTATTTCTTAGTATATGAATAATAAAATTAATAAAATTTTACCAGGAACTAATTCCATAACGATCATAATAGGTTGCTTCTGTACACAAATTCCTATAAGTTTAACAATGTTTGGATGATCATATTGTTTTAAAATTCTACCTTCTTGAAGAAATTTTCGCTTTTGTTCATCCGGCAATGTTACTTTACAAGTCTTAACAGCTACTTCAGTCTTACAAGTTTTTAACAATGCTCTATAAACATCTCCAAAATTACCCTATAGATTGAAAAATAGGAGTTTAATCGATTTAAGAAATACTTAATAATAAATATTTATTGTTACTAACACGACCGATTTTTTCTAGTAACACAACATCATCATTATTCAATTCCCATCTTTCTCTCGAAATTGGAATTTTTAATATGGCCCCTGATCGACTAGTAACTGGTAATCCAGATTTCAGTTGATGCGTAATAAGTTCTTGGATTGAAGGAAATGTAGGACCCTCAAATCTAAAATGTCCCTGCAGTTAACAACAAAATAATTATTTTATTATTATATTATAATATTAAATTCTTTTATTATTATATTCTATACATTATTATATTATATTATATTATATTATATTATATTATATGTTTTATGACAGTAAGAGTAGAATGTAATTTCATACTTACAAAATCATATTTTAAGTATTCTTTTTAAAAAATAGTACTTTAGATTCTAAATATCGAGCGTAAAATTACCTTTTATGCTTAATATTGTAGAAATTAATTCCTTATTTGGAATATTATATATGACGTAATATAAACTATTTAAATGAGAGAAGGATTAATCGATGCTATAGACAATGGGGGATTTCTTTATGTGAAAGAAAAAAATGGCGGATAAATAGGTATTTAACTTATATATATTTAATACACATTCTAATAAAATGAAATCATAAAAATATTTGATTTATATATAGCTCAAAAAAGTTAACATTATAATACAGATACTGATATAAAATAAAATAAACTATAAAAACTCGATTTCTATATTTAATTTAAATTATAGTTTTATATACACAAACTAGTGTTGTTATTATTATTATTTTTATACAATATAGAAGCACCAATTATTTTATGAATTAAATAAAAAAAAAACTATTTTGAAGCTTTGAATTAGTATACTTTACGACATGTGAAATTTACTTGACTCTATTCTACTCTTTCAAGATCATTCTTCATAATTTTAGACATTTGCAAATATTTGTCACCATCACTAACTCTTTGTATATTTACTGGGCTATTGCAAATAAGACATTAATAATGATTGTATAATTTGTAGACTATCAAATATTTTGTTTGGCTTCGAAATCTATATATCAGAACTATCAATATATATATATATATATATTAATATATTTTAATATTATTTTTTTTCAAATTGACAATTATTTATAAGAAAATTTAGTATGCTTGCATATAATATAATAGCATAAATACCTCTTGTGTTGTTTGAACAATAAAATGTTTATGGCCATCCCAGCATACAGATAAAACTATTTGGCATTCATCATTTCTAGTAGTTTCACGCACCAAAAAATCTCCCTCATTAACTAATAGCCGAACTACTTCTTCTCTTGGTAAAACACCATGAAACCATTCTTCTTCCATAAGACCAATATTTCCATTTCCTTTTTGATTATTACATATAGATATTCCACGTTGAGGTATCTAATATTTACAGAACATTAATTTTATTTAAACATTATTTAATTTTATTATTTAGAAATAATATTGTTAAAATATTTATTTGTCAAATATTAAAGTTGTTACATTAACTAAAACTTGAAAAGAAAAAAAATAAAACGTTCTATATTTTTAAAATGGAGTTTTACTAAACACTTTTTAATTATAAAAAATAGTATGTATTTTAGAAATATGTAGCCTCGGTAAATGTAATGCAATTTCTAATTATACAGGTCAATATATATATATATATATATATATATATATATATATATATCTTTAATATAAAATTTAAAAAGTATGTATTCCTGAAGATATTTATGTATATTTTTGATCAAGATCCTGTATAATAAGCATGAACAATTTAGTAAATTGAATGTATTTTCATTTATCTTTATACAACACTGGAAAACTAATTTTTAGCGAATCAGAAGAGGTTTTTCGGTTTTGATTTTTATTTTGAAATATTCGTTTTTTCAATATTTTACCAATATTTCATAAATTTAAAAATAAACTGACTCCTCTCCATTTCTTTTTTAATTTCTACTTTGTAAAAATAGTACTTTTTTTTGCATGAGACTATAATTGAAAAGAAATATATTTTTGTAGAACATTTTTTGTTACTTTTACTATAAAAATATACAAAAGATCAAATATACATAGCTAGCTTCTTTATCCAATTATGATTTTGTCAAAATGTACATTAAAAAACTATATTTATACACTCGAACAACCTAAAATGGAATTAACATCTTATAAAATTGTTTAGATACTTTTCTAACTATTAACTAAATTATAACTTTATTACTATTAACCTAATTTTTTTATTATTAAAAAAAAATTATTCTTTTTTTTTGAAATACTAATATATTAGAACACCCCATAATGTACATGTCTATGTTTAATCAATCATATTATATTTATAATAGTTTTTTTAATGCGATGTGCTAATTAACATTCTAGTAGTCTAAAGTTTTAAAATAAATTATTTATATGAATGAATACAAGTCTTTTGAGATATAAATATATAACAGTATCATTACCAAAACATAAATTACTTTGTAAATAATTCTTATAAATTATATTTTCAAATGTGAATAATAGGTTTTGAATCTTTAAAAATTCAAAGAATGTGTAATTAATAATTGAACAAGGATATTAATACATTTTTATCTTCTATTATTGGAAAATATAAGATGAAATCAGCAGATATTAGCCTAATTTTTATAAAGAATTTAATCTAATGTTTATATTTGATTTAGTAGTAAAGTAAAAATAAGTTTTTATAAATAATTTTTTATACCTTATTCACTGATTCTGTAAAAGAACCTTCCATGGAAAGATCACATCCAGAAGGTAATTCTTCACAACCAAGCTCATTTAAAGCAGCTCGAATTACTTCAGCTTGTCTCTGTAACTTTCTTTCTTGGCAACGTAATCTAAGTTCTTCACGCTCTTGTGAATAATCTAAAGTAGATCTACAAAAAGAAGCAATATTATATTTGAAAAAATAGCCTTAAAATTAAAATTATATAAATTGATTTTGTACTTTGGATCACTGTTATTGTCTATATTAGATTGAGCAGTTTGTCGACTTAGTTGAGTTGTTTTTAAGGAAGTTTCAAGCTCTGTTAAACGGTTTCTTAACCAATCTATAGTTAAATTATCAACTGTTAATTTATTAGGAAGTAATTTTCCTGATGTATCATCCACAAGATTTTCATCAAACATAAATCTTACTGGAGATACTGGTCTAGTTCTAAAAGTAAGCTTAGATCAATAACTATTACATGTTTTATTTATTTCTTCTAAAAATATTTTTTTTAATCATTACCGATGTTTTCCTATAAAATCTTTATATTCTTCTATAGGTTTTATTGCATCAACAGCCTTTTGCATATTATTATGAATTTCTAAGAATTTTTCATTTGTAAAATCTGTGTATTTAACTATATCCTGTAATATATTTTTCCTAAAATAAAATAAAGTAATAAGCAATAATTAAGATATTGACAATTTTTTCATTTTTCCAAAAATATTTTATTTTACCTCTATGATTTCCATGAGAAGCAAGCATATGAGAATAAGATTTTTAATAATTTATGCAGTTTGTAATTATATTTTTTGTACATAATAATTTTGTTAGACTTACCAAGTAATGATAAATTCTTGATGAATTACTTGTTGTCTTTGAAGCAGACTGGGTAAATAACAAATTCGTAAGTCATGTTCACATTCAGTAACAGCTCCCAAAAGTAAAACATACTCATTATGAGTTAAATGTAATTTACGACATGCCTTTTGATATTTTTCTCGCACTTCATCTAATTTCCTTCCACCTCTTCCAGCTAAAAATATTTTCTGTATATTATTTATACATATACATAGACATAAATATATACACAATGTAGAAAATATTTTTTTATTTCATCACAATTTCAAATACCATTCCAACAATTTAAAATAGTAAAAACCACATTGTAGTGAAATAAAAAAATACTTCCTATAATACATTGAAAGTACATTTTGAACTATTACACACTGTTACTGAAATTAATTTGATGGTTTGTATTTACCATAACACAAGGAATAACAAACTACAGAATTTCAGAAATCGCAATGGACTATTTATAAAACTTATACATTTCTATAAATTAAACAATTAATTAGATTTCATAGTTTACACAAAATTAATAATAGTCTGCATTTACTTTGACAATAAGTTATAGTTTTATTAATGTAAATACGATTATAGTGAAAATTATTTTCTTTATTATATTTTTCATAAAAAATATTTAAAACTATAAAAATGAGATAATTTATTGACTTACATTTTACATAGTGTTCCTCAAATCGTGATCGCATTAATTTATACATTTCAAGATTTTTCTGGTATTCTGCTTTTTTTCGGGTAACTTCATCTGTCAACTACAGAAGTTTTATTAATTCAAAAAAGTAAATATAACAATTACAATCTATGTTTGACAGTAATACCTGTTGAAATTGGTTATTCAACCAAGCTTGTTCTTCATGATATAATTTTCTAGCTTTTCTCTTTTCACCATACAGAGAAGAGATATGTTCTATAACAATATTTTCCATAGAATCTGCTTGTTGCTTGATTAATTTTGCTGTCTGATCTATTGATTCCATAATATTTCTCCAGCTCTTAAAAAATAAATAAAAATAAATACTTGATATTAAAATGTAATGATTTTAAATTTCTTTTTCCATATTGTATAACTTTCCCATTCCTCTCAAAATCCAAAACTTTCTTGAAATAATTATTACAAAATATATTTATAAATTCTTTGTATAAAAATCTTGAATTTATTAAATAATTTAGTTTTATTCAAATATTTTAAATACATAAAATGTACAAATATATTTGAAATCTTTCATATCATATAAAATTATAATCAATTTAGTAATAATTGAATAAAATTTTAATTTAGAATACTTAATATCATACCTGAGTTATTAAACTACCAATTAAATCTTCACATCTTTCAACTTTTTTACCCTGATTACTCAATGTAGAAATAGTTGATGCATATTCTCGATCAGACTTGATTTTTGTTGTAAGGCACCTACGCATTGTATCTAACAATTTAATTTCCGCATCTTGTCGTCCTAACAATGCCTCATGTGAGGCTTGTCCTTGTAAACTGCTGGAAAAACCCATGTTGCTAATCTTTTATTTATCCTATATTTTAAGACATACTAAACTTCTGTTTATTTTCAAAAATTAATATATTATGCATTTTACAATTCATTATAATAGGTTTGAATTCCTAAGATGAGTTCCATCATGTTCAAAAAAGAATAAAATATATTCTCTTCTCTGATTACTGAAATGTCAATGAAATAAGTCATATATAAATATGGAAGGAGAGTAAATGAGAGTCAATCAAAGTTTGTTCAAAATACCTTATTACAAGCAGTACAGCCTAATCTATTACTCATATAAGCAAATAATAATAAAATATCATTTGATAATAGTATGATTAAAAACTTTTACGAAAAGTTACCACATCAACACTTCTTTGAAAATTTGCTCATAATATATAATTACACATTACTCATCTTCGAAAGTAACTATATACATTCATTCGTTTAAGGAGAATACTGTAATGCCAAATTATATATTTATATAGCAGTAATATGCTGGCATATCAGAACTTTTGCACATCGTATTAAAACCATATTAAAACCTCAAAAACTTCAGCCGCATAAGCATTTGTTGCTTTCTTACATCTATGCTAATCTATTTTATATTTTATCCATATTATATCTCATCTTTACTATGAATAATCTACAACTTATGTTCTACCCAAGGTGCCAACTGCCAACTGCCCTGCCATCAATGCCAATTGCCAAATGGGATCAGGCCACAAAGATTTAAGCAAATAGACGGTAGCCACTAGCATTAGACACACGCATTCGAAACGTGCTTGCCTACTAGCGCCTCTAGCTTCATCTCATCAAAATAAGGCCAATGGAAGGAATCGAGAAATACGCTTGAATCGGGATCGTTGAACAAGTGACTTTAATATTATTCACGTAATTTCTGCTTTGATTTATTTTAATAAATTTATTTAATATTCAAATATACAGACATAAGAAAAAAGAAATAGTCTCAATCACAATTACTTTTCAGGCAAATAACATCAAAGTGAGAGGCCTACGATGGCTCGATCGATAGAGAGAAGGATCAGTAACTTAGTAATCCGAGTTGAAATCCTGGTCTCGGCCGATTAACACAAGCAAAAGATTAGCACCCGTATTTGGAAGCATTAATAGAGGGACGTTAAATAACATAAAAAACAACGAGGTGGAGGTTATTCTTTAAAGATTTTAGTTACTTATACTTTAATTGTGTTGTTTAACATATTTACATAAAGCGTGACCGTTCCTAACACAATTACCACGTATTCTATTTTGGCCTTTGCTTACGCAAAATAGCAGGGACATAACTAAGAAGTAACTTCTTATTATAAAAAATTGAGACATCAATTACTGCCTAAGTTTTTTACGTCTACAAATTAGAATGAAAAACTTGTATTGCAATCGAGCTTCAGCAACGATTGAATCAGTGTAATATAGCCAAATTCACACTTGCGTTGCTTTGCATTCAAGTAAGGAATATTATATAATAATGGTACTTACTTTCTTTTATACTTGTGACATCCGGGAGGATGCCCATAAATTATTAAACATGTAATTTGCTTGTTTATGAACAGGGATTCTCTGTCAGCAAAATTATTTAGATAATGAAGTGGATAGAATGGGTTTAACAACGTTTAATACATAATTATAAAAAGTGCTTTATTTCTTACTTGCGAATAAAGTGCGTTGTTGCACTGTTCTCTTTACAATTTTCGTATATATTTATTTGTAGATTTCTGCATACTTTGACTTTGACCATAATGTATTCTACGTTACTTTATATTGGATATTTCTGAATGATTTATGATCTTGTCATAAATCATTTTCATAAGTCATAATGCATTTTCAGCGCAAAATCTTTAAGGCAAAGGTGAGTGCTCGATCAAAACCGCCTTAATACAAATTATATTAACTGTTATGATAAGGAAATAAATTATTTATTTAAAGGTCAAAATTGGATGAATGTCACATACTTAAAAAACGTGTGTATTGATGAAAAAATTTTGTAGAGTTATAGCGGTATGACCGATGTATTATGGATAAATGTTTGATGGATACTGGGGAAATAACAGTTTCTAAGCTACGAGGCTAGAGTGTATTTTTAAAAGACTGGGATAATATCTTCAATATGTATACTTAAGGTGAATTTTATTTAGAATAAATGCAGCCAAAATTTCTGGTATATTAAACCCAGAATGTAAGAGCTGGTAGCCTCTACAAGCGTAGTTACTAAAGTGTACTAGGGGCTACGGAAGGTACTGAGTTTTTGGGCCTAGTTAGATGCTCGAGCGAACTCAAATGGAAAAATAAGTAGTTATGGATCAAGTATTCGTCTTTTGAGGAAATTACGCACATACTTTCTCGGGAATGAAATGCCGTTACCCTTTTATTTTTGCATTCAAAGAAATATCGTCATTAAAAAAGCTAATGCGATTAATTCTTCTCCATGATACCTGCTCCGTACGAACCGATTTATATATAATTTGAAATGAAAATAATAGATTTTTGGAATGTATATATTTTATGTAAATACTCTGGATTATTATAATTATGGCAGGATGTATAAATCCTATTTATATATGTTTGTATTTTGTGTGAAACAGTATCGTTGATGCTCCAATTCAGATGTATACCTGTAATGCAAGGGGTCATTAAGACTAATGGGAGTTTTACCCCGGGTTTTCTCGAATTCCCCCCTCCAACCAACATCTGAATCGGAGCATCAATCGTCACCAAAAGTGCACGTGCCGCCCCCGCACGGCGATGACAGGATTGCTTGTCCGACCTTTGGAAGGAGCACATCGTATTTCAACGCTTGTATATTCAGCATTTTCGTTTAGATTATATTAAAGGAAGTTGCCTCTAAATATGGTGTTTTTTATTTCGAACAACTGGCTACATTAGATTAAGTTCCAGTGTAGTGTGCATGATAACAAATGTATGTGCATTAAACAATACCATAAATGATTTTTTAATTTTTCTAAAATATATTCTCGCATACCTTTGTTTAAATATTTTGCATTAATGAGATTTTGTATGAATTGCAAATCATATCTTAGAGCTATAGGCACGACGGATGCTGTGAACCAACTTCTAATTGAAATTGCCACAATGAAAATACAAAATCTATGTAAGCCTTCAATTTCTATTTCTAACAAATATTCATGAAATTAGTGTCGAAAAATGTGTATTTTTAATGAATTAATTGCCCTAGCAATCCATCTAGTATAATGAATATCCCCTAGGGCCAAAAACGTTGCCTCGCACAAATTGGTTTCGCCAAGAAAAATCAGTACTAATTGTAGTAATCCCTCGTAGTGTATTTAAATGATGCTATAAAAAAATTTTATCATAAATTATTCAGTATTGAAATTATTGAAAGTATTGAAATAAAACATTTAATTAAAAAAATTTTATTCGCAATATCGATATTCGCAATTGTAATTTTTAATATCTACCAATGGTGGTATGTCTTTTTTCATAATTTAATAAATTAAATAATAATAAAAGACTTGTAAATAATTTATTAAATCAATATCTTCAACTTGCATTGAAGTTTCGAAAACTTTTCATTTTTTTCTCGGTAATAAAGTTGTTATATATTCTTAAAGGTAATGCTTTCAAAAGGCTTTAGCAAATTTTTACGCAATTCTCCATTGAATTTACAAACATATATTTTTTGTTTTTACTTTACTAGTTGTAAAGTTCCCAACAATGTGCATATTAATAAATGATTCGAAGTTAACGCTTCTTTATCACGCGGAAGATACGCGCGAGGCGGCCTTGAAGTTACCGAATGTTCTATTTCTACAAGAAGTTTCAATAAAACTTATTCGCTAGACTCTTGTTTGCAAAAGATAGCATGCAGTGAGATTTTAACCGACGTCAATTAATCTTGCACATGCAGTTGCTATATATGAACCATCGGGAGGATTGAAATGCAATTACATACACTTTGATAAAGCATAACCTGCTATAGTGTGTTGTCAATCTCTTGAACTCTTAGCTGCTTTTCGGAACATTTAAAATTCGATAGAGAGAGAGAGAGAGAGAGAGAATGAGAGGGGGGAGAAAGCGATATCGGCACGGGAACCCCATATCACGGTGTTCTGCGCTCGGTCGGAAGTCTTCCTGTTCCGACCGATTAACTTCCTTTCGCCCTAGTAACCCATCTCCTTTAGGTGATTTCCGCTTCATCGCCCCTTCTCATGGTTGTCCTGTACGTAGGGGATAGGGCCAGCTCTCACCATCTCTTATTCTGCTCCTCCTTTCTTCCAGAGGGCCGTCGGTCAGGCGCCCGGCGCCACGATCAATGAGCTCTTGGGACCCTGTGGGCAGAGTCCACGTTCGATCCGGACGAACGGTGAAAATATTTTCGCTCCGTGCAGATCTTCCAACCCATCATTCATATTAATTAATGGAAAATTAATTCCTACGATTTGCTTATATAATCGACCAATAGTCTATATGTACCGACTGCCTTTTCAACTAGAAAGCAGTGACTGGTATATGTAAATTCCACATGATCAACCTTTGTTCTACGCTTGCCTTATGGAGTTTTGAATATACGGGAGAGCTACCTGGCTTTTCCACGATATCACATACTGTTTTTCCGTGAAGCCTATGTCAAAATCGTTCATGGCTGCGCAAACGCGATATTTTCTAAGCAAATTAGACAACTCCTTTTTCTTTTCCTTCGATAACGATATCGGCGTGATCACATGATTTTTTAGTATGGGCATTATACGCGGCGATATTTCGGGTGCGCTTTCCTTTACTGAAAACATTGAACCGTTAATTTTTTCTCCGTGTTCAAACGAAACGCGCTTATTTGAATTATTCATAACGGGCATCTTTATTTCATCCTCTCCCACCGTCACCGTAAGAAAATTAATGCTGGCCGGCAGAATCTCTACTTTACCAATCATTCGATATTATTTTTTCTATTGTTTTCGAATTCTAATTCCGGTTTATTCTGAAAGATAAAATCTAAACGCTATTTAAATAAGAATTTATCATCTTTAAGTTTATCATTCGCATATTACATATAAAGGTAGTCACTATTATCCTAATACAAGTTCATACTTGATCTACGCTCGCTCCAACTTATCTCATTCACTCTTTAGCATGTCTCTCTTACTCTCTCTCTCTCTCTCTCTCTAAATAAAGCATTAATTTATCTAAAGTGATCTCACTTTTTACGTCACTTTGAAACATAAACACACTATTTTTATAGGGAGTTTCATGTAAATTTATGGTTTTGCATTTCAAATTTGTTATTTTGTTATGATAGTGTCGGATGGTGTAAGGATGATGGGTGAAATAAATTTACATCACAAGTATAACTATAGAATTAATGAAATATATTGGGAAAAAACAAATACTTTACTATAATTTTACACACTCAGACGTCCTTCTCGCACGCTGTCGAAACTAACTCTCATTTTCTTTTCGCAAAGAGCAATTTGTTAACTCGGTTAACGGTACTTTATGCAGTACGGGTACAAACCTGTATTGTCACTACATACGGTGTATTCGAGCGCTATAGAGTTTCCCCGTAATTATATCTAGAGGACCCTTTTATATACTGTCTACAGCTCGGCCATTCTGACAATACAGTCGTTCTCGGCTGGTAATTAATTTAATTATTACAAATAAATAACAATTTTATAGTTGGCTCACATAAATTATGGCACTGATTGCAAGTTGTAATAATACATGAATTATTAACATATTTGATTTAATTTATTTACGATGTTGACATATATAATAATCAGATAATTGTAAGCTTATTATGTAATATCTATATATTGATTCATGTTGTTCGCTTATACAATGGTAGTGTATTTTCATCACTTGAAACCCTCTATGTCATTTACAGCATACCGATCACAATTTAATACATTTTTTATCTCGCACGGACCCTTGAATTTCGGAATAAATTTTTTGTTAACTTCCACCGATGTATCCGATATTTTTTATCATTAAGCAATCGTCTTTTTATATGAATTCGCATCTTTTCGCTACTTATTATAGCAATTTTCATTAATTAATTGGTTTTTGGATATATTAGTCGCTACTGTCTGCCGTATCGCTTCCAGATTTCTTCGATGTCTTGATTTTTACTAAATAGAAATCGCATATAGTCACTAATATATCCTAACTGATCAATTCCGAATAATAAGCGACTTGGCGTTTCGTTTGTAACTAGCTATTTCGTATTATTAAGCGCAAATTTAACTATGTCTACTACTACGTACCAATTTTTTGGCGTTTCGCACAATTTTGCGATCATCTACTCATTCGCGCGAAGTGTTCCAACCGCGATCAACGATTATTCAATATTTTCTTCTTTTAAAAAGTCTTTAAAAATATTTTAAGTAAACGCGGTTTTGTGATCTGCTATAATTCTCCTAGGCTTACTGTAATACTCTTTTCAGTGTTTAATCGTTTCTTCCGATTTCGTTGACTTACAAGGATACAATTTCAAAAATTTCGTAAAACCATCAACAACTACTAGCAAATGCTTATTTCCTTTTGGATTTGTCTCCAGTGCTCTTAAATGATCTATATACTCCGTACCAAAAGGCAAGCTTTCCTTTTCTATACTATGGCAAAAGCCTTCACGCTCGCCACTTAGCGAAGATAACTCAATCCAACGCAGATAATTTGGTATATAGTTTTTCATTTTTCACCTTAAATTCGGAAGCTAGTAAACTTTGCTTATATTTTTCTCGACCTTGTCGATTCAGACGTGTCCAAGATCATCATGATACGTCCGAATGACATAATTTTCCATTAAACCCGGAACATAGAACAATAACTTTTTCATTTTATCTTTACGGTACACAAGACCGTCGCGTAAATCAAAATTTTTAATGGCTCATTCTTTTCCTGGGACAATGTCGTATTTCAAAATCATAATTCAAAATCATAAATGTATCCCGTTCAAATAAATTTCGAAACGTTTAATTGAATTTACTACGGTAAGGCATTACAGTTCTGAGCTATGATATTTAGACTCAATCAGAGTCGACGTTGGCTGTAAAATAATACGCGTTTCCGCGAATTATCGGCTTGCTTCTGCAATAAGATCGAATCTCGCACTCACGTCAAAGTGTAATTCGGTTTCCACTGTCGGAGAATAAATACTTAAAATTGGTTTATTCGATAAAATTTCTTTCAGTTTTTCAAATGCCTCGTGATGTTTTTCGTTAAATTCAATCGCGTTTCTGTGTATGAACTCATACAATGGCAATCCCGCAAAAAATCGATGAAAAGAACATGCTAAAGAAACAAAACGCAAAACTTCTTTCGAATTACGCGACACCGGATAATTTATGACAGCGGCAATATCGTGATCATTGTCACAAGTCATCAAGTCCTATCCCCTGAAAATTAACACGATAGCCTAAGTAATTTACTTCAATTTGCAAAAAAAACATTTATTTAATTTAAATATTAATGAGTGTTTCAATGCCAATTCCAAAACTTAAGTAACACGTAAAGTTGCAATATTTTCATCTAAGTTTTCCGACGCTATTAGGAACACATCCAAAAATATAAGCAATTTTTCTTGTCGTGTTAATTTAAAGAATATTTTCTAGATAAATTTCGCAAACACTTTAGGAGCGTTTATTAAACCGAACGAACAAAACAAGAATTCGTATTGACTTAGTGGCGTTATAAAGAATGTATAAGGAATTGACTCTTCGGACATTCTAAAATTATAATATCCGTCATTTAAATCTGTGTAATATTTTTTATTTATCAAGTGACCAATGTTATCATCTATTAGTTGACTAGGAAAATTATCCTTAACAGTGATTTTATTCAATTTGCGATAATCTATACAAAGTCGCATTTCGCCATTTTTTTATCAATATATCAACAAATCGTCTAATATTACCTGTAATTTTTCTTTATCCACATGCGATAAACCACGCGCTCTGAAGCTAATAATATCGTTATTTTTTAATGATAGTTTCATTTCCAACTCGTTTACATATACACTCGATTCCTTTTCATTTAAATAATTACTATACGATTCTTTTACCTATGGCATCAATACTCATAACTGAATTTGTTTGTAATTTATCATCTTCCTCACTATAATACACACAAACAATATTCAAAAGTTCTGTAACTACAATACTCAGTTCGTTGCTTGAAATTCCGTTTATTTTCTTTTTAACAATCAATTTGCCGTCTTCTCCTATGAATGTTATTGACGGATGTTTTGTGAAATCACGACCTCAAATCACTATGCTTGCCATCGTATGCTCAGATACTACATAAAATCTTAAATCTATCACAATCTCTTCGATTTCAAACGTATTTTCAAAAATGGCGTTAATTTTCATGAGAGAACCATTATACCGCTAAATTCCAGGTCAGGATTTGATAAAGGCAAACGAACTTCGATAGGAACAAACTTTTCTTTAATAAAACTAATGGGTGATTCCGAATCTAATGCCGCGCTTAACGTAAACTTATAGGTCTCATTGTATCTATCTTTTACCGCTTAACGTTAATGGAACAGCGCATCCACGAGTCGCTGAAATGTCATGAGTGCGTTCATTAGCCCGAACGGTATTCTCTTAAACTGCCTCAGCTCCGAACCTGGTATGATAAAGGCAGTGTAGCCTTTACTTCTTTCGACCACTGGCACTTTAAAGTACGCCTGTTGCAAGTCGAGATATACCGGGCTTTTCGTAGCTTGTCCAAAATTGCGTCGATGCTCGGTATCGGATAGGCATCCTTCTTCGTCCGTTTGTTTAGCTCTCTGTAATCTATACAGAAACTATAACATTCGTCTGACTTTTTCACTATCACGGGCGAGCTAAACCAGTCACTCGCGGATTTTTTTGTTATACCCTCTCGGTACATTCTTTCGACCTCTTCTGCGCTACCTGCCACATTTTCGGTGACATGCGCCTCGAATGGTGCTTCACCGGCGATTCATCTATTGGATGTACAAATAAGTTTCCGCCGTTTTTTTATAAAGAAATAAGAATTTAGTAAAAAAAGGTACAAATAATGTCATTCAAAATATTGATCATCACTTTCTACTACTTTTGACCATCCTTCGGGCAGCAAGTGGATACCCCGCTAAAAAATTGCTTGTCTTTTGAGGCGATCCACGAATCGAACCATTTCTTCTATTCCTCGTATGAAGCGAAGTGCTGTTCAGCCAGACTATGAATCATCGACCGGAATAGGTGGAAGTCTGAAGGAGCAATGTCTGGTGATTGCGGCAGTGGGGGTAGGATGTCCAAACTCAGTGCTTCTAACGCTTCCTTTACGATTTTTGCAACATGTGGCCGAGCTTGTCATGCTGAGAAATGACTTTATCATGCCTTTTGGCATTTGTGGACATTTAATCTTCAATGCTCGGCTCAATTGCATCAGCTGTTGTTGGTAACGTTCCCCGCTGACGCTTTGATTGTGTTGGAGTAGTTCGTAATAGATTACTCCAAGCTGATCCTACAAAATACACAGCATTAACTTCTTGTCATGAATGTTTGGCTTGGCCATCGAAGTAGAGGCATGCCCGGGCTTACCACATGACTTCTTACGCTTTAGGTTGTCATAGTGAATCTACTTTTCGTCTCTCGTAACGATACGATGTATAAATCCTTTGCGATTTTGCCTTTTGAGCAATTTTCGCAGGTGAATAAACGAAGCTCGAGGTCTTTTAGCTTCAGATCGTAAGGAACCCAATTTTCTTGTTTTTGAACCATACCTAGGGTTTTGAGACGTTGTTAAAAATCTTGCTGAGTCACTCCTAACTCTTGAGCAAGTTCTTCCTGTATTTGGCACGGATCTTCCTCCAGCAAAGCTTCCAATTCTGTGTCACCATACACTTTGGGCCTTCCACTGTGTGTTTTGTCCTCCACGTCAAAATCACCACTTTTAAATTTTTGGAACCACTCCCGACAACTTCTTTCTCTCAAATTAACATCACCATACGCTTATATGAGTAGCCAATGTGCATCAGCTGCAGATTGCTTTAAATAATGGAAGAAAATTAACAATTCCCGCAAATGACGCTTACTTGGCTCAAAACTTGACATCTTAACACGATGAAAACTAAGTGATGCTAGCAAAAAGTAAAAAGTATTAGAAGGTTAAACCATTGCCAGATGTCAACATATACTATATGACTTTTTACAGCTGACAATTTCGATGTTATCTTATCGGTGGCGCCATCTTTTCAAAACGGCGGAAACTGATTTGTACACCTAATATTATGATATGGAGCTCGGTGAGGTTCGTCATGCCGCTCTATTGTTGGCTCTGGAGTTTTTTCTCCACTCGTCTCGCTATCTCCTGTTTTTCTACGGGCCTCAATTCTGAAATGCCTACGCAGTCGGCTATAATTTGCGCTCTCTCATGGATAACATTGCGATAAAATTCTGTCCACTCTCCTTCTCGAGCACGCCATAATCCACGGCCTAGCTTAGCTTCCATGTCCCTCGCATAACAGAAATTCATGCCAAGTATGACATCGTGGTCGAGAGCGTTAAGCACTCTTACCCTTACATATTCGTCATGGCTGTCAATGTGTATTGGCATCTTTATTTCTCCTGCTATAGTTACTCGATCTCCCGTCGCTTCTTTGACGATTGTGCCTGATTTCTCTAGCCAACCTCTGTACCTAGCTGTCAGTACAGATCCAAAGAGTGTGCACATAGCTATATTGTTTTGATGTCGATTTTCAAAACGGAATATTCATGGCCAATCGGTATTACTATGAATTAGGTGGGACCAACAGTCTGTGTTGTACTACAACCGGCTAAGATCGTATGAAACCATCACTGCTGAGTTATACAAACACCTACTGAAAGATTTGCAACAGAAATTGATCGAACATAGATCAGCAAACGCGAGCAATGGGCGTAGTTATTCTCTTGCATGAAAACGTCGATCACATGTTGCGGAAACCGTCAAAAACACCCTGTTGGACCTCGATTGAGAACTGTTACCGCATCCAGCGCACTCGCCTGACATAGCGCCTTCTGATTACTACCTATTCAGATCGATGCAGCACGACCTCGTTGATACGCACTTCCAACATGTTCAAGAAGTGCAAAAATTTGTGGATAATTAGAAAGCGTCTTTAATTTTAAATTAAATCTAATTTCAATACTTTGAAACTTCTTTTGTTTTTTAAAACAGATGCTTTTAAAATATTTAATGTCTTTTATTAAGAAATTGTATAGGGCACTTATATTATAATAAATATATTTTTAACAGTACTAAACGTTTCTAATACAAATAATTTAAAAAGTAATTTTTATTACTTAAAAATATTTTTATTACTACAAAATCATTTCTATAGAATCTATTCTTTCTAGAATTGCGCATACTGTATATAAATTTGATATATGGCGGTTGTACCCGGAGAACTGAGAGGCATGTACTAACAACGTGTGTGTGTTGAGGAACATGATTAAATATCAATGTTTCTCAACAGATAGTTTCCCATATGTCTATGAACTTTACACTTTTCTAAGCGTCTGTTCGCAATGAATATAGGTATATAGAATTAGACCGCGCGCTCTTGGCAACATAGTTGAAGCCTAAACCAGAGTGAGAGAGCAATACAGGAAATCGTGTTGTCTCTCTCTTATAAGCAAGGTAGTAGGAAGTAAAGGAAATCAGGGAAACAGTAGCAATAGAAATATACCCAGCAGAAATATACGTTTCTCCTATACTCTATACCATTGTAATTGTTGAACTGCCTCCCTACACTTCCCCTCGATTAAGAGAGAAAATTCGACTCCAGGCCTATCTCTGCCCTTCAATATGGACTTCACACGTTTAATTAATTTAATTTAACGTTTAATCGCGCAGTCGAATATATAAGTATATGACTAGCGACAACCAACAAAATATGATTTTCTGATTTCTTTAAATATTTTTTTACACAAAAAATAGTTTTCAAAATAAGATTATATGATGAAGAAAATCAAGAAATAGCTCTGTAGTTTTCATAATCAAATATGATTATTTAAAATTTCATAAAAATTTTAATATACTGTAACAGTGGCGTATCCCAGTGAAAGCTACTTCATGCTCCGGCTCAGCACGCCTCGGCCTCTGCTCGCTTAGCACGTCACCAGATTCTGTTAGATAACAACAGAACACGTTTGTTTTATTAATAATCGTTCCGTAAGCGTAACCCACGTTCACCACGCACCGGTTCCTGGTCGCTCAACACGCCACCAGGTTCGCTTACGAAACGTCAAAATTTCCCTTAAATATTTAATTTTATTATTTCTTTTATTTTGTTTCGCGTTGCTTGTCGTGTCTGTACACTGTACGTTAGCTTCGGCTCAACACGCCTAGGCCCTTGGTCGCTCAGCACGCTACCAAGTTTCTTCCAATATATTTTTTTTAGATATTTAAATTTATTTCCCATTCTCTCGCTCGAATAGACATATTCCCCTTTATAGCTTCCAATTCTTGCTTGGACAGGGTTGTTTTAATTTCAATAATGCTTATGATTTAAAAATAAAAATATAAATTTATTTAATAAAATAATATAACAATAAATAAAATATAACGAAAACATAATATAAAAATAATTAAATATAATAAAATATAATTCTCTACTCTGCTTTCTCTACGGCTTTCAATAATTACAATTAATAATTTAAATAATTTAAATTCAAAAATAATTAAATTTAAATAAAAAATAATAATTCTCTACTCTGCTTTCTCTACCGCTTCGGTCCTCACTCTCGTGCATATATCCCCTTTGCCACGCCGCACCACACTTCACCGTGTCGCGCAGTGCCTTCGCCGCTTCGCGTGACTTCGCGAATGGCTTCGCCAATTTCGGCCAGAGTCGCCCCCCCCTGCATCGCTGAAGCGCTCGCTCTATCCGCGACGCTTACTTTTGCGCGGCTACGCGATTATTATATGCGTCTGAAATAATCACATGCATATAATACACGTATTGTAATTTGTATTGTATTTAATATAATATTAATTCGTTCGCGCGCGATTCTGTTTCTTTGTTGCGCCGGCACATTCCAGCATGATTGTGTTTGATTTTTTTCCCAAACACGAAATGACAGTTATCGCTCAGCCACCGTATTTTCCAGATTCGCTCCCTGTAACTTTTTTTCCGAAACTAAAAAATCCGCTTCGGGGAACGCACCATGAGTCCATAGTCAATATCGCCGGACAAACTATTTGTGTCGTGAAAAAACAGATGACAAACACACACTAATGGAGACATGGCACTCAAATTTCACATGAATATTAAGAAAAGTTGTACCAATATAGGAAAAAAAATTTTACCGATTCAGTTTACGTGTGGAGTTTAAATGCACCAGTCCGGGTCAAATTCGATCGGATGGTAGGTACCCAAGATTCCAATAATACGCATAATTTTTTAAAGAAAACTGTTTATATCTTATTAGTAAATAAAAAGAAGAATCCATTAAAAGTGATGAATTTTACAAATATATATATTCATATAAAATCCTAATGCTTTTCCTGGATAGTTTGATGAATCAGTCGATTAAGAAAGAAAACATTACTCAAGATTGGTTTTGTAGCTATCACCTGCTATCACTAATGGAATTTCTAATATATTTATATTATAAATTATAATAAGAAAATATATTAAACAGACAGAAAACGTTATTCATCTTTTTTATTACAAAAATAAATCTTATTATATCAGGTATGTGAATAAGTCTTTCCCGTTTTTTTTTCAAATTTTGAGCCTTTATTGTGAAAAAATGGTTACAAATGAATTATTGAAAGTATTGGCCATCGCTAGCTACAACTTTTTCCCATCTTTCTGGCAACATACGGATCCCGTTGCGAAAAAATTCGACCGATTTGGCCTCTATCCAGTCATCCACCCATTTTTTGGCTTCCTCGTAGGAATGGAAGTGCTGGTCAGCCAGGCCATGCGTCATCGATCTGAAGAGATGGTAATCAGACGGAGCAACGTCTGGACTATACGGCGGGTGGGGTAGGACTTCCCATTTGAACGTTTCTAAGTATGTTTTCACCGGCGGTGCAACATGTGGGCGAGCATTGTCATGTTGCAAAATAACTTTGTCGTGCCTGTCGGAGTATTGTGGCCGTTTTTCTCGCAGTGCGCGGCTCAAACGCATCAATTGTCGTCGATAGACCTCGCCTGTGATCCTTTCATTCGGTTTCAGAAGCTCATAGTAAACCACACCTAGCTGGTCCCACCATATACAGAGCATGAGCTTGGCGCCATGAATATTTGGCTTGGCCGTCGATGATGATGCATGGCCGGGTAGTCCCCATGATTTTCTTCGCTTCGGATTATCGTAACGTATCCACTTTTCATCGCCAGTCACGATACGATGCAGAAAATCCTTTCTTTTATGTCGCTGAAGCAGCTGTTCGCAAGTGAAAAAACGCCGTTCGACGTCTCTCAGCTTCAGTTCGTACGGCACCTAATTTCCTTGTTTTTGGATCATTCCCATGGCTTTCAAACGCTTGGAAATGGTTGTTCGGTCAACTCCCAATGCTTCAGCAAGTTCTTCTTGCGTTTGACAAGAATCTTCATCAAGCAAAGTCGCCAATTCTCGATCTTCAAAGATTTGCGGCCGCCCGGAACGCTCCTTGTCTTCCACGTCGAAATCACCGCTTTTGAAGCGTCGAAACCATCCGCGAACACTTGAATCATCGACACAACCTTCTCCATAAGCCTCCTGAAGCAATCGATGCGTCTCGGCAGCAGATTTCTTCAAATTGAACCAATAAAGTGAAACTTCCCGCAAATGACGTCGACTCGGCTCAAATTTCGACATTTTCACGATATCAAAAATTTATGATGCGAAAAAATTTTAACTAATGTGTTAGTATGGAATTGTTGACATATGAATAAGCTTTGATTATGACATATGTAACCATTGAATACTCGCACAGTATTGGTGGCGCCATCTCTTACAAAAAACGGGAAAGACTTATTCACACTCCTAATACTAATTTTAGTATATTAATCTGCATATATGTGTCAACTTTTTATTTATTTCGATTGTCGTACACTTAATCCATAAATATTTATATCACTCCTGCAGTTCTTTATTACATCTTTTACAAATAAATATAATTATTTTCTAAAATAATATAATTATTATGACAGACTGTTCTTCTTTGTAACAACCTGCATAGAAACTCACTGATATAAATATAATTATTACCTAATACAATTCTAATGTTGTTAAACTATCCTTATTTAAACTAATATTGTTAGTGAGGGACAATGTAAATGTTACAAAAGCAATTTTATTATAAAGTAATATAATTTTAATGGCAATTAAATAACTCGAAATTAATCCATTATACAATTAATCATGTATTTTAAACAATATTTTGAATGAAAAAATTAGTAATTCATTTTTTTCAAAAAAGCTGAGTATTGACAATATAATTTTAGGAGCCTAAAGTTGGTGAAACTGCCACGGGTAGTGCTCGCACAAAGTTAACATTCGTGCATGAAGCAAATATTCGTTCATATTACTTACAAGCATATTTTTTAAAAAAAAATAAAAACTGTAAAAATTAATGAAAATACAGAATAAAAAGTGTTAAAAAAGTAGAATTCAATTGTTAAAAAAGTAGAGTAACGCTGCAAAAAATGTATCATGAAATTTTCTACACATTATCGAAAGAGTCAAGAGAGACTGCTGTAAAGAATTGCCTTCTTAGGAGTGTGATTATCCATTTAAGTTTTGATTGTATTCCTAAACCTAAAGATGGTAAAATTAAAAAATTTAATTTATTTTATGATATTGAAATGACCAACAATTATAAAAGTATACAAAAATAATAAAAATTAAATGCGATAGAACATTAGTTAATTAAAACTGATATTATAGTTATGTTTCTAAATAAAAGACATGTATTATAGTATTCAAGTAGGTGAATTTATATCAAAATTATTTTTATCTAATTTTTTTTATTGCATTGTGTTTACTTAAAATATAAAGAAAACAATTATATCACATTGATGTTGGTTTTAATATACTATAGGATTATAAAATATAGTATATATTTTATGTTTATTAAATATATTATGTTTCGTTCAAAAAAAAACAAAAAACAAGTACACTCCATATCTGTCCATATACACTCTGTACTATCTGATACTTCTAATCAGGTACTATTTGCTATTATTTTATCTAAGATAAATCTCTGCTCCCTTATTTTTCTTTCTTTTCTTCCCCTTACTCACTTTGGCTTTCTCTCTCTCTCTCTCTCTCTCTCTCTCTCTCTCTCTCTCTCTCTCTCTATTACACGCAGAACAATCAAGGGATTTCCAAAACAGCGCCGTCTACCGGACAAAACTAAACTACCATTTCCGGCTAATTTTTTATTAGCTTTTCCCATGAAAAGTGAGCGAAGTTTCCACTCCTTTTCTCTACCCTCCATATTTATGATCTTGAAATGAAACAATATATTTTGTTAATATAATTGACTTATACTATTATTATCTTTTTAATTCATATAATATCTGCAAACCCAGGTAGACTTCAAGGCATTTACTTTAGTGTTTATTTTTACCACCAAGGCACCACCATTCCAAATGTCAGAAGGTAATCGATAAAAATTTCTTTTTAGCTTCTTTTTAGTTAATGGTTAGTAACACGTAGGTTGGTAGTAGTAATACTATATAGTTTATAGTAATAAAAATTAACCAGTTTACCGTATAGGCAACGTAATACGAGTTATATATGCATATATACATAAATGTGTGCACGCGCAACGTTTGCCGATACCGACGCTATCATTTAACTTTTAACAATTTTTCAGCAATTTAATCATATTGTGTGCTAGTTTTTTTTAAAATCTCAAAAAAAATTTTTATTTTAATCGTGATACGAAAGCATAAAGAAAATGTCGATTGGTGTACCTATAAAAGTTTTACATGAAGCAGAGGGCCACATTGTAACCTGTGAAACGAATACCGGCGAGGTATATCGTGGAAAACTCATAGAAGCAGAGGATAATATGAACTGTCAAATGCAAAATATTACAGTCACATATAGAGATGGACGAATTGCGCAATTAGAAAACGTTTATATTCGTGGCTCCAAAATGAGATTTTTGATATTACCAGATATGTTGAAAAATGCTCCAATGTTTAAAAGACCTGGAGGGAAAGGTTCTGGCACAGCAGGCAGAGGGAAATCTGCAATTTTACGAGCACAAGGTATAGTTAGATAGCTCTTTCTATTAATAAATTAAGTATTATTATTATTATTATTATCTTTTAATAGCAAAGTTTCAAAATTTTATTAATTTATTTTCGCAGCTAGAGGTCGAGGAAGGGGACAAAATCAACGAGGGAGAGGTACGGGTAGTGCACCTTGGCTCAATCAACAAAATCAAACGAGTGGTCCTCAACCTGGACGGGGAAGAGGCTAATTATATTAAAAATATTATATATTTTACGATGATCCAAATAATAAAGCGAACTAATTGTTCAAGCTATTCTTATTTTTTGAATAATAAGATATAAATCACATAAGATGCTTAATGATACTATTCTTTAGATTACTATTATTTCCATAAATAAAAGTGTTAAAATTTATTATAATAATTTATTACTTCTACCTATCTCGTAAATAAATATATTTCTTTGTGTATTCTTGTAAAAATGTTCAATTCTATTTACTAATTTTTATTATGTATGTAACTTATTTTATGTTTGAACATATCATAAAAACAAAATTAATATTTCATTTTAGAATGCTTAGGAATTACTAGTGTAAAAAATATAAAATAATTCTTTCACATACGTACATGACCATATCAGATTTTTTCAGAACCATTTATTTGCTTTCTAAACTGAATACAAATAAAATAAAAAATATCTGAAAAGTGCAAGAAATTTATGATTAAAATTCTATTAATTTCAAAACATTTTAATTTATTGAAAATAAAAAGTGGTGGAACTTTATGTAACCTATTGCAAAGATTACTAATCAGTTTAACAATAATTGTACATACTAGTTACAAATTAAGTTTAAAAAAAAAAAAATATTTTTATAATTGTCATTTTTCATTATACTCTATTAGAATGTACTTCCAGATTAAAATTTATGGAATTATCAAAGTTCAAAGTGATCATAATGTAATTTTCTTTTCTTACCAAATATTGAAAGTAAATAATTTTTACAAAACATTAACTCTTATAACAATAAAAACCAGATAGAAATCAAAATGTAATTCCTTTTAAAAACCTTATACAAATAAATTATTCAATAAGGTTTCTACTAGTACAAGTATTTATAAAAACAATTATTTTGTAAGGTATATTTTATATGTAGGTACAATTTCTTGAAAAATATAATATATTCTAAATGTATGAAATACTTTCATTTATTTTCTGAAATATTTCAATTTTTATTAATAGTTATAGTCTTCTATCTGCTAGTATTATTATTTTAATTTATACAGGATTACACCCTAGCTTAGCCCTATGACCTGATCTTAATATTTATCTTTATCCTTTTTCCATAAAAAATAATTATCAATAATATAATTTTCCAAACCACACTCTAAATGACGCTCCAAATCAATCTAATTATAAATTTTGCTTAGCAGTTTGGTCCTAAGGTTACGACGTTGAGCTTCAAGAACAACATTAAATACTTATAATATGGTTAAAAAAAATGTTAAATATTTTTTACCTATATATTAATAAATAACGCGACTTTACTTTTTATAAATATATAGTTATGTATATATCACTAAATATTGTAACCGCCAGTATGAAAATATCGATTATAGTTATATTCGCTTAGAAAAACAGCTAGATTATTGATTTGAGTAGATACAATATCGTACATACATAGATATATTCATACACACACACATATATAATCGAGAATCTAGAATATTATAATTTCGATTCAGTATAAAAGAATTTTATTTTACATATATTGCAATTTTATTAATGATTTAGAGATGAAAGAAAATATTTTAGATAAAGTAGTGTTATATTGTTAACTGTGCTTATGCGTTTGTCATAACTTTACAACATCTAAAACTTTATATTATATTTTTTAATGAATTAATAGCTCATTTTTACTTCCATTTAGCGCTGCTGAAAAATTGAGCTTGAATTTAAGTTTTAATTCTAACCAGTGCCACCTTAATTTCATGTGTGACAACATTCAAACCTAAAAACCTTTTTGTTTTCGCACGAAATAGATCATTAGTGTGCGTGCGTGTATTATATTATGTGTATATGTATTATGTGCAAGTAAAATAATTTTATTTATTAATTTTTGTTAATAATTTAAAATTTTGTTCTAAAAAAAATAATTCAATTTATATAATAAGAATAACTACTATAGAAATATATCCAGTCAGTTATTAATAATGTTTTCAACTTCTAGTGTTTTTTACGAGAAATATATATAGTGCATAGCAGTAAGGAAAACGAATGAGCATCTACTATATATTATACTTGATTTTATTTTTTTTTAACTGCAACACTTGTATTTCGGATGAATTTGAAAACAAATAATTCAAATTAAAAGATATTTCATATAATATTAATCAAGCTTTTATTGCAATACTGATTTATGAAATTTAATTTAAAAACTTGAGTTATCCAAGCGAGCCACCACCCAAGCAAAAAATTTTACACATTCCATATCAGTTTAAAACGTGGTTTAAAATAACTTCAATAGGGTTTGGTTTGTTAATATGTGCTCTATTATATTAACGATTAACGAATTTTTATTTAAATTTCATATAAATATTTTTAATAAAATAAAGTTTAAAAAATATTGTTTGAAATAATTAATCGAATAAAATACTATAGAGATATTAAAATACTTTTATTTAAAATGTAATTTAAAGATTTATTACATAATCGATTTGATACACTACTAATTTGGTTAGAATCTACAGTCTAAAGTTTCTTTCCAAATTGTAAGTCTTGATGGATGTTAAGTTAAAGCATTAATGGCTGCAAGCATGTCCATCCCAAAATAGGATTTGGCTCGCAGCGTCTTTGACACCTGTAAGCCATTTTATTAGAACTCCATAAACTAAAAAGAAACATTTCTCCTGCATGATTTTTTACGAGGAATTTTTCTTGCACTGTGACAAGTGTTAAAAATGCCACCCTAAATAACTGAAATCCTATTGGCTGTGAACCTTTCAGATTTTTCCGCCTTTCGGGCAAACAATGGCTCTACAGAACTGTACTGGTGTAGTGTTAGCTAAAACGAAAATTATATACCTATATTTAGCATATGTACCGATATAGATATATTACGATCATGCAATGGTACTACACCAGAAATGTTTTGTATTGAAAAAAGGCGCAAAATTGCAGATTGGAGTAAGTTCAACAATCTTCTTCTCTCTTTAAAGGCGCATGCGCACAAGGTGAAACCCTACCCTACGCGAATCTCCGTCTGTCCGTCTATCGGGATAAGGTGCCGAGGCCGGCCAAGAAGACGACGTTGACGACCTTCTCTCCTCTTTACGCGTTATACGCGTTCACATATTCCACTCTAAATAGCACACAAAGCGTAAAATTTATACAATTTTAAACAAACAGTGAGACAATTTTACTAATATAAACTGCTTTCGCATATTATTGGGAGAGTGAACGCGAAACAACGAACGCCGTTGCCGGTTAAACAAAGGGTTCATATTACCAGAAAGGACGAACCACATAAAAGATCATTTTGGAATTCATACTGTGTGGTATAATTGTGTGCGTGGATTCACATTCGCCGCTCTCTATCTATATACCAAGAAGGAAAAGAATCGCAGCCGCGGAGTCGCGGGTTCACGTATATAGTACCTATATAACCATACGTAGGTAGCAGTACCGCTGTCCCTTTCCTCCTGATTGCATTGCTAAGTAATACGACGCGCTTGCGCGTTAAAGGTTGCAGAGCCTCATACGCGCTAGGCCACGCAAAAACACTTGTCTTTTTGGTTAATTGATGTGATTGCGATCGCCGCGAAACATCTAGGCGCGCTCTCTGCGAGGAAGACTCGATCGAGAGATTTATCAGTGGGGACAATATAGATGCACTTACAACTCCGTAAGGTTTGTAGTTATAATATATGGCCATTTAATAAATCGAATTGATCGTAAGCACGCGTCGCCTTTGTATCTATCAAAAATGTCATCATTAATTTTAGATGACGTTTGAGCTTTTAGATTTGTTCTGCTTTGGTTATATTTCACAAATATTTATTCATTTGTTTGATTGATAATTTATATATTTATTAAGCGTTTGCCGTGTAGTAATAACCAATGATTAGGCAATGTACTTAGTATAGAATAATTTATTATGCTTCATATTCTAGGTTCTGCTAGGTTTACTGTGATCAAGGGAAGTAACAAATACTGTAATAGTTGCTGTAATCAAACTTCTTACTATTCTAGCTTAGAATGAAGAAAAAACAAAGTTTGTAAAAACTATTTTGAATCTTAAATTATTTGTTGTTATTAATTTTGTTTAATTTTTTAGGCATGTTAAAGTTTCAATAAAAATGCAAATTTTGTTTATTCAATACAAAAGTTTGCTTTATACATGGAGCTCGTCATTAAACATTGGCAACTGCACTATTAAAGGGGATATTGAAAGTAAAGAAAGGTGGATCAATTATTTTTTAATAAAAACATTTCTAAATAATTTTTTGTTCGACCCAAAACTTATTATACTGAAAATTCTTTTTTAATTTTTAAAGCACTTGAATTTTTATCTGATTGAAGTTACCTGTTGAACAAATAAGGATTGAAGAACTTTTTATTCATCATGGCTACAAAACAAAGGTATAAATAAAAATATTTATATATATATATGTGTATATATATATATATATATATATATATATATATATGTATATATATGTGTATGTATGTATATGTATATATATATATATATATATATATATATATATATATATACCATACACAAGAAATATTTTATTAGAACATTTTTTTATTAAATGTACCTCTTGGTATATTATTAAATCATATTCTAAGCAATATTTAGAAATATAAAAAGTAGAATTGTTTAATATTTATTTATGGTAAACAATGAACTATTTTTGTAATTTATTGTGTTTTGCATGTTTGATCTTTCATTTTGGTAAATAATTATAATTTTATTACCATTATGCAAATATTTCTTTTTTATTTTTTACGCTATTACATTTTCATGCATATTATCTAGCGCTTATTGAATAATTATGTAGAAAATTAAATTTTATTTTTTAATTTTTTTAAAATGGGTGACATTTATTCAAATGAATTACAAGTCTTCTTATCAAATACCGTGGAGTTACCTAGAAATTTGTAAATCTGATATTTTAATTTCTGAATATGCATAAAACATAGTCAAGATAAAATCTAGAAAAGTTATTTAAATCAGAATTTTCTTCATCGACAAGAGTCAGAAATGTGATGCTTATGAAGATAGTGGAAAGTTATAAACACAGGAAAGTGTTAAACTTTTGAAGAGCGAGTAGAAAATATGCATGATTGCACAAAAGTCAAAGTGATACTTTTAAACAAGTAAAGTATCATGGACATTGATAATATGTTTCAGAAGGACTGAGAGGCAAGACAGGGACAAATATAGTGATTCTAACACTGATAGTGATGATAACGTTACTATTAGAAGACAATTAGTTTCTTCTGTGGAGCGTAAGCGTCAAGAAAAAATAAAAGAAACAAGAGAAAAATTAAGGACATTGTGTGACAATGATGAGGAAAATAATGCAGATGAAAAGAAGTATGATAGGGCAAAACCTTTTATGACAGCTGTACCATTCCCCACTTTTACAAAATATTCTAAAAGACTACCTAATAAAAAAAGGAAACGTTTAAATAGTAAAACCGAAAGTAAATCGGAATCAAGTTCTAGTGTAGAATTTAATGAGAGTTACTTAAAACCAAAGCACCCCATATCTAAATTTAAAAATTCCAATAACAAGCATTTGCTTGATGACTATGCTGATGTTAGTACTCCAACTAAGTCAGATGATGAAAATATAATAGTTGATAAAGAACAAGACTTAGCTTTAAAAGATTATGTAAAGGAGGAAATAATAAAAGTAGAAAAAATGTTGGATGAATTAAAAAATGATTTAGAAATTCAAAAGGAGTTTTTTGTTAACAAGAAAGTAACTGTAGTTAGGGATTCTAAATTTATTGCTCATAAAATATTAAGCATATATGATGAAACTCATCATAAAATTAAAGATAATCGTGATAAATTTGTTAATCATTATAAAACATGGATGAACAGTTGTAACAAAAGTAGCAAAAGATCTGCAAACAAAACAGTTAATTCGGTAACCAAACGTAATCATAAAGAAAAATCTAATAATTTATCCAATAAGTCTAATAACGAAAAAATTAATGATAAAAAAAGCCAAAATATTAATGGTAAAGGTAAAGATTCTGATGAGTCTGATGAAAATGAATGTATATCTAAGGAAGACCAAGTAATTGATAATAAATCTGATTCTGATAAAAGTAATATTTCTTTAGATAAAGCAAGAGAATTAAGAAATATATCTCAATCTAATAAAAGTGAAACACCTGAAAAAGGTGAAGAATTTAGGAAAAATAAATCAAATAATTTACAGGAATTGAATCAAAATACATCTACATCAGAAAATTCACAACATAATAAAAAAGATAACACAAATGATAAGCATTCTTCTAGTTCTGCTGAATTAAATTCAGAGGAAAAAAAATTGCTGGAAGCCTATCAATCAAAGGAAACAGAAAATGAAAAAGAAGATAATTTAGATGAAAGCGAAAGAAATGAGTCTGTAGATCAAGTATCAGACTGTGATAGTGATGAAATATTTTCTGCAGATGAAAATCGGCCAAAGAAAAAGAAACAGAAAGAAAAAGAAAATATTGATGAGAATAGTGAAGAGGAAGATTTAGAAGAATTAGAAAAAATACCAAGTCAGCAGCACAATTCAACAGTTAGCAGCTCACAAGATTTATTTGAGTCTAGTACTTCTGAAATAGCTAGTACACCAATCAAATCTCCAATTTTATGTTCTAAAAACAAATCTTTTAGAAAGACATTATTAAGAAAATCAAAGACAAATGAAAAATCAATCTCTAATGAATCAGAAGTAAATAGTGACAAAGATAAGGCGAAACTAAACAGTGACACCGAAGATTCTGAACTTAAAGCTTACAATAATTTGAAAGAAAACTCTGATTCTGATATTAGCACAATATGTGGTGAACACAATAATGTACCAAATACAGATTCAGATCATTCACAGAAGAGTGACTGTAGTACTGTAATTGTAAAGAGGAGTCAGAACAATTGTGAATCGCCAAAGCAAAAATCTAATAATGTGATGAAAAAAAAAAAACGGTTTATAATGCAGACTAAAAAAAAACATTCCATTTGTTCCGATAGCTCATCTGACTCCGCTGAGGAATGCAACCAGCGGAAGAACTCGCGTCTGGTCAAAGATGACCACTTAAAGCGACGAAAACGCCGACAGCAAACTTTCAACATTCGGAATAACCAGCACTACAAAGATGACAAGAAACTACGCATGGTTTGTCGTGTTACACTGGAAAGACTGTCACAAATTGTCCTTGAAAAGTACTCAAGGGCCTTAGAGAAATCCAAGCATAATGTTGAGAATAAAAAGATTAACAGGTATCCAGACTAACTCTACGAAATTATGTAAAAAAAAAAAAAAAGAAATTTTTTGCTTTTACATGTTATTAAATATTTCAACAAAATATAAACAGAATCTTAAATAAACGTTTATTACAGTGTTAATTTTTTAAATTAATTTTTGTTTTTTATTTTATTTTTATAACTTCTGAATTGGTACAAGGAGTTATTAGCCATTTTTCGTTCTATTACAGATTATGGACTAACCATAATATACATATAATGCGTATTGAAAGGGAGGATTTCATTGAATAAAGTAATACATTTAATTTTAATGTACATCTAATTATATTTAGGCAAATGAAAATAAATTTGTGGATGTAAACATACTTTACCCAATGGAAGAAGTGAATAAATAAATTACATGAAACACTATTTGATATTATTATTTTATCTTAAATATATTAAAACCCTTTTCAGTATAACCAATTTAGAAGGACTTGAATCTAAGAGAAAGTCGAAAAAAAAATTGGAGGCTTTAGAATCTTCTGTATCAGATAGTGCTTGCACAAGTACTAAATCAAAAAAGAAAGGAAAGAATAAAAAAGTATCTAAAGTAGAAGATATAGATGAAGAAAATGATATTTTGTCTGATTGTGATATATCAGATAAAGTTTATGAAAATGATGAAATTAATGATATATCTATGGAACCAGAAATGGTGATAGAAGTTGAAAATGAAGCAAAAGAAGATCTACTTAGAAATTCTTCTAGTTCAGATAATGGTGAGAATTCATTTATAAGATATTTTTTCAAGGACCTTTTAGAAATATTAATATTTCAAATTTTTTATAATTCTGAAATTACACTAACAAAATTTAATTTAATCTTATATAATAATAGTGTATCAGAGAACTTTTGTGATAATATTTTTGGAATATAAAATTTGGTTCTTAATTTTCTAGATGAGCTTTTAGTGCCTGAAAATGATGAATGTCCTAAGAAATCTAAAAGATTAAAATCTAAAAGTACAGAAAAGGATAATTCTTTAGAAGATATGTCTAATGACAAAAACGGCGACGAAGAACTGTCAGAAGAAGATTTAAATATAAAGAAAGAAAAAGGTTCATGGAAAAATGATAAATTATTGAATATCAAACTTACTGATACTGAATCAGATGAAGAAAAAGTTGTCAGATCACAAGAAAAGAAAAAAGGCCAGAATGCTGAAGAAGAAAATGACATAAGGTAAACTAGTTTTTTATAATTGTTTAAATAAATACATCGTCAATATGGTATAATATTCTAGCCTAGAGGAAGAAGAGATTATTACAGAAAAATCTAAGAAAAAAAAAGAATCCAGTAAAAAAAAGAAAAAATCACGAAAACTTAAAAGAGTTTTGGATTCTGATACAGACCAACAAAATTCAAGTGATGAAAAAGAAAATGATTCAAATAATCAGTCAGAATCTGTAGAAGAAGAAGATGAAGATGATGAAGGAGAAGATGGAGAAGAAGGAGAAGAAGGAGAAGAAGGAGAAGAAAAAAAATCGTCCAAAAAAAAGAAAAAATCTAAAAAACGAAAACCATCTTCAGATTCAGACACCTCTTCTAGTGAAAAAAAGTAAATAATAAGAGTAATAATAATATCCAAATGCCATTGACATCTTTTTCGATATTTTGATCTCTGATCCCTCACATTATCATTGTAAAATAGCAATATATTTTACAATAGTTTAAATACATGCCACTTTAATACTTTTATATACGTACTCCTTCTGCTTAATGTTAATATACTTTTCTTATTTTTTCCTAAATTTTTTTAAAAAATAATTTAATAGTATTAATTAATTACTAAGATAAATATTCAGTATTATTTATACTTTTACTGAATTATAAAGTATTATAATTTTTCAATTTTTCACTGCAATTGAATTATTTCTGTCTATAAACAGATAGAAATATGTAAATTACTTGCAAATATATTATATGTTAGTTCTACATATGTGTTTGAGTTACTTTCGAGTAAGAATGCCAAACTTATCGTTTTTATTAATTTTTATCTTTTAAAATAAATCAAAAGTGGAACCAATCTAGTAGCAAACAATTAACTCTTCCTTAGAATTATTTTCCATAGAATTTCGTTTCCCTTCCAAAATCTGTCAATGATATTTAAATATATTCCCTAAATCTTTTTAGTGCATAATTAAAATAGGTAGATTTATTTTTTAGTACAATTATTTTGTTATTACTATTTAATTTAGACCAAAGACAAAAAGGAAACGAATTAAAAAGGTAACTAGTGATAGTGATAGTGACGATGTAGACTCACCAAGTAAAGGAAGAAAAAATATTCGTAAAGTACTAAAAGATAAGCATGTTGCTGATGATACAAAAAAAGCTGCTCTCGATGAAGAAGAGCGCTTAAAACGAATTGCAGAAAGGCAGCGATTGGTTAGTAAGATATATTTTTATGTAATTTATAATTTTCATTAATAATTTCTGGTTTGCTATAGAATACATTTATAATTTCATGTAATTAAAACAATAATTAATATTATATATTGGAATAGAAATAGAATATTTTATTACATAATGCTTAAAAATACCGTGTGCTTATCTTGTTTTGTTTTCAGTTTAATGCAATGTACGATGCAAAGCTAGCAGGAGAAGCTAGGGTTGAAAAATTGGTATTGGATTTTGATGAAGAAACAAAGGAGGAACTTGTTGTTGTGGATGAAGAGTTGGTTAAAAGATTAAAACCTCATCAAGCTCAAGGAATCAAATTTATGTGGGATGCTTGCTTTGAATCTCTAAACCAAATTAAAAAATCAGATGGGTCTGGTTGTATAATAGCTCATTGTATGGGACTTGGTAAAAGTTTTCAAGTTGTCACTTTAGCCCATACTTTGCTAAGTCATGAAGAAACAGGAGTTAAAACTGTGATGGTTGTATGTCCTTTGAGTACAGTGTTAAACTGGGTTAATGAATTTAAAACATGGTTGAAACATGTAAAAAATAGTGATGAAATAGATGTCTATGAATTAACTAAGTAAGCTTATTTAAGTTATTTTCTCTTATATTTAAACAAAAATTACTTTATAGTTATACATTTTTTTTAATGCTTTTATGCTTCTTCCAGATCAAAGAAAAATATAGAAAGAAAGTATCAGTTAGAATGTTGGAAAAAAGGTGGTGGGGTATTAATTATTGGTTATGAGATGTTCCGAAATTTAACTAGCACTGGGAGAAAAATGAGAAAAGCTATGCAAGAGTCGATAATGAGATCGCTTGTTGATCCAGGCGCTGATCTAGTTGTATGTGATGAAGGTCATTTACTCAAAAATGAAGATTCAGCTCTAAGCAAGGCAATGAAACTGGTGAAAACATTAAGAAGAGTCGTACTAACTGGAACCCCTCTTCAGAATAATCTTAAAGAGTGTAAGATTTGAATTACTTATCATTTTACGCTTAACTAAATATGTAGTTATTTATTTATTTATTGAAATGAGTATATATATATATATATATATATATATATATATATATATATATATATATATATAATCTTTATTAGTATATGCAATTTTAACAAAAGTAATTAAATAGATCTGGAATATACTACAAAAAACTTAAAAATTCAAATACTTAAACCTAATATGAGTAAACCCTAGAACTAAAGTATTGATAAGAAATAGTAAAATGAGTATATAATTTATTTATAATCTACAAGAAACATAAGAAAAGATATGGGAAATCTGGTTCGAAAACAAATTTAAAATTTTTTCTTCCTATTGTTAATATATTGTGAATTTTTTGAATTTTTTCATATGTAAGTATATCGTTTATAAATAAATCAAGATAAATATAAAGCATTCTAATCCAAATCATAAATTTAGTTTTAATTATATTTTTATTGGAATATAGTACTGTAAATTAATTTAATAATCTATTAAAAACTGTAATAGTAATTATTTTTGTTGCTAATGATTTTTTCTTTTAGGTATCTTTATTCTAGTTATTTCTAATATTTGATTTCTTATGAAAATTAATTTTTGAAGAGCAATATAATGAAATAATTGTGATT
Organism: Sycobia sp. Sy_11; assembly: GCA_018907035.1. Lineage (NCBI taxonomy): Eukaryota > Metazoa > Arthropoda > Insecta > Hymenoptera > Epichrysomallidae > Sycobia > Sycobia sp. Sy_11. The sequence continues at coordinate 367,460 of JACCIC010000205.1, forward strand.
TAAATAAAAATTTTTTTGAAAAATTTAATAAACTGTTATTATAGAATTTAATTGATACTAATAAGTCCAAAGTGTTTTTTTAACTTTTTCCGAAATTAGTATTGTGTATGTCACAATTCTATGAAAAAGGCAAAATGCAAAATTAAACGCATATGTACTTACAAAATTAAACAAATACATCTACTTGTGTGAAGCGAGAGAATTTCGTTTATTTATATTAAATTATTTAATAAAATGTATACAAATTAATTTATATTTATACTAAAATTAATTTGGTCATCAAAATAACATTCAAAACGAAAATTGATAAATTAAAAGCATTATTGCAAAATAAAATATATATTGCATTTATTTTACAGATCATTGCATGGTACAATTTGTTAAACCTAATCTATTGGGTACAAAAAAAGAATTTTTGAATAGATTTGTTAATCCAATTACAAATGGCCAATTTGATGACTCTACGCCATATGATGTAAAGTTGATGAAAAAAAGAGCTCATGTATTACATAAAATGTTAGAGGGTAGTGTTCAGAGATTCGATTATTCAGTTCTTACACCATTTTTGCCTCCAAAACAAGAATATGTGATATTTGTACGTTTGAGTGAAGTACAAATTAAGATGTATCAACATTATATAGATAATTTTGCAAGGTATAAATCTTTAATTTTTATATTTTAAATAAATTATTATTGTTACAAATAATTAATATGTAGCAATGAATACAGTTATTTTAAGTATTTTTCTAAGATTAATGAAAAGTATTTATTAATTTGTATTGAAATTAAGAGAGAATTAAAAATATAATTAATTAATAGGATTAAATTTATGTTTCTCATTGGTTTAATATATTTATTGGTATTCGTGTTTAATTAGTATACATCTCATGAAATTATTTATATTGTGTAAAAATATAAAAAATCTATTTTCAAAGAAAGCGTGTAATTATTAAAAATTGAATGAATTTATATAAAAACCAATTAAAATGTTTTTAGGCGATTTGGACAACGTAATGGTTCTTTATTTGCCGATTTTCAAGAACTTCAGCGAATTTGGACGCATCCTTATGTGTTGCGTTTAAATGCTGAAAAAGTTGATAAAGCCAATGAAAAGAAGCGTTTAGAAGCTAGTGATTCAGAAGGATCTTTAAAAGACTTTATTGACGACGATACTGAATCAGAAAGCATTCATAGTAGTTCCTCTGGTGAAAGTAATAGTGATATTCAATGTGTTGATTCTGATCAAGAGAAGCCTGTAAGAAATACTCGTAGTAATAGAGCCCTTAGAGGAGGTATGTATAAGTTTAACAAGAAGCACAGTTGAAATTGTACAAAAAAAATTTTAAGTAATAAATTTTTTGTAGTATAATTATTTTATTGTAAACTAAATAAAATCTTTTACGGTAGCTCTTCAAAAAAAAACTCAAGTCAGTCTGAATTTAAAAAAAAAAATTGAATAGAATGAATAAAATCTTAAATAGTACTTTTTTAGTAAATATTTTTTATAGTACCAGTTAACTAGTTAGCCTATAATATTAATGAAAATGGAAATTTTATTTTTCTTATTATTTTTTTATCAATCTTCCAAGTTTAAGTACATAGTTATTAGTATTTTTCTACTTAAGCTTTACAGCTTCTGAATTTTCTCTGTGCATTTCTTTAGAGTGAATAGTCAAATCAATTACACTGCACAATGTGATAGGAATATGCAAAAACACTAACTCAATTCTTATGGAAATAAAGAGATGCAAACAGTAAATTAGTTAAAGCAGAAAGAAGTTATTAGAAACTGTAAAAAGAATATTAAATACATAAATTAGCTAACTTTTATTTATTTCTAATATTGGAAAATATTGGAAGAAAGAGTTGATGAATAATGACAAATTTAAAGTTAAAATAAGCTTATTGTAATAAGGTAATAAGCCACGTATTTTGTACCAAAAAAGACTGTTGTACTTATGAAACATACGACTTTTGAAAGATCCTTAAAAATTTATTTTAAAAAATATTATTGTATTCAATAAAAATAAATAACTTATCAGCTGCCTTTTTTAAAATAATGTTGTAGGCAGATCATTCATCTCAGCTTGAATTTCAGCTACTGCTGATATTATGAACTATTTGTCTTATTCTTGTAAAAGATTTTTAAAAGAAAATCATATTTCCTCTCCCTGCAAGACTATTAGTAGATATCGGGTTGGATCTATATAAATTAATGGTAACACCTGATCAATATAATCATTACATCTTTCATAACACAAAATAATTCCAACTATTTGATTATGTATACATTATTTAAGATTCATATTACTACAATTACATGTAACGAATTACATATTAATGTACATAACTACTAATTTATATAATTATTCCGACTGTACGGTATAAAATAATTTTAAACGTTATAATAATAAACACTTAATTTAATTTATACAGAATCTGTATACTAAATTGTATTAGAGTTAGGAAATTTTATTAGCGTTTTTGATATTTTGAATCATCAGGAGGTACACTAGCAGACATGCATGGAACGAATAGTCTCATGTTCAAACATAAATTTTCGAATATTGTTATTTAAATTAATTGCCTGTCAAGGACAATTAGGACATTAGGACACTAAATATTCATTCAAATTATTGATGTTTTTATCAAAACCTTTAAAAAAATAGTATTTAATTTTATTTCAATTGACCATTTTGACATTTTTGATGAACTATCTTAACATAGAAAAATTAATTTATACAATTTATAATTTATCTTTTTGTATTAATTATTACATATTATTAATAATTAACTTAAAAAGTTAGTTATATTATTTCATTCAAAATAGAATCTAAGCTTTTTAAGTAATTTAAAATTTCATTATAGACTCTAAGAAGTATTAAAACTTTTCACAAATTACGTTTAAGGGCAATTAATAATATCCATAATCAGTATTTCATTATAAATAAAAAATTAACCACTTTAATTATTCATATTATCATTATAGAAGAGCCAGAGGAAGCAGCTCCTCACCAAGAAACTACAGAAGAGTTAGCATGGTGGTCAAAATTTCTTGAAGAAAATCACTTTTTAGATTTACGTATTTCTACTAAACTTATTCTGCTTTTTGGTATTCTTAAGGAGAGTGAACAAATTGGTGATAAAGTGTATGTTCTATTTATTAATACTAATTTTAAAATTTTATTTTTTTAAACTAGATTCTTTATTATCAAATCACCCATATACATGTATATAAGTTTTCTATGTTTATTCAATATTTTTTTTACAGACTTGTATTTTCGCAATCGTTATACTCCTTAACGCTCATAGAACACTTCTTAAGCTTAATTGATCAAGAAACTCAAAATGATGTAGAGGCTGAACATTTAGATAAACATACTGGCAATTGGGGACTTGGTTTAGATTACTTTAGATTGGATGGTTCAACTTCCGCTGAAAATCGTAGTGCCTGGTGCAAGATATTTAATAACCCAAACAATACACGTGCTAGATTATTTTTGATATCTACCAGAGCTGGTGGATTGGGTATAAATTTAACTGCAGCTAACAGGGTTATCATCTTTGATGCAAGTTGGAATCCTTCTCATGATGTACAGAGTATATTTAGAATTTATAGGTATGAAATAAAAGGAAAAATTATTATTTTATTTGATTATTATTATTTGGATATTCTAAAAAAAAAACTAATTAAAAATGTAATGTTTTTTTAAATGGAATTCTTTTTTAAAATGTGAGTGAAATTATTTATGCATTAGAAATTAACATTTATATTTTTAATTTTATACAGGTTTGGCCAAAAAAAACCATGCTATGTATATCGTTTTCTTGCTGCTGGCACAATGGAAGAAAAAATCTATAATCGACAAGTTACAAAGTTATCTTTGGCTTGTCGAGTTGTTGATGAACAACAGATTGAAAGGCATTATAGTAATAATGACTTGGCAGAATTATATCAGTTTGAATCATATGAAGGAAAATCTTTAACATTAAATTTACCTAAGGATCGATTATTAGCTGAGATCTTTTTAAAATACAAAGATGCCGTTTATACTTATCATGAACACGACTCCTTGCTTGAAAATAAGGTAATATTCAGTTTAAATGGTATTGCTATTTACTTACAATAATTTTATACCTTCGAATTATATTTCTTATAGCAAGAAGAGGAACTGGACGAAGAGGAACGAAAGCAAGCTTGGTTAGAGTATGAAGAAGAGAAACAAGGAAAGCGGCAAACAATAAATACTGGCAATAATATGCTTTTCAATCAAATGATGATGAATATAAATTCGTTCCCTGAATTTGAAAGCATGAAACTATTAATTCAAAAAGATGTAATTTTTTAAATTTAATTTAATGTGAGATTTAGTAATTGATTTAAAAAAACAATTCTATGTTTTTTACAGTATCCAAATTTACCACCTGAACATCTTGACACGGTTGCACGGCAAGCTATGTATGATATGTATCGTTTTGTTGATCAACAATCTGTTAATCAACTACTGAATCCTTTTGCATCAGGCCAGGCCATGCAATCTCCGAATCTGCTTAGTGCCTCTGCAATGGTAATGCTTCTTCTAGATCATATTCTAATGCACATAAAACTTATAATCTTTCAAAACTTTCCTTTTTACATTTATGTATTATGTTTAGCAACAAATGCAACAACAATATAATCAGCAAAGCCAATTGTTAAATATGCTGAATCAACCACAAATGAATTATCCTGGAGCTAATCACATGCAAACTTATTCCGGTAGAGGTAGACCACCTAAGCATATTTCCATGAACAATCCAATGTCTAACGTTTTGCAAATGCAAGCGTCTATGCAAATGCCCATGCGAGCACCCATGCAAACATCAATGCAGACACCCTTGCAAACACCTCTACAAGCACCTTTACAAACACCTTTGCAAACACCTTTGCAAACACCTTTGCAAACACCTATGCAGTTACAACAAAATCAGTCGCCAGTGGGAAACAACGATTCTGTAGAAGTAATAGACGCAATTAAATTATAAAAATATAATTTCATTTTATTCTATATGGTTTATTAATTTTGATATTTTAAACTTTTTACAGATACTCAGTGAAAAAAAGAAGGCGCAGCCCAATAGCGACTCTACCTCTACTATTAGTGATAAACAAAATAAGTGAATATATAAAGTCGAATTAATTAACGATACTTTTTTATTCTTATTATCAACTTTGTAAATAGTAACTAAATTATGTAACTAGAAGTAGAATATGAATTGTGTTTTGCTAATGTTACAGAAAACTTTTAAGTTAGGGAAAATTAATTATAGATGGTTTTTAGTTAAAAGATATAAATATATATAATGAATAATATGTGTCCTACTAAAATGATAAAATATTCTTTATAATAGAAAAACCTTCATGAAAAATATTCAAAATTCATTCAAATTGCACAAAATATGATGTTAAAGTATATGCAAGATTTTATTTAATTGCGTTTGATATTGAATCACGATGTATATAGTTAGTGACTCAGCTTTTCATAAAAATAATTTTTTAACTCGCTTAGTAGTCCCGATTTTATTAGAGCAAACTAGTTTATTAAAACGGATTCTATCTTCAGTAAAAATATATTCATTTAGTATATGTAGTTAGATATGTCTATTATTTAAATAAATAAATATGTATATATACATACATGTACTTTCCACATAAAAAAATTATATTATGTACAACTTAAATAGGAAATACCAATTATACGTGAAAAATAGTATGTTTAAAGTTCTGTAAAAGAAATGAGCAAGTAAATAAACACTTCTTTATATTCATTTCTCACAACATGATTTTTCTATGCTCATTAATCAATAATACTTATATCGTCAACTCAAATGTTAATTTATTCAATAAATTTTATAAATTAAAGAAAATTCTCAGCTGAAAAATATTTAATCTACACTGCTATTTTAACATTTTTATTAACCGAAAATATAAAGAGATGAAACAAATTTTCATTGAAGTTTATACTTTATTATTCTTATCTCTTATATTGTCTATCAGCACTGTTAAAATGTCACTAGCCAGTCGAGTATAGGCTGGTATAGGGTTTGACGAGAAAAGCATACGATGATACGATACTAACTAGCCAAACCTGATCAAACAATCGTTTAATACTATTTTTCCGATTAAAGAACAGGCTATACTAATTGGTTCTTGCTCGCATGAAAGTATAAGTTTTGAACAATTTCCGAATTATTGCCAAGCCAACTTAGTTTTAATTTTTAGTATATAGATTTCGTTTCAGAAGACATATGTGCAGTTATCGTCAGATCGTCACTATCTACGCTTGCGTTTTTACAAAGTATTTTATTTTATTAAAAAATACGAGCCGCGTAGTAGCAGGTTTTCAAATTCATACAATCGACAATCGACCAGGATGAGGGCTACGATGGCTCGATCACTAGAGCGAAGGACTAGTAAGTAACTTGGTGATCCGAGTTCAAATCCCGGTCTCAGCCGATTGACACAAGCACCGCTGTAATAATTTACGCGTGCTTTGTTCACAAACACATCGTAGACCTCCGTCGCTGATTAGCACCACCGGTATTTGGGAGCATAAATAGAGCGACGTTAAATAATATTAAAAAAAATAATAATAAAATCGACTAGGACTAGAATAAGTTGGATGGATTACAGGTTACAGGTATCAAGTATTATAATTACGGAAACCCCCTTCCCTTACGATTAATTATAGAGCGTGCAAATTATATCCTGAATAGCTTTGGAACGCGAAGGAGTAATTTGACGATCTGTTTACAAGGAAAATCATGCGACATGCAAAAAGCTTATGGGCCAGTCCGATACACCTGGTTCTAAAGAAAGACGAAGTGTGGCGTATTTGCAGGAATTATAGGTGATTAAATTTTATTATAGCAGCCAACAAATATTGGATTTCCTTACGTTGCTATATGGGAAAAAAAAATTTTCGTAATTAGATTTACACAAGGCATACCATCCGATACCCCTTTCCAAAGCTGATCGAGATAAGACAGCAGTCATTACGCCCTTCGGCTTGTTCGAATATACGGTCATGATGTTCTGGTTATGTAGCTCCTGGAAAACGTTTCAGTGGTATATTAACAGTGCATTAGGATAATTGAAATGCATCTTTGTATTACTTTATGACAGTCTCATAGCCTTTGATTCTGTGGAGCAACATAGGACCAATATAGAAAAGATCCTTGAACAGCAAAAAAATGCAAGTTAGGTCAAAACAAATTGGAATTTTTAAGCCAGACGGTAAATTAAGAAGGGTTTAAGCCAATGCGTGGAAAAACAGAAGCAATTCACATATTTTCTAAGCCAAAAACAGTGTAGATGGAACAATTCCTGGGACAAGTAAATTTTTATCGCGGATGTCCTGTGTTCAAACGGCCCACACTTTTCGATGGCAAAAAGTTAGCACACAAGCAGGATGTCGATGACGAATTTTTCAGGATTCTACGTGATGACGAGCATCTCTTAAAGTTACAACAACTAATATTCAATGCCGAAGAAACACATTTCATTTTTTTATTATTCCACAATACTTCGCACCCAAACACACGCTTTATAGACCGGCTCATCAGGTACTAGTACGTCTGGCCCAATCTGACTTGCGTAATTACTCGGATATACAAAAAAAGTGTTTTTTGCGTGAGCAAAACGTTTGATTTATAGCAAATAAATCCGTGAAAGAACACTTTCTGCAATTGCTCACTTAACCGTGAACTTTAATCGCGATTAATATAATTATGTTAAAAATGAATGGTAAACACAAGTGAATAAAATTTGTATCTTTAATAATGTAACGTATTATTTACATCAACTTGAACAATGATGTGTTGCGGACAAATGTTTTTGACAGAATCTGGTATGTAACGGTTTTTGACTCAACAGAATACTTTTGTGACCTAAGAGTGGCAGAAATCAATTCTATATATATATAGGCGGAGAATTACGCTATTTGCTAAATGATACTTAAGTAAACTATATTGCAAAGAGAGTTAAAGGGAGAGGGTAACCCGTATCGGCTATATGCAACCACTCACAGTTATGCGCCAATGCTTGTATATCAGAAACACGATGTGCTATGAACGTTTTTAGTAGGTGTGGGGACGTTCTTATCCAATGGAGAGTAACGGTGGAATCTCACCGCAAATATATTTTTGAATAATTGAGTTTCAAAGCTTCTGCCATTTTGTTAATCAATTTTGCTAGTAAGTGCACAGCGCATAATTCTAATCTTGGCAATGAGATTATTTTAAGAGGCGCCACTCGTGATTTGGAGCATATTAATCTTACAATACAATTATTGTTTTTGTTTAATGATCGTAAGTACACAGACGCTACGTAAGCTTTCTCACTTGCATCGCAAAATCCGTGCAGTTGGTAATCTACTGTTTGGTTTAAAGTTATTTGCCGAGAAATTTTTAATTCTCTTAATAGTGGTAATTGTTTATTAAATTCAATCCAAGTGTTTTCTAAATATAATGGTAATAACTCGTCCCAATCAATTTTGATTTTCCATAATTTCTGCATGAACAGTTTATTAACAACGATTATAGGGCCTAATATTCCAAGCGGGTCGAATAATTGCGCTATGCTCGATAACACCGATCGTAATTATATACACTAAATAATTAAGTGTAATTAGATACACCGCTCGCAACATTTAATGCATTTAATTTGGGCGCCATTCTTTATATATTATTTTACTTTTAATTTTATTTCAAAACCATTAGCAAAAAGTTTATTAAGATATTGGACAGAATTATAGTAATATGAATAGAGACGAGATAAGTTATGAGCTCGCAAGCGCCCACGCAGCGCATTTGTAAGGACTTCGTGCCTTTAGCTCGGGTTAAATTTTATGCGATAAGCCCCCAATCTGTGATCGCAGCCCAAACTCTCGCGCAACCTGACGGCTGGTGAGCCCGAGGTGGCAAACCAAGCACGTCAACTTCTTTCGAAATTCTCAAGAATTTCTCGAAGCCAGAATACGACTTCCTTTCAATAAAAATCTGTAAACTGGCCTCTTTTAGAGAAATTTTTCGAATTTGCTGACACAGCACGGAAAACTGCTTTTAGGAACCATAATCATTTTTACCTCTTTCGAAAATCCCAAAATTTTCTCATAGCAAGTATTCGAACATCCATTTGTGTAACCGTATAAATGCTAATTTTAGGAAAATTTTCAATTTTCCAGTCACGGCACGTAAAGCGTGTATCTTTTGTACACATTATGTTGATCTTTAACGAGAGCTCGCTCGCGATCCCTGGTTTATTATTCAAAAGCGTTGACCTTTAATTTGTTTTACGCGTATTCAATATTTTCTTTCACCGAATGTAAAACTTTTCTCGTTTCTGCCTTACAATATATTCGCTCATTATTTCAAATATAAACAATCGAATTTGAATCTATAACAGAAAAAATATAAAGAAACTTTTAAAACTAATTTGTATATTAAACATTTAATAAAAACGTCCTTAATAATAATAATATTTAATTTCATATTATGTCGTTTTTAAAGAAAATATAACGTTGTAAAAAATATTATACAGTATTAAGTGTATTCTTTTTTTTTTTTAATTTAAACTTAATTATGCATCTTTCTGTCCGTAGCATCAATCGTATTAAAACCCACAAGCAAATCGTCTACGTAAAAACTATTTTGTAAGGCGATCGCAGCTAGTGGATTTTTTTACCTTCATCATCTGCGAGTTGTTTTAAAGTCCGTGCAGCAAAAAACGGAGCAGACGCGGTACCTTGCGTAACCGTAGTCAACTTAAATACGCGGATAACCTCCGTTTTATTTTCTCTCCAAATGATTTTTTGGTAATTGGAATCTACGTCATCAACCTGTATTTGTCTATACATTTTTTGCAGATCTGCCGCGAGCACAACATTTTTTAACCTGAATCAATTCGTCTTGAATAGTCGGACCTGTACACAGTGAATTATTTAAAGATACGTTCGTTGAACTCTTTGAAGAAGCATCAAATACTATGCGAAGTTTTGTTGTCGTGCTGTCATTTTTAATTACAGCGTGGTGGGGGATGTAATATCCTTCGTATAAGTTATTACTCTTAGTGATTTCGCGCATATGTCCTAATGACTGATACTCATTAATAAATTCTGTATAGCTCTGCCTTAAATCGAGGTTCTTTGCTAACTTGCGCTCTAAAGAATAAAAACGTTTAAGGGCTATATTGTATTATTCGCCAATTTCATGTTTCCTCTCATTGAATGGCAGCCGTACAACATATCTACCGTCTAACTTGCGGTTCGTTGTGGAAATATATAACTCTTCACACATTTTTTCTTCACGAAACAAGTATTTCTTCTTAAGAATTTCCTCAATTTCCCAAAATCGTGCTATCTCTTCGTCTAGACTATTTATTAAGTTGCATGTTTTAATGGCGATGTTATTAGATAACTTTTTATGTGTTACTTTTTCAGTTACAATCCACCCCAATAAAGTTTTTTGCAATATTATATTTTCATTATTAACTATTTTTATTTGTCCATTACATAGTAATCTGTAGAATAGTGCTGTACCTAAATGCGTCGACCTCTGTCGTTTTATTAAACTCCGGATCTGCTAGCCTAATATTCTTGGCAGTGATATAGTGAATTTATCTATACGCTTTGATGGTAAAATTTTCGTTATAACGGGTAATGCTACGAACTCTAACTCCGACTGAAACGCATTTATACGCGATGAAATGTTTGTTGTAACGCTATACTTCGCACGAGTTGTCATCTGACCTATTCCGGTAAAGGGCAAGTTGATCTGATTTTTTGTTAAATTTAACTGTTCGGCCAATTTTTCAGTGATGAAATGAAATTGTGAGCAGCCGTCTAAGAGTACTCGACACTCATGTTCGCGATTCAATTTATCAAATATTTTTACACGTGCTATTTCTAATAGCACTTACGAATCGTGTAATATAGCATATGATAGTTTTGGCGTTTCGTTCGCGTTTTTAGGTCTCATATTTTTAAGATTGGCCGGTAAATATTGATTCGTCATATGTAAAAAGGTTTTGTGCTTCTTGTGACATTTTTTGCACTGTGCTGACAGGCATTTACTGGTTACATGATTATTTCGTAAGCAATTCATACATAAATATCTTTCTGTCACTGCATTATACCTCTTTTTTGGATTTAATCTAAGAGATTTTTCACATTGAAAAATATAATGTTCGGCATTGCAAAACGTACACTTGATCTTTTGTGTGCTAATAAAAGTTTGGCAACTATTAGATAGATTTGATTTTAGGCCCTTGGAATTGTTTTGTTTATGAGCTAAAATTTCAATGGTCTCTGATTCGTCGCCGCGACCTCGTTTTGTTAAGAGGATCATCAATTCTGTAGATGTCGGCAAATTATCTTTCTCCATCGTACGCTCCTACGATCGTCGCGTATTTTGATCTAGTTCTTTACTAATTATATAAATCAAAATCGAATTCCAGGATTCAACTTGCTTGCCACGTGCCTTTAATGCCGGATAATGCATCATGGTCCTTTCTTATAAATGTCTAATATTCAACGGACAATCCTTCGTAATTTCAGACAATTCTAACAGAGACTTTATGTGCGCATAAACTATATGCCGCGCTCTATCGCATCGTGATTTTAGTAACTCACATGCAACCTTATAATTTTTTTCAGAAGCGTTGAGCGGCTCCAAGATTGAAACTAAATTGTCACGAATTGAATTTTTTAACAGATGAAATTTTTGCACGGCAGGTAAACTTGTATTTCAATGAACTATTGACTCAAAGGTGTCGCGAAAACTTATCCATTTCAGCGGATTTCCGTCAAACGGGCGAATTTCAATTGTTGACAAAATACTATTATTAGTTTACACTATCATTGTGTTGCTGTATTTTCATTAGATGCACTCACGTTTTGATTGACATAATTGGATTGTAAATCTTACATTAATAATAATGTTTTGCTTACAAAGTTCACGGCCTTGTAGTAGGTGTCATCAAACTGCACCTTCTTATTTTCTTGAGCATCAATTATTTCTTGATTATTTGCCTTTTCTATTAACAACTGATCTATTTAAAATTGTATCCTTTCGAAAGCGGAATGTGCTTGTTCTAATTTTAACCTTCGCGTTTCTAAACTGTCCATGTCTATATCTTTATTTTTATAAATCAAAATAATTGATAATGCGCGTGACATTACTTTAATATACGCGCGATTTTGCATTAAAGATTTATATTGTGCTTCATACATTTTGTTTTTTTTTTCTAACTATTGCTTCTTTTAGTTGTATTATTTTTATATTGTATTATTTTAGTTGTATTAATGTAATTAATCTATAAATATCGCAAGTCTAATAGAATCGATTATGAATTAAGGGAAATGAATAACGGACGATATAATAGTATGGAAAATATTCATTTAAATATGAATTCGATGGTGAAAATAATCCTGAAGTGTCTGTTTGAGGAGAGGCGATGATCTTGCAATCTTCGTCAACTGCTACACTTGATAGCGATCATTTGTTGATTTAGTTGACACGTCCAACCGACAGACACTTATATTATTCTTGCAGCTGCTTTGTCATTAGAGGACGATAAAATTCGTCCTATAAATGGAGTACAGCGATGTCGTCTAATTCGTTGATAGATTGACTTGTCCGCGAATTCGGCTGCTTACTCGACTGGTGCTCAATGCACGTTTTAAATTTGATATTTGTGTTTGATACTCAGAATCTTGAGATTTATTTTCACTGATGCACTTGTATAACTCACTTTAGTTTACACATATGGCTCGAAGGGCCAATGTTTTTTGCGTAAGCAAAACGTTTGATTTATAGCAAATAAATCCGTGAAAGAACACTTTCTGCAATTGCTCACTTTAACCGTGAACTTTAATCGCGATTAAGATAATTATGTTAAAAATGAATGGTAAATACAAGTGAATAAAATTTGTATCTTTAATAATGTAACGTATTATTTACATGAACTTGAACAATGATGTGTTGTGGACAAATGTTTTTGACAGAATCTGGTATGTAACGGTTTTTTACTTAACAGAATACTTTTGTGACCTAAGAGTGGCAGAAATCATTTCTATATATATATATGTTGGGATTGAGCACCAACCATGCTGGGCTTATATAGTGTGTGTGTGTGTACCATCTGTATGAGCGGTACAGATGCTGTGTGTGAGAGCGGCGCTGCGAGAGCGCCCTTTATAGAGAGTGCAGTTAGTAGACTGCTAAACGTTGTGCGAGTTGGTTGATTGTGAATAAAGCTCTGAGTAATAGAAATACTTTGTCTTTGTCTTATTCCTTTATTTCCACTCTGCTTGTATTTTATATATTAGATCTAGATTCCAACAGGTTATGGGACCCGCCCACGTCCACTGAGCATTTTTAGAATATTTTAAAATTTTTAAATTTCGTGTAAAGTGTGAAACTGTTTCGAAAGTGCGTGCTCGTGGAGAAAGTGCTTTGTTCGAGAGAGAGAGGTCGAGCACGTGTTGCTCCCTGAAACAAAGCGAAGGAAAAACCGTTGCCAATCTTGAAGAAGATTCATTTTACTGCAGCTAGAAATTTTCCAAAAGAGGGAAAATTATTTATTGAAATGGACTTCAATAAAAGTTCGACCTCGAGCGCAAACGCTGGAAAGCGTAAGTTGAAGTTTGGTTTTTGTTCAAAATCAAAAGGAGAAGGTTGAGTAAAATTTAATTTACTAATAATTAAATTTATTGCAATAATGCAAAAGTATTGAATTAGTTTAAAAGTGAATTTAGATTTGTACATATGAATTATAGTGTAATTATCGCTATGGTTTGAATGGAAAATCTAAAAGAGTGATTTCGAGATTTGAATAGTTGAAAATTCATCTAAACTAAAGTTATTTAATACTTTATTGTTAGATAATTGAGTAAACTAATTGTTGAAATGAAAATTTTTAAGAGAGTGAAAAGCTAAAGTAAAATTTCATAATCCATTGAAATTTGATTTTAAGAAAGATAAGTTTTAATATTGCAATTTGTTTACTAAATAGTTTAAACAAATAGTAATTATGTATTAAAATTGTTTCAGATTATTAAAATTCATCTTAATAATTATTGAATTCTTAAAAACTAAAGTAGCTTACGTAGAGATTAACTAATGTAAAAATCGCGCGGGAAAGATTTTAATATTTTACCGCGAATCGAATATAACGAATTTGTTGCAATAATAATTCGAGATAAATCTTTAGATTTCTTAGAATTCGATTTCAAAGTTCACACAGGAATTTTTAACCGAAAAGAGTAAGTGCGTGTGCACCGGTATACACGGGCGCGCGGCGCGTGGAGGGGCTAGCGCGGCAGCGGCGGTCTCTCTCCCGGGCGCGCGGCCTAGTCCGAACGGAGTCCGAGCGTCAAAACGCACAAGGAGGCCTCCTACGAGGCTGGGGACACGTTTTCCGTAACCGCCGTGCAACTTACACGCATGTCCATAAGAAAAATCGCCGCAATGTATTTCTTGTGGGAGCTATATCCGTATATACTGACTATACGGGTATACATATACGGTATATGTATGTATCGGTATACGTGAGGTAGTATACGTGCGCGTCCACCATATAGTCGTACATATATACTGTACGGGTATATATATAGAGGTAGGCTACGCGCTTAATATAGGTGTGAGGGTTTATATGTGTGTGTCTGCTATATGGTCGTGCATACATACTGCACGGGTATATATATAGATACATTGTAGCATCTAATATACGTGAGTCTATCCCGCGGCATATAGAGTCCAATCCGACGCTATAGCTAGGGGGGCCCTGGGTACCGCCCAGGCCCGTGCCCTCACGTGAGGGGGCCCCGGGTTCTTGCCAGGACCGTATCCTTATACCAGAGGGGCCCGATGCCTAATACGGGATAGGTATATACAGTGTGTAGGCGCGATATATGCACGCGCGTGTGAGCCTCTTCCGGTATATATATATATAAATCCGCCGGTTATCATTACATATAACCAGAAGTAAGAGGGAGTGTGTAGTGCACCGTACTTGTACGGGGCAGCAGTGCTGCGACCGCAAACCCCCTGCGTATGCTGGACAGTATACGATTTGGCTGGTTTGTCAAGCGCAGTTGCTGCTGCGTTCGCACTAGTTTGAAGGGCCTGCCTGCCGATCCATACCGCCTAGACAGAGGGGGTGCATACATTTCTGTATTCTCTCGACGTGAAAGTGACTTTATAGAGCGAGACGTCGCTCTCCGGGGCTCTTAATACATACTTAAGGGTTTCGAGGATTTAGTGCGAAACACTGTTCTTTTCCAAGAAGAAAAATCGATATCGTACTTACGGGAACTGAACGCGTGTAGTGAGGAAAGAGATCTCTACTTAAGGTGGTTTAGTCACGCCACAAAACGTAAAATCTAGCTAGTACTTACGTTACATAAAATCCTATAGGTAACGACGCCGCAGTGAGTGATACCTTGGGAAGGAAGGTATGGAAGGCGATTGAGAAGGTATGGAGGAGGCACGGCCACGAGAGATATTTTCATGGACAGAGAGTAGACCTTTATCGCTCGCAAGAGCGAACATTGTCCGCTGCGATCGTGTTTTCGGACACGAAGGTGGTGAGGATTGGGCACCTGTTGCGCCCAGAGGAGCTCGAGGAGCTTGATCGAGCTTGGCCTACCGGCAACGTACTGGTAGAATTCTTTCCGGAGCAGACCATCGCTCCGAGGAAAGAACAAGAAAGTGAAAGCAAGCTCGAGGGAGTGCTTCGTGACATACATACTGTCGCGAAGCAGGCCTCCGAGCGTATGGACAAGTGGGAGGAAACCATGAAAGGCATGGTGGAGCGAAACTCCATTTTACAGGAGCGCCAGCTAAACAACCTGGCGAGATGGCTGTCGTCCGAAAGGATAGAGTCTGCAGTCATGACACTGGCGGAGAAGCTGGTTCCAGCAATCCTGGAAGTAGCTGCTGCTCGGCCTGCCCTGCCATCATCTAGTCGGCAGGAGCCGACATCAAACATTCCGCCACTGGAACCAGACGTGGAGATCCTGGACAGCTCTCGAGGATCTCGCCAAGAGGACGAACAGCCGGCCCATGGGAAGCTGCCTCGATCCGTCAACGACAAGGATTTCAACCCCTACGAAGACGTGACGGTCGAGATGATAAAGGTTCTGGTGAACCACATGGACCGAAGAAAGTTAGATCAGCGATAGACCGGATATAACCTATGCGGTAAATATTCTATGTAGACATCAGATAAGTCCTACACAGGAAAGCTGGAAGATGGCTTCCCGTGTTTGCAAGTATCTGTCGGGATCGATCGACAAAGGTCTTGTCTACAAAGGCTTGTCTGACAGGATGACGGCCTTCTCGGACGCCAGTCTATCAGACTGTAAAAATGCGCTTACAACGAGCGGTCTAATAGTGAGATTGTTTGGCGATTCGATCGTATGGAAAACGAAAAGACAACAGAGTGTTGCTCTATCAACATGTCAATCAGAGTATGTAGCAATGAGCGATGCGTGTCAAGAAATTCTCGCAGTACACGATTCGATTAAATTCGTAATATCAGTAAGTCTAATGCCAGTTACACTGTACTGCGATAACTTGGCTGCCAAGTCGTGCGCGGAAACCGACGGTAGCAATAGATTAAGACATATGATAGAAAGAAAAGAGCACTTTATTAAAGAGTGCGTTAAACGTAACCACGTTCGGATAGAATGGATCTGCTCGAAAAATCAATTAGCAGACATATTTACCAAAGCGTTGTGCGCTCAGCTGCATGATAAGCTGAGCACGAGAATAATGCTAGGAGATTAACTGATTTCTCTATTTGCAGGTTCGGAACCAGAAAACTGGGACTGAAGCCTGCCCGCAGCGTAAGTTTACGCTGGCCGTAACTGAGGCCAGAGTGGTCGACAGCGGAAGCCGAGAAAAGTTCCGCTGAGACCTGAGTCAACATCAAAGAGCGTGAAGAACCACAGAGAGAAATCAGCCAAAGCAAGTAGCATGGTGGTGAGAGGGAGTGTTGGGATTGAGCACCAACCATGCTGGGCTTATATAGTGTGTGTGTGTACCATCTGTATGAGCGGTACAGATGCTGTGTGTGAGAGCGGCGCTGCGAGAGCGCCCTTTATAGAGAGTGCAGTTAGTAGACTGCTAAACGTTGTGCGAGTTGGTTGATTGTGAATAAAGCTCTGAGTAATAGAAATACTTTGTCTTTGTCTTATTCCTTTATTTCCACTCTGCTTGTATTTTATATATTAGATCTAGATTCCAACAATATATATATATAGGCGGAGAATTGCGCTATTGGCTAAATGATACTTAAGTAAACTATATTGCAAAGAGAGGGAAAGGGAGAGGGTAACCTGTTACTATCTGCACGCATCGATGCAGGTGTATGTAGCAGTTGCGTAGATTTTCCCGTATTTAACTTAATTACATAGCCATTATTACTATACATCTTGCATTATACGAAGTACCGCACATTAGAAGTATATAAGTTTTATAAGTTTCAATTTCTCTATTATAATATAACGCAAAGACTAATGCACATTTTTCAATTCAATATACAGCAGTAGATAATTCAAATTCAAGGAAATGAACATTAACTTGAACTATTTTTGTTATACGTCGCAACAAGTATACTATAGGAAATACAAAGAATGTGTCGAGAGCCAATTATCAAAAGTAACATGGAATAATAAGACATTATCATACAACATTGTAGTGCCTGATTTCCGTTTTAAAACATACACGTTGACATCATAGGTCCACTTCCAGTATGCAACAGTTCTCCGTACATGCTCAAAATTCTAGAGTGATATTCAGCCTGTTAAGGCAAAGCACAAGCGTGCATGAAAACAATTCGTCTGTAAAGAGATGAAAACTACACTAACCTTGTCAAACAGCGAAATCCCAATAGGCCACCGTCACGTAGGCCCTAACTCAACACCCCATAAGGTCATCGCACGCGCGTTAAACAGAAAAACATTTATAATAGATGTGTACGGAAAACGAAAAACTGTAATGACCGAACACCTCAAACCCGCGCACATTCTAAAGAGAGGAACAGACACCGATAAGGATGATAACAAAAACGCGAGAACCCTGACAGATAAATGATATCCGGAAGTTACAGAGCGTCAAAACCCAGATCACGACTTTACGGTGAGCACGTTTATGAACTCAGCGACGACGATGCGGACAGCAATCTCTCTGGCGAAGACAGCTAGCGCAGTCTGAAAAAAATCACGAGATTCGAATGAAAAAATCACGAGACACGAACCACTTCATCCTTGCATACTAGTATGGAAGAGGATTTGCGAAATTTTGTCCAAAGCATCAATAGGGCAGACGAAGGAATGTAGTGATTTGATAGGCAGATAGTCACACGGAATCATAGTAGTTCTCACAGGAGGAGGAAACATAAACCCAATATATTGCGGGAAAAAACCTAATAACAGAGGAACTAGATCGCGGCAGTGTCTTGCAGAAACACGGGAGTTAAATTAATCATTCGGAAAACCTTACTTGGTAGATTTTAGAAGTCCCATTTATAGCATTCGAGCAAGTTGATGTGGAGTTCGCGTTGTTAAACCGATCTTGCGAATAGCTACCCTGTTGCACTGAGCGTAACAGTTGCGAAATTTCGGAGTTACACGTGAGGGAATACGTCACAAATTTTAAAGAGAAATACGATCGCAGAATTACGTTGAACCTGTGTAATACGGAATCAAATGAGTAACGATCACGATTACGTCAGCCCGAAGTTATTTGTCGACATAAGGTCCGTTTTAAAATTATGTTTGTATAATATTCGTGTGGCCGCTGGACGTACACAAATCGCGAATTCTCTCGCGGCGCAAGACGTCTCCACAGTTAGGCTCGAGCGCGTACGTGCGCAATACTGTTACGTTTTTGAACAGGGGTAACCTCGATGTGTCATACATGCTACACGTTCGCTCGTGTCTGAACAATATTAAACGGACGTACAGGAGAGAGGATCCGAGTTCGATATGTGTCAGGCTCGCTCTGTTTGACATGCGAAAGGTCAAACACCTGTGGTTTCCCTCATTATCCAGATGAAGCACTGCTTAAAAGCAGTAACACTCGTCGACAAGTATATGAACGCCATGGAGTTAATGCACTTTTACAGAGCAATGGATTTCCATAAGAGTTTCTCAAGCCTATAATCCAGTTTGGCGCCTCTGCCGAGTGGGGTTGAGCTTTGGGTGTTTGAGGATGCGGAACGGTACCGTTTCACGTCCGCCATCATTTGGAATAATAAACGCAGATCGACTAGGAGAACCTTGGCTGTATTTTAAAGACCCAAGCCACGCGAAACAAGAGTTAAGGGTCAGTATTGACATGCTCATAAAACATCTATGCTAGTTCGTAAAATCGAACCTGTTTTTGCAATACCTAAACTTCAATCACACTGCGTACGTTAAGAAAGATACTAATATATTTGAGCTGCTAACAACAATATTCTCGGGAGAAAATAATATAAAGCATTTCAGCTTTTTGTATACACAATCCTATGGTATTCCCATGGGAAGTGGTTAACCGTGGTCAGAGATTACGCAGAGCCAGTCCACCAAGTACCTCTGCATGAACCACGAGCCTTGTGTGGAGGACGTCTTGTTGGATATCATCAACAACACTCACTGCCTCAAGGTTTGCGAGATTCTGAGAATTACCTTTCCGCGTAATTTTCACCTGAATTATTGCCTCCACATCAGTAGCCAAGACATAAATTACTACGCAGGAATCGACCCTCGGTAGCCCCCTCGCGCGAGGAGTAAATAGGCTCATCGTGTTAAACAGGCTCGAGAAAAGAAAGACAAAGAGAAGCAATAGTTGTATCATCAGCAACTTGCTGGGACACAACGACAAGTTTCAGGTAGGTGTAAAAACACTAATTTTAAGATTAGGCATAAAGACCAATGCCGTAAATACAGAGGCTTAGAATAAGTAAAAAATATAAAAAAAAACATCTCACTTCTAGTTCATTGAATAAGGACCTGCACTGTAAACAGAAAAGCCTGTATAAATGTAAAAAAGCGGCGTAATAAAATTTACAAACGCCTAAACCCCTCTTTTCAACAAGGCTATATGGAGATTTGTCCTTAGTGATCATAAACATAGATCATTTTGTTATTTCCGTGATCTTGGCACCACCATTTGTTAAAAAAACATGCTTTCCATTTAATCGTTATTTGTTAATTTTGTTATTTTTGCTGAAATAATATGAAAACTCATAAAATTATAGATACAGTCAACTTTGAATTTTTTAATTAAAATAGGTTTAAATCAAATTATAACATAATGTAACTTAAATATATAAACAATTTTCGTAAGTTTTCATAATTTAATGAAATCGGTTAGTTCGTAAACGGACTGTAAAACCAATAAAAATATGTATTATTGTACTTCAATCACATTTGTGTCGAGATGATACGACCTTCTGCTATAATGTTATATTATTGGTATTTATAAAAAATTTGAAATAATAAATGAATGAAGTATAGTTATCACGTGTGAAGTAAAATTATATTAATTATTGCTATTAACGGTGAACAATTAATGAACTTTTTCAATAAATACGGTCAAAATTTTATCGTTCAAAATAGAATCTGCAGTTGAATTTAATAAGACAAGAGCTATTGAGCGATATTTTTAAGAAGTTTCAGAGAGATTAGAAAAATTAAAAACCGTGGAAAAATGTGTAATTAATCAAGAAAATTTTATATAAATAATCATGAAAACAATTAGGAAGAAGGGGAACTGGCACAAATAAAAAATAAGGTATTCAGTTTTGTATTATATATAATGCATTTTATCAATTGGTTCTCCGATACTGCATGTAGATTTCACTTGTCAGTGACTCACTCAAGTTGGAACTCGGGACAGGTCGGGATATATATTTTTCTTGTCGCGCGCGCACCGCGGCACGATCGATACAATCTCACAATATGTAAGTATGTATATGAATAGATTGAGCCTGCTGCACAAGAATTCATCAATTATATCAGTATATCTATATATAATATCATTATGTACATATGTGCGATAATGCGATAGTGTGATCACTAGTGTGAACTGCGAAATACTGCGATGCCGATGGTAATATATGAAAAACTATATGTTTCCTGATAAGTAATCGGTAATGATTGATTGCCCTTGCCTTTGAAAAAGAGGTTGAATCAAGAATGTATATTTCTTATCGTGTATAATCCTTCCTAATTAGTTAGTAATTAATATTGGCAAAAGTATTATTAAGAATTCTGATATCTTTCATAATTTACAACATCGATATGAAGAATATTAAAAACCCAAAAGTAGTAAGAAGAAACATCTCACCAATCTAACCTCTAAATGTGTTCTGAATCAAACGACTAATGTGAAAGTAAAAGTGTTTCATACAATTTAAGAAATATTGTAATTAAAACTCTATTCTCTTTCATACCGTAGTCCGAAATTTATGATATGAAAAACAATTAGAAGAATATGAAAGAATCGTAAAACAATGGTTCAATATCTGATAATATGGAATTTATTTTGTAAGTATGACGAGCTACACTGTTTCAATTGAAAGTATTTTCAATTATTTTAGGCAATTCTTGATCTGTTGTAGATGAGATTTAATGCAATTGAAAATATCTGTAATATTTCAATTGCCTTAAATATGGATGGTTTAACAAACCAAATAGCTGCTCCAATAGATAGCTTATATCTAGCATTAGTACAATGCTTTGGTATAATTTTATGCGGGTAAATTAATTAATACAGGTTTTAATTATTTATAAACATTATAATCTTTTTAATTATTTAATAATAATTTTATTTTTTAGTTATATCGCAGGAAGATTAGAAGCAATTACAAAAACAGAAGCAAATGGCTTAAACACATTTGTTGGAACTTTTTCGTTACCAGCTCTTATATTTTTATCAATGGCAAAACTTGATTTCTCTATTGTTAATTGGAAATTTTTATTAGCTGTTTTTATATCGAAAAGTTTAGTATTTGTTATTGTTTTAATAGTTTCTGTAATAAGTACAAAACCATCTAATTTGGGACGATCTGCTCTTTTTGCTATTTTTACAACACAAAGTAATGATTTTGCTATTGGATATCCAATGAGTAAGTTCAAATCTGCCGAAAACATATTGCTTTATAAATTTAATGATTTATAACACATAACTAATAAAATAATTTTTTTTCAGTAAATGCTTTGTATGGTTCTACTCATCCAGAATATTGTGCATATTTGTATTTACTGGCTCCAATATCATTAGTAGCTTTAAATCCAATTGGATTTATATTTTTGGAAATTGCTAAGCGACATGATCGTTTAGAATATCGTCCTGAAAATAATAATATGGACATGTTTAAAGCAATCATCAAAGGCATTGCTTTAAATCCTGTTCTTTTAATGACAGTTCTTGGTATTGTAGGAAATCTCTGTTTTAGTCATAATCTTCCAGGTATGATTGAAGCAATTTTAGAAGTTTTTGGAAATGCATTCTCAGCAAGTGCATTATTTTTACTTGGCTTAATGATGGTTGGCAAAATTCACAAACTCAAAGGAGCTGCTTTAGTAATACCAGGAATTCTTATTTCTATAAAGCTATTAGTTCTTCCATTAATTATAAGAGAATCTATAATATTTCTAAGTGCTGGAGAAAATTCTACAGATACATTAGATCTAAGTACTTTTGGTTTTCTCTATGGAACAATTCCTACAGCACCTGCTTTATTTATCTTTACACTTCGCTATAATATTGACATTGACTTAATTGCATCAGCAATGGTTGTTTGTACATTTTTATCAGCACCCTTGATGTTTATATCAGCAAAATTAATTGACGCCATTGGAAATGGAATATCACCAAAAGACTATGCTAAAGAAATAAAATCATTTTCCCTTGATACAAGTGCAGTTGCAGTTGCTGCATGTATTTGGCTACTTATCTGTTTTCTAGCCATTAAAGTAAAAACTCTTAAAAGTCTTACACATAAATGTACACTTTATCTTATATTATCTCAGGTAGATATTTAAACAGTAATAGAATTCAATATTTATTCAAAAATAACAATGATTGATAAATTGTTTTTTTATTTTAACTTTTAGTTGTTAACTGGAGTAGGTGTTATTATTTGGTCAAAATTAGATGCCAAAAGTTTTGAATCTCTTATTTGGTACAGTATATTATTAATTAATTAAATTAATCTCACAAATATTAATAAATTTGTTTTAACAGGTATATACAATTTATTTTGATAACTTTTGGGGTATATGCTAGTCGTTTTTGGACAGGAGCAATTGCAATAACTCTTTTATTTTTGAGCTGTCAAACAACTACTTTTGTTGAAAATTTACAAAAGTGGTTTTTTGCTGTTTGTTGGGGGTGCGTATTCGCCCTTTCTAATATAGAATTTAATTATAACTGATTGAAAAATTGATAAAATATTTCTGACTTATTTTCAGAGTGCCTCTTCTTATAATAACCATAATGTGTTTAACAATCAAACCAACTTCTTCAACAGATAATGAACCTAAAAATCCAAATTTTCAGTTTGGTAGAATACATGTCGCTCTGTCTATTCTTGTATTAGTTTTCTGTTTTTTTGGTAAATATTTATAAATCAATACATTATTTTTTTAAATTATCAATGCAAATAGTTGAAAAAATTCTTTGAATTTATTAATTACGAAATAATTATGAACAAGATGAAACCACTTATTCAAATATTTACGTATTTTTTCAGTTACCTTAGGCTCATTAATTTTACGACAAAGATATCAGAGAAAAAACATTATTCAAACATCCTACAGCAGTCTTATTCCAGCAATAGCTGAATCCAATAGAAATGTTATTGACGTTGAAGATCTTGCATCTCCTACAAATTTATCCAGTAGATCAGGGTATTTTCAAAAAATAATATAAAAAGTTTTCTATTAAAACTAATAAAACTTTAATTAATGTTATTGATAAATGTTTCTTAGTATCAATTACAGTAATGATTGTTCAAATGGATTATGCTGTAACGAAAATGACACTAATTCAGAAGAAGCTGAAGATCCTCAAATTTTACGACATCTAGTTATGTTAATTTTGCTACTTTGTTCTATGTTCACAGTAAGTGTTATTTTATGAATTAGAAAATGGAAAGTCATATTTTTTCCAACTATAATTAAAAAAAAAGAGCTAATAAAGAACTTAAATAATAGTAAATTAATTAAATCGTGAAACAAATTGGTATATTTTTCTTTTATGAAGTGCAGTATATAACTGCTAGATTTTTAATTATTAAAATGTCAATTAACAGCTTCATTTAACAAAACTAACTATTTTTCTGAATCAAAATTTATAACGTTTATTACATTACGTTTCATTAATCTGTATATATAATAAATCTTCAATCGATTATAAACTTTTTAGTTGGAGTAAATATTATTGGAATGTCGATATCTTAAAATTTTCTATTAATTTACAAAAATTAACTATTTCTGTGAAAATTTTTAATGTATAATAATTTTAAATATTATATTTCTTACCAGATATGAAAAGGCTTTATTTACGAAATGAGAGGTTTAAGGCCTGTGGCGAAGTCGAGGGTTGTAAGTGTAACAAGTTTCGTAAAAAAAACCTTTTTGTACTAGGCAAAGAATATATTTTTCCTCATGAGAACCGAAACCAAACGGTGAAGGTGCTATTTGTTAAAACCAGAACAAATATTTATTAATACTTTTTTTATTCTAAAGTACATTAAAATTAAGGAAAATAAAATTGAGGAAAAGTCGAAAAATTTAACTGAAGTATTCAAAATAAATTTTATTTTAATAAATTATTCAAATATAACCTTCAAGATCGTTAATATTTCTGTAAATATATATAAAAACGTTTATTAACTGACGTAAACTTTGTGATAAATAAAACATAGGTAACAAATGAAGCTAATTTAAATGTGAACAATAATGCTAACTTTCATAATAAATTAAATTAATTTAACTTCCATGATTAATGAGTCAAATCAATTTCTAATGAATTAAAAAAAAGTTTGTAAATAATGTATTGAAAATTTGTATTAATAAAGTTTGAAAATTATTAATATAACTATAAAAATTTATTATAGACATTTCGTCCAAAGATAGTTGCAAAGTTTATCCGTAAAATGTTAGGTAATCTATTCTTAAACTAACAAAAAGAATAGCAATATTTTATTTTAAAAGAAATGGAATGTGAAGACTATAAATGTATTTCATTTAAATGGAAAATCAAAACTTCCTGTTTAAGAGAAAATTTGATTTTAATGTCTTTTTCTCTTTTTTATTAAAATGTTAAATGTTTTTTTTATTTTAGGGTCTTGCAATGTCAGTGGCAACTCTTGTAATGGAAGAAGTAACTGGAATATATACAGAGCTTGCATTTTTAGATATTGCTCTTAATTTTGGTCAATCACTTGTAGCTTTTGCTGTATTTGGTTTTGATCCTGGTTTAAGAAGATTCGGTTGCTGGTTACGAAATTTTTTTAGAAAATGGAGAATAGGTAATTAATTTATTAATAAAGTTATTTAATTTTTTTTTAAAGATGATATTGCAAGGTAATCATCAGTAATCATTCACTTCATTATTAATACATTAATTTTATTATATTTTATTATACATATATTTTATAATACATATATCTTATTAATGTTTTAAATATTTAAACCTTTCGTAATTAAATTAATTTTGGTTACAAAACCTTTTTTTCTTTATTTAAAATTTTTATATTATAAATATAATTTCTTTTTAAACTCTTTAAATTGTTTTGTTATTTTATGATAAAAGATATAAAAATTATTCTGAAAATAATTTTCAAAGAAATTATTAAGAGTAATAAGTAAAATATTTTAAATCTATAAATGATTTATTTCAAATATAGATAATTCATAGTGAACATATAAATTAAAAACTCCTTACTTATTATTGTAAATAATATCTTGGAAATTATTTACAGATTAATTTTCTTACTAAATGTTTAAACTATGTAAAAAATTTGTGGTTATTAGGGAGCTGTAGGCGCATAGATCACAAGTAATAAGAGCTCTTCCAACTTGTATTTGTAACAACTTTGTAACTTATTGCTAGTTTTGCTTAATTTTAGAATTAAGAGATTATTTCTTTTGGAAGCTGAAAATTAGTTACTTTTTTTTAAAATCACATAAGTATACATTACATAGTATATTGCACATTACATAGTAAATATGTTATCTATTTTTTAGAATAATTTTTACATAGCTCTCTTGAGTTTTGATAAAACGTTCATAGAATCCTATTGGAAAGATGGACATTTTTGTTCACTCATAAAATAAATCTTTATTATTATACAAACCATATTTTTTGTTCAATAATAATGAATTTTTTATAAAATATGTTTAAACATATTGGAATGTTTTGAATATTAGTTTTTAGTGAAATATCTATGAACATAAAGTGATTACAAAAAAAAATGTCAATATTAGAAACATCAGCCATTATAGTATATATATATATATATATATATATATATATATATTTTTTTTTTTAATAGATTTTAGAGATAAACGTACTTAACAAATTATGCAACTACTGAAACTACCTACAATAGATTGACATTTTTAAAAATGTTCAACATCTTTAAGAACAATATACATTACAAAGTATGTTTATTCTTTCGCGAATTTCTCATTTCATGAATTCTTTCGTTTATTTCTCCCTTAAAAGAACTCTCAAACTAACATACTCTAAAAGTTGAAAAATTAATTCTTATGTTGCAAAAAAATAAAAAATTTTTATATTACTTATCAATATTTAAAATTTTCTAAATCAACAAATGAATAATTTTTGATTTATATTTTAATTCTTCCCTTGGTAAACAGAAAGAGAACTTCAACTTCCAGATGAAGACATGTTGAATCCCGAAGTCAAAGCTTTTCGTGATCAATTTCGTCGCAGTCATTTGGATAAGTGCCAAGCTCAAATAGGTGTTTGTCGTAGGTCCCTATTGCGAAATTCTACAAGAGTTTTTACCGGAAGTGATTTAGTGAATTGGCTTTTAGAAGCTGGCATAGCTAAGGATCGGGAAGAAGCGATTTATTATGGCCGTTGTCTTGTTGACTGCAGAGTATTAAACCATGTAGATGGCACTCAACACTTTCACGACCAAAACCTCCTGTATACATTTTTAGCTTAATGTTTTAATTTTGCTTATATATTATTAATGTTTTGATACATATTTGAGTGTAAATTGTATCACAATATGTATAGCATTAATTACTTTTGAGATTTTCGAAGCAGCTATTTCGATAATCTCATATGAAACTGAGGTAGAACATTGTTAAATATCAGCTTTAAGTTTGTGAATTAAGTCATATACTTTATAATTTTTTTGATTTTAAAAGTTATAAAGTCGAAAAGCTTTATATTTTTGAAAATTCAAAAGCCTTGTTTATTTGTTACTCAAAATATGTTCCATTTATATATTAATAATTTAGCTACAAAGGCTAATGAAAAAAATGTAAATAGAAAAGTTAAGATATGCATCTGCAATTCTTTATTTATTTTAATAAGCAAGAGAAAGAGAGTAAGACTAGCAAAAAGTTATTTTTGCATATTAAATTATAATATGAATTTTAGCATTTGATAATAAAAAATTATATATTGTTCAATCTGGAATTGAGCAAGCTTTAACAGTACATTCAGATGTAATTATTTTGAATTCTTTATCATATAGAGAATAATTATTTTACTATACAGACAGAAAATGGAAATGTATGATATGGATCATAATAAATACACGACAAAATTTGTATAGCTTCTTTTATTTATATATCCAAATCATCATCTGGATCTTCATCATCAAAATCATCTACATCATCAGGTACATAAATAATTTCAGATTCACCTCCAGGATTATCTGGCAAAATATATGGTAATGGTGTACTATCTCTTTGTTTAATTTCTTGCTCATTCATTTCTAATCTGAAAGATGATTCTGGTTTGACAATTAATCCGGGTTGTTTTGTTATTACTGTTTTTGTATCTGTATTATCTAAAATTTTTTCAGATTCTAGAGTACAGTTTTCAACATTTTGTTGAACAAATTCAGTCCATCGAATAACACTACCACTTATTTTTTTTTGAATTATAGAAACTTCATAATAAATGTTGGACTGAAGGGGAATTTTTTTAGATTTCTTTAATTTAACATAAATATTTCCTAAAGTTTCTATTCGAGGAATATTTTGATAAATGTCTCTTCTATAAATATAAAATACTTGAAATTTGTTGTTTAAAGATAATCTTTCAATAAATCTACAACCTTTTGCTAAACCAACTTCTAAAATTAATGTATTTAAACAATCAACAACAAAAATTGAATCTGCATGTTGTTTCATACAGTGAATTAACTGTTCATATACATTTATTTGGTCTTTTTGATTGTATATATTAAAATAATCTTGTATTTCGTAATTTGTTAACTTTAAAGATCTCAAGAACTTATCTAAATGTTTCTTGGGTTGTGAAAATAGTAATATGTTTATAAAATTATTTATGCCTTTTTTTCTTATTGCTTGCAACCAAGCTATTATTAAATATTTAGAATAAGTAACATTGACACCTAAAAAATAAATCATTCATAAATAAAAAATTTTAAATAAATTATTCAAGGATCTATAGATTTGTTGTAATTAATTATAAAATTGTATTATAGAAATTAATTTAAGTTCCTTAAAAACATTTAATTATAAGATTTAAAATAAATTATTTAAATCAATGAACGTAAGAATATTATTTTTTAAATATTAAACTACGTTTTAAAATATTAAATATCATTTTAATATGTTTGTTTGAAAGGTTATATTATATTTATATATTTAAAAATTTTACTTTACCTTCATCCACAACAATAACATTTTTATTCTCTATCGTCGGAAGGTTAATAAGTTGCGACATAATAATAAAATCAATACAATATATCAATATAGAATTAATTTTTTGTAACTAAGAGTATGGTTTTATTATTGCAGTGTAATTGCAATATTGCATATGGTGCATACACAATTCCACATTAAAGTATTGAAAATTCAACAACTTATTGTTATTGAATTCTGCATCTGAATGATCATGCCGAATGACTGATCGAAAACGTGCTCATAACTCAACACCTACACCTGTCTACATTCTATCTCAACAGTTGCAACGCAACAACACATGGTCAACTCATTGCGATTAACACTCAACCAGACTCAAGTAGACTCAAGTCAATACCAGTCATGAATTCATAACTCAACCAGACTCAACCTGACTCAACTCTTGAAGCTGCTTGAAGCCTTGAGCTGCCTTGAGAGTTGAGACTTGAGACTCCTTTTGAACTTCACCGGCATTTTCTCTCGCAGTCTCACACCACACCTCACACCACACCCGGCGACAATGATTCCAATATTATATGTGCTATTGCTATATATAGTATAACAGTATATTAGCAGATCATCACAGTAAACATTTAGAATTAGCATTGTTAGCATAAATAAATACTATTACATATAAATACACGTCATATAAACGTTACGTTACTTGGTTATAATCAAATCGCATCATGTGCGGCGTTTGCACTTTGCCGAATTGCTGATCTGCTCCGAATTCAGAATTTCTGATGCTTTGCCAGCAGTGCTAACACTGCCATAATACCATACTGCTATAATGCCAGATACAGCCTTGTTCAATAATTTAAAGAGTATCATGTAAATAAGAATCGAATTAAATTTTTATGAAAATATACTTACCTATAGGTTAATTATAATTGTTCTATAGCTCTACCAAGTTGTTACATCCTATTACGTTGTAAAGAAAAATTTGGATAATTACATTACATATGTATATAGATATATATATATATCTATAGAATTTGCAGGTACTTTTTAACCTTTATTATTTACTTTTTTATTTAATATTATATC
This sequence comes from Sycobia sp. Sy_11, assembly GCA_018907035.1. Classification (NCBI taxonomy): domain Eukaryota; kingdom Metazoa; phylum Arthropoda; class Insecta; order Hymenoptera; family Epichrysomallidae; genus Sycobia; species Sycobia sp. Sy_11. Next base: position 397,465 of record JACCIC010000205.1, read on the forward strand.
ATATCATATTAAGCAAAGTACTATTTAATTTTCAATTTAGATATCCTTAAGTAAAATTTAAAATATAATATAGAGATTATTCATTTTTCTATTAATTGTCATTAATGATAAAAAAAATGAAATCAAATGTTTGGTATTAAAATTCATCATATTTATTGATAGTGTGATCTATAGATTTAAAAAACTAATAGATTTTAATTAATTTTCAGCTATGCTTTTATATTAATTTTTATTGAAGTTTTGGATTAATTCGTTGTCATCAATAAGATGGCAACAACACTGGTTCAACAATTTGTTCAAAAGCTAAAATCAAAACATGAAGATGTTCGTAACAAAGCAGCTCGCGAGCTCTGCCTATATGCTAGGACGGAGTTACGTGAAGCTACACAAGATGAAATTACAGTGTTTATGGATGAATTTAATCACCATATTTTTGAAATGGTTTCTGGTTCAGATATAAATGAAAAAAAAGGTGGAATCTTAGCAATAGTATGTCTAATTGGTGCAGATGTTGGAAATATCAATACTCGAACAATAAGGTTTGCAAATTATTTGCGTAATTTACTACCTTCTAATGATGTTGGTGTTATGGAATTAGCAGCAAAGACAGTTGGAAAATTAGCTCTAGTTTCTGGTACATTTACTGCAGAATATGTAGAATTTGAAGTTAAAAGAGCTTTTGAATGGTTAAGCGGTGACAGGCATGAAAATAAAAGACATGCTGCAGTCTTAGTTTTAAAAGAATTAGCAGTGTCCATGCCAACTTATTTCTTTCAACAGGTAACTCAATTTTTTGAACTTATATTCAATGCAGTGCGTGATCCAAAACCAGTCATCAGAGAAGGTGCTGTAGAAGCTTTACGTGCAGCTTTAGTAGTAACTGCACAACGAGAAACTGCCAAACAAATGCATAAATCCCAGTGGTATAAACAATGTTATGATGAGATATTGGCTGGTTTTGAGGATGTTTACAGTCGTGAGAAAGGTTTTAACAAAGATGATCGAATTCACGGTTCTCTTCTTGTGTTAAATGAATTATTACGTTGTAGCAATCTTCAATGGGAACGGCTGTATGAAGACTTAATGGAACGGTTGAATTGTTCATCTCAGGCAAATGATAATGATATTCTGTCATTAATGCCCAGATTAAAGACAAGTCTCGTATCTAAATGGTCGTCTTCATCACAGATTTCGCCAAGTGTTCAGCACATTCTTTATCCAATTCACGAATCAGCAGCATGCCGCAGCCTCATGCTCGAAAAACTCAGTAATATAAATAACGACGTTATAAGCCAGCGACATTCGCGGAACGCTCACATCCACATCGCCTTGATGACTCTGCTACCGCGTCTAGCAGCCTTTAATAAAGACAAGTTCGTGAATGAAAATCTTAAGGAGTGTATGAACTACTTACTGCTTAGTCTGAAAGGACGAGAAAAAGATAGGGCAGCAGCATTTACGACTATTGGTTTGATAGCAGTGGCGGTTGATGTAGCAATCAAGCCTTATTTGCTTAAAATTATGGATATGATAAAAAGCTCATTGCCATCCAAAGAGACCCCAAATAAGAAACGAAGCACTCCTTTGGAACCTGCAGTTTTCATATGTATTACACTACTAGGTCATGCAGTTAAACAGACAATTACTGCTGATGTTAAGGACTTATTAGAACCAATGCTAGCTACTGGTTTATCACCTATACTTACAACATCACTTCGAGAATTAGCCTATAGTGTGCCGTCACTTAAGCCAGATATATCTCAAGGATTGTTATGCATGCTTTCGCAGGTGTGTTTGAAAAAATCTATTGTTATGTACAATTGGGAGAAATGAAAATTGAACGTTAATGGAAAAAAAAATGCATCGATATTATTATAGATATTCCATTAGCCATATTATAAATATTTCATATACTAATTTGATTAAGTGTGTTTTTTCAATTGTAAATTTAATTAGTTTATATTGTAATTCCAAAAATTCCAATCACCTTATCTTATAAATATTTTGTGATACATGAACATGTACGAACGAGTATAAAGTCAATTTTTCAGAAAGATGTATAATAAAATAAATAGTTTTCAAGTTAACATACAGCACTCTTTGGATGTAAAGCATAAAAAAGATTGGTTAATTATTTAAATTTACAGTCAAATAATGCTGAAATACTGCTGATTGTAATTGATCAAACGTTTGAAAGAAACGGTTTAGTTAAATAAATGCGTTTATAGCTAGATTTAAGAATTTATTACTTTTAATTTTTTAGGTTCTCATGTATACACCGCTGCGACATCCGGGCGCACCCTGGACGCCAACAAGTCCAATATCTGCTCCACCAACAGAGATTGATGTGGCTTCAACGGTCCTTGGACTGCGCACCCTTGGCACCTTTAACTTCGACGGCAATCCACTATTGCAATTTGTGCGCCGTTGCGCTGACTACTTTCTCACCTGGGAAGAGCCGGAGGTGCGCCTTGAGGCCGTGAAAACCTGTTCTCGATTATTGCGCCTTGCCCTTTGCCAGCCGGGACCAACCGTTACGATTACCGTCTCAACCGTCCTGGGAAAATTGCTTGTCGTTGGCATTACCGATACCGATCCTGATGTACGGTACTGGGTACTCGCTTCCCTCGATGAACCCTTTGACATGCACCTCGCTCAGGCAGAGAGTTTGTCTTGCCTGTTTGTTGCCATGAATGATGAGGTGTTTGAAATTCGTGAATTAGGTAACAGAACCATGTTTATCATTTTTGATTTTATAATTCATCGTTTCATTAAAGTGAATGAATCTAGTGTATTTAGTCCCATCTTTGTATGTTGTATTTATAAGTAGAATTTGTTTAGATAAAGGCTATAAAAGTTGCATATATAATGATTTATAATTTAATTCAGGTAGCTTATTTGAAAAAATACAGATTCGCAAAAGAGTATTCATTATGATAAAGGTACATTAATATGTGCCTATTAATCTTTAGACAACTAATCATTCCAAGTCTATACTTGATATATGAAGAAGACTATTACAATTTGCCTGCGGACTACATTAATAACTACATAATCAAATAATAATTTTTAAGTTTGAAATAATATAGAATTAATGTAAAGTAATATTAGGGTTCAGCAGATTAAATATACACGAATACAGGGGTAATGTATTTACACCAGGGTACTCCTTTTACGTATATTCTTACTAATATCTAAACAATTCTCATGAAGTTATTATAAATATTAATTTGTTGAAACGCCGGAGAAATAAATATATCTTTTTTACGTTCTAAATTAGCCATATGTACGATTGGCCGTTTAAGCAGTATGAATCCAGCCTATGTGATGCCATCTTTGCGTAAGACTCTCATCCAGTTCCTGACGGAGCTCGAACACTCGGGAATGGGCCGTAATAAAGAGCAGGCCGCGCGTATGCTAGACCACCTGGTTGTCTCGGCGCCACGGCTCATTCGGCCTTATATGGAGCCAGTATTAAAGGTCCTCGTACCGAAGCTCAAAGAGCCAGAACCGAATCCCGGAGTCGTGCTCGCTGTGCTCCGAGCAATAGGTGATTTAGCCGAGGTAAGCGGTGCCGAAATGCATCCTTGGATGCCCGAATTATTAGCCATACTTTTGGAGATGCTCGTCGATGCTTCATCTCCAGAGAAACGAGGTGTCGCGCTCTGGGTGCTCGGTCAGTTGATTGGCAGTACCGGCCAAGTAGTAAGGCCTTATATACAGGTAATTATTACAGTATTTATTAGTATTAATTTAATTAATGTCTATTGTCTTATATAAATAAGGTGTTTTGATAATTTAAATTAGATTTTCGATTCAAATTTCAATATTACAATTCTTATTACATAAGTCTGTATTTCTTTTACACGTACAAAATCCTTTCTATATTGTAAAACATACAACTATACAATCAATTTTTGCCAATTTTTTATACTCCAGTATCCATCATTGCTCGATGTCCTCATGAATTTCTTGAAAACGGAGCAACAACCAGTGGTGCGTCGGGAAGCAATACGCGTTTTAGGTCTTCTCGGCGCTCTTGACCCCTACAAGCACAAAATGAATCTTGGCCAGATATCTTCGCCGCAATTAGAAGCCTTGAGCTCTTTGCCCTCCGCTGATGCAAGGCCCGAAGTTGCCGACGAGCTGAGCACGAGCGAGATGCTGGTGAATATGTCCACGGCTACGCTTGAGGAATATTATCCAGCAGTTGCCATCGCTACCCTCATGAGAATCATTCGAGAGCCTACACTTGCGCAACATCATACAATGGTTGTCCAAGCTGTTACGTTTATTTTTAAAAGCCTTGGGATTAAATGTGTGCCATATATATCTCAGGTAAATTTTTTGAGTTATATTTAGCAACACGTTACAATATTTTTCGATTTATAACAATAAGTAGATCATTAAAGCAGTAATGCGACTCTATTTATCAAAAATTTTTAGATATCTTAAAAAAAACTTACACATTTTTTTATCAATTCTTGTTTACAATGGACAATGATTATAATATGATTGCTTGTAATCAAAGAAAAATGTCAATATTTTTAATCCTTTTTACAATTTTGTTAATATTTTTATGAAATATTTTAGGTGATGCCAAGCTTCCTGAATGTATTACGAACTGCTGATGCCGGTTTCCGTGAATATCTCTTCCAGCAACTAGCCATCCTCATAGCCATTGTTAAGCAACATATACGCAATTATCTTGATGATATTTTTGTACTTGTTCAAGAATTTTGGACAACGAATAGTCCTTTACAGGGTACTCTCATTCATCTCGTTGAATTTGTAGCCGTAGCTTTAGGGGCAGAATTTAAAATTTATCTGCCACGTCTGATGCCTCAGGTAAAGTATTACACTTTTGATTTATATTATTTACTGAATTCCCTTAATTGTATACAAAATATAGATAAAAATATTATCAAAGAATATTAGAATTTCTATCTGAAACCAATAGAACGTGATAATATTTACAAATCGACATATATCTAGAATTGATTGGCTGTATTTGATTAGAATCGGTTTTAAAATAATATTAGACATAGCCTTTAATTAAAAAATTATATAAATCTGATAAATATTTTGTCATTGTATTGCAGATTCTTCGAGTTCTTAGTCACGATACAAGCAAAGAACGTCAAGTAACAGTGAAGCTTCTGCTTGCGCTTCAAAAGTTCGCTGGTAATTTGGATAACTATCTACATCTTGTGTTGCCGCCTGTAGTCCGCCTTTTCCAAATTTCACCGGATTATCCAGTAGGAGTAAGTCGCGTAGCTCTCGAAACAATTGAACAGCTTGCTGAAAGCCTCGACTTTACGGACTTCGCTTCTCGGATTATTCAAGCGTTGGTCCGCACCCTTGATCAAAGTCAAGAGTTACGCAATCCCGCTTGCGAAACACTATGTGCTCTATTGTTGCAGCTTGGTCCTAAGTTTCAAATATTCTTGCCCATGGTACAACGAGTCATGAACAAGCATAAAATTCTACACTCAAGATTCGAAAGTTTGGTGGATAAAGTTCAGAGTGAGGCGCGGATAGGGAGTCAAGGTCGCTTTGAGGTCGCCGAGCATGATCATTTACTACTTAGCAGTGCAAGACAGCGACAAGCACGGAGCAAGAGTCAGAGAGCTGAGTTGGGACTTGCTTCCGCGGCTGATACTACAGTTATCAAAAAGTTAAATGTATCTGCGTCAAATTTACAGAAAGCATGGACAGCTACCAGGCGTGTATCTAAAGATGACTGGCTGGAGTGGTTACGTAGTCTTTCTATAGGTACAGTAATAATGTATCTACATGTTTCATAGATTGGTTTTAAAATTGAATAGTACTTCAAAATTCATATCGAAGTTAATAACTAGCAAAGCGCAATGTAAATATATTATTCCTCTGTGTACATAAATTATGGATCTTCACTTTATTCATTATTAAAATATTTGACGTTATATCTGTTAGCAATTACTTAAAACATAAAAATATGAATAATTTGTTTGTCTGTTTATTATCTAAGGTATATTTGTTGGTATAAAAATATAATATAGTAATCATGTTTGTTTTCGTAGATAGTTTATTATATTTTAACGTTTATATCCATGTATGTTCTAAAAGAGAAAATTTTGAAAATTGATTAAAATGTAGGCCTACTAAAAGAATCGCCATCACCGGCATTAAGATCCTGTTGGGCTTTGGCGCAAACTTATTCTCAACTACCTCGTGATCTATTTAATGCGGCCTTCGTTTCCTGTTGGAGCGAATTAGACGAATCTCACCGAACGGAGCTTATTGCAACATTGCAACAAGCTCTTATGGTACCGGATTTACCTGAAATCAGTCAAACAATTCTCAACTTGGCCGAATTTATGGAGCATTGTGATAAGGGACCATTGCCATTGGACAGCAAAGTGTTAGGTGAAAGAGCCATGCATTGCCGTGCCTATGCCAAAGCTCTTCATTATAAGGAAGAAGATTTTCATAAAGGTAATTTCATGACTAAATATAAAAAAATTCTTGAGTTTTTTATTTCCAATAGAATTAACTAATTATATAATCAAGGAATATATTTCTTCCATTTCTTTCTTTAATGACTAATAAAAAAGTTAATATAAATTAATAAGTTTATTTATTTTACTAATATTTCATATAGTTTTAATTTAATATTTTTTATTTAAAAAATTAAAGGACTGGAATGAATCCTATATAACTAACGTTATTATAAATAATGCAACAGGCAGGAGCGGTGCAGTATTTGAGTCACTTATCAGTATCAATAATAAGCTTCAGCAAAAAGAGGCTGCTGAAGGCCTGCTCGAGTACGTAATGAATCAACAGCAAGAAAACAACAAACAAGAGCTTAAAGTTCAAGTGCGGTGGTACGAGAAGTTACATAACTGGGACAAAGCTCTGCATTTGTATCGGGAGCGATTAGAGGCTGACCCTGCGGACATCGAGTCAACACTTGGCGAGATGCGTTGTCTAGAGGCTCTTGGCGAATGGGGTCAATTGCACGAGGTGGCAATGCGGCAATGGAGCTCACATAGTCAAGAAACAAAGCAACGCATGGCTAGAATGGCTGCCGCCGCGGCTTGGGGACTCAATCAGTGGGAGAGTATGGAAAAGCACGTTGCTCTATTACCAAAAGATACACAGGATGGGGCATTTTACAGGGCTGTGATCGCCATTCATGACGAACAATACAACGTAGCGCATAAGCTGATTGATAGTGCGAGGGACTTGTTAGATACCGAGTTGACCGCTATGGCTGGCGAAAGCTATCAAAGAGCCTATAATGCTATGGTTGAGGTTCAGAAGTTAGCTGAACTTGAAGAGGTATAACTTTTGACAATTCTATTCTATGTTCGGCAATTAATCGATTACAAAATTTATTGAATTTATATGAAATTGACCAACTTGACAATGCGCAAATAACAATTAGTAATTAAAATAATATATTTTCTCTTTGCAATACAAATTTTTATTAAGTAGGTGATTCAATATAAACTGGTGCCTGAGAGAAGAGCAACTATTAAAGCTATGTGGTGGGAACGTCTTCAAGGAGGACAGCGTATAGTTGAGGATTGGCAGAAAATAATTCAGGTTCACACGCTTGTTATTCCACCCCAAGATGACATGTATAAGTGGTTGAAATATGCAAGTCTTTGCAGAAAAAGTGGTAATCTCCAACTTTGTCACAAAACTCTTGTTATGCTTTTGGGGACTGATCCTTCATCATTGAGACCTGATCAACCATTGCCTACACAACCACCTCAGGTAAACTTTGTTAATATGTTATAGTTTCTATAAATATAATAATATCAAATATATAATGCAGATGTGTTATTAACTAATATTCTATCTCTATAATTAAAACTAATTAAGTTCTTAAAACATAATATTGTGCTAAATATTCACACATTATAACAAAATACTTATTTATTTAGACTATTTTATTTTATTTTATAATAATATATTATTTAAAATGTAAGTATATAAGTATGTAAAATACACTTTAATGCGTATGTACAGGTGACTTTTGCTTATTGCAAGCACATGTGGATGGCTGGCCAACGCGAGGAAGCTTATGGTCAACTCCAGCGTTTCGTTCACAATTTTTTGCCGAATCAACAACTGTTACAAATACAGCCGACTCCGCTACATTTACAAATTGAAGGCGACAGACAGCAGGAAGTTCGGAAACGGCTACTCGCCCGATGCTATCTCAAGTTAGGCGAGTGGTTGGAGGCTTTGCAAGGAATTAAGGAACATTCGATACCCGCAGTTGTGTCATACTATTCAGCGGCGACCAAGCACGATCCCAGCTGGTACAAGGCATGGCACGCTTTCGCTTATACCAACTTTGAGGCAGTCTTATTCTATAAGCACCAGCAAGACGAAGTTACATTTATCGATCAACTTTGTGCATCAATGCTTGCAAATGGTACAGCTAGAAGCAATCTTTCATCACAATACATCACGAGATTTACTGTGCCAGCATTGGAGGGTTTCATTAGGTCAATCAATTTGTCACACGGAAATTCATTGCAAGACACGCTCAGGCTACTAACATTGTGGTTTGAGTATGGACAATGGCCCGAGGTTTACGAGGCAATAATCGAAGGCATTCGACTTATAGAAATTAATACGTGGTTGCAGGTTAGTCAATCCTTCAGTGTAAATATGTAATTTCAAAATTATTTTTCAAACGAATTCTTGTTTATAAACCCGTAAGCTTTTTATGTATCTGATATTTGCGCGACTAATACAACGAGCAGGATATATTGTTTATACATTAAAATAATTATTAGTTCTATGCATTATAAAACAAATAATTAAAAATATTCAAATCTACAAAATTGCATTGATCTATTCGAAATTTTATTACATAATTTAAATCTGCTTTACTATATTAGTTGACACTGATTCATTTCGAATGATATTTATTTCAAATAAAGGCAATGATACATTAGAGATTGTTACATGTTGAAAGAAATTTAGCTGAGTATGTGCGTGAATAAATATTTTCTTGTGCAGTATTAAATGGAAATTCAATCTTCATTAGAATTTATTATGTTTTTTCGTAGGTTATACCGCAATTAATAGCTCGGATTGATACGCCCCGTATGCTGGTCGGTCGCTGCATTCATAATCTTCTAGTCGACATTGGAAAAACGCATCCGCAAGCTCTAGTCTACCCATTAACTGTCGCTTCTAAAAGTGCAAGTAGCGCACGCAAAACAGCTGCAAATAAAATCCTTAACAGTATGAGCGAGCATAGTCCTACTTTGGTTCAACAAGCAAAAATGGTAAGCGACGAACTTATTCGCGTCGCTATACTGTGGCACGAATTGTGGCATGAGGGATTAGAGGAAGCTAGTCGCTTGTACTTCGGCGAACGGAAGGTGAAAGGTAAGTATCTCAAAAGTATTTTAATAAGTCAGAAGTCCCTAAAATTAGAAAATAACAATTATATTAAGAAAATTTATGTGTCAATAGTTATGGTTTTGGACGGAAATAAGTAGTAGTAAAATTTAATTTAATTTTTGCGTAAAGTTGCTTTTTTAAAGTTAATTAAGAGTTACATGATTTTTGAGATACCCATAAATTTAGAAACAGTACAGTTAAATTAAAATTAAAACGTTTGTAATAAAGTATTTTTTATTTATAGGACGCTATAGAATCTACTTCTTTTTTTCTCGAAATGAGTCGTTCATTAATATTTGCATTGCAGGTATGTTTGATACATTAGAGCCGCTTCATGCTATGTTAGAACGCGGTCCTCAAACCTTGAAAGAGACATCGTTTAATCAGGCTTATGGTAGAGATTTAGCAGAAGCAATGGAATGGTGCATTAGGTATAAGATTTCTGGTAATGTGCGCGATTTAAATCAAGCATGGGACCTGTACTACCATGTTTTCCGTCGAATATCACGACAGTTACCACAACTTACGAGCCTTGAACTACAGTACGTAAGCCCGAAATTGCTTCTCTGCCGAGATCTTGAACTTGCTGTACCGGGAAGCTATCAACCTGGTCTGTCAGTTATACGAATTGCCAGCATACACAGCTCTATGCAAGTTATTACTAGCAAGCAGCGTCCAAGGAAACTTTGTATAAAAGGTCGATTCTAATTTTGAGATTTCATAAAGATTGTTTAATCATTACTGTTTTTATTTTAGTATAATAATTATACAATATGTTTTAGAACTTTAGTTAATTTTTATTTGACGAATTAGTTGTCTTTAATTTTGTATAGATATTTTAATCAAAAATATAAATTAAATTTTTTATTTCTTATTACAGGAAGCAATGGTAAGGATTATATGTTCTTATTAAAAGGTCATGAGGATCTACGTCAAGATGAACGAGTAATGCAATTATTCGGACTCGTTAATACACTTCTACTTCATGATCCTGATACCTGTAGAAGAAATTTAACTATTCAGGTAGCATAATATTCTACGTCACTTAAACCTATAATTATTTATATTTTTTTAATCACTCGCAAAAAGAAAAAGAATCTTTAAAGTTACTGTAATTCGTAAATGAGATAATACTTAGTTTTTCTACACTATTTTTATCAATGTAAATAAGTACCACGTTGTTTATATACTCTTTTTAACTATAAATGTAAATATGATTAAAAGTTATGAAATAAAAAAAAATTAAAAATTTTATGCACTAAAAGAAATTTTAATATAAATATATCAATTATTAATTATCATGTATATTACAGAGATATGCAGTTATTCCATTGTCTACCAATAGTGGCCTTATTGGTTGGGTACCTCATTGTGATACATTACATACGTTGATTAGAGATTACAGGGATAAAAAGAAAATTCTTTTAAATATTGAGCATAGAATTATGCTAAGAGTAAGTCAATTTTATAATATTCTGCAAGAAAAAGCTGTTAAATTTCAATATATATACATATAATACAAAATATTTTAATTTATAATAATAACAATTCCATTTTTATTTTAGATGGCTCCTGATTATGATCACTTAATGCTTATGCAAAAGGTGGAAATTTTCGAACACGCTTTAGAGCATACACATGGCGATGATTTAGCACGTCTACTATGGCTCAAATCCCCTTCAAGCGAAGTGTGGTTTGATCGACGTACAAATTATACACGTTCTCTAGCTGTTATGTCAATGGTTGGCTATATACTTGGTCTTGGAGACAGGCATCCTTCTAATTTAATGTTGGACCGCTTAAGCGGCAAAATACTCCATATCGACTTTGGTGATTGTTTTGAGGTAATTAAAAACACGATCGTTATAGTTATTTAATTTTTATTTACGCTTGGAATGATTGATTTCTGTTATGAATTTCTAATATATATTTAAATATTATTATTGATAGTTTTAAATATAGTATAACACGAATATTTTTAGAAAAGAATTTTTTTTAAAAATGATATAGGTCGCAATGACACGAGAGAAGTTTCCTGAAAAGATACCATTCCGCCTGACTCGAATGTTAATAAATGCAATGGAAGTGACAGGAATTGAAGGGACATATCGTCGTACCTGTGAGTCTGTTATGTCCGTACTGCATCGTAATAAAGATAGTTTAATGGCTGTACTCGAAGCTTTTGTTTACGACCCCCTACTTAACTGGAGATTAATGGATAATCCAGCACCAAAGAGCAAAAGAAGCGATGCTCAAACTATAAGTAGTAGCATTAGTCAGGATAAGGGTGATACATTGGATTCTTTGATAGCCTCTATCCCCAAAAAAGGAGTTCCTTCTAATGTTGAAAATGGAGGTTTGTGTAATTATATATAATTAAGAAATTAATCATTTTTAATTTAAAAGTAAGTTAGGCAATTAAAATAATTCTTAGTCTTAGTTTGTTGCAATGTAATAAATAATATCAACATTGCAATCCAATTTCATTTACATTACATGTAAAAGATTATCAAATATTTTATATTTTGCAGTTTCAATGTTAATATACTAAATATAAATATAACGTGTAGAAACTCTTGAAAAGTCAAAAATATTTGCACACTGATAAATAGATATTATTACATATTAAACTGACTAATTTTAAAGCAGGTGAAAATAATCAGCCAGAAGCCTTGAACAAGAAAGCTTTGCAAATTATAAATAGAGTACGTGATAAGCTCACTGGACGCGACTTTTCACACGAGGAAACGCTTAGTGTGCAGCGGCAAGTAGAGTTGCTAATACAACAAGCAACAAATAATGAAAATCTTTGCCAATGTTATATAGGATGGTAAGTTTATAATCAATAATAAATCTAAACACCATTTATGCATAAAATACTAAAGTTTATTTCAGATATTGTATATATTTTAAAATATTTTGTACTTTTTTATATATAAATGTGTAAAATTTTATATTTATAAAAGTTTATTTATTCTTGTTTTGCATACAATTTTATATTGATAATATATATACGTTTTCAATTTCAGGTGTCCATTTTGGTAGAAATTCAATACATCTAAGCCTTTGATACAGACAAACAAAAAGTAATTTTGCATTTGAATAAAAGTGTTTTTACTATGGATTCGAGCGATCGACCACGACGTCAATAAGTTCCTGTTACTACGTGACGCATGTAAATATTGAAGTAAATATAAGTATGAAAGTATGCGATAGAATGCATGTAAAATTTTATGATATTGTAAGCAAGTCAATTGTAATCGCACACGATAAGCAAAAAGACTGCACGCATTAAAAGAAATCATTGCGTTTCCTAACTATAATGTACATAGTATATAAAAACGCTTATAAATGAAGTAAAACTAATATAATTCTGGTGCATAGTCTCGCTTGATAAAACTTTCATATTCTTTTATATATATTGATTTCCGTACAAAGGAAATGTAAGTCAGATTTTCTATTAAAATTATTCTTTTTTAATTCCTATACCTTTATCAATTTCTAAATTAAAATATTTTGTTCCGATGATTATATAATTTGTGAATATTTGTATATACGAATTCTGTTAATGTACATCTGATTTTTCAACTATTTGAAGTCCTATCATAAGTCAAAATATATTATAATTATGTTTTAATGGTAACCTGTTTTACAATCATTAAGTGAATCTATTTGAAATTATTTTAAACCAAATTTTTATTAATTTGAAAAATGTATAACTGGTCCCATATTTATCTATTTTAACTTAATCTATCCAAAAGACAACTTTAAATGTTATTTTTATAAAAGAGCACTTCATTTAGAATATAACTATGTTGTATAAAGTTAATTTAAAATATTCTATTTGAAAAGTTTGTAACTACTGACTTATATTGCCAAAATATAAAATTTTAGCTAAAATCTTTTTCTAAACTCTCTTTTCTTGATTGATAAAATTCATTATCAAACATATAATTGATTAATAAACCTTATATTAAACCTTTTATTAAAATTTTAAAAATTTCTCAATAACTAATGAAAGTATTACTATATAAACTTTACTTATGTGTGTGTGTGCGTGTTATATATATATATATATATATATATATATATATATATATATATATATACACACACACACACATATATTACCTTTCAGGTATAAAATACCAAATTTTCCCCAATTAAAAAAAAAGCAGAAATCATTATTTACCATACATTGATGTCGTTCGTTTTTAGGAGCGTTTCTCACGATTTGATTTTAATATAAAATGTATCAGCAAAATTTACACGTCGTGATTAAATGTTAATTCTCACGAGCAGCAATGTCTATTAGCACTGTACATTCTTCCAACCGTATAATACACAGAAAGCCGAGAAAGCTTGTGGAAGAAAGCATTTTCTTCTTTTTTTTTTTCATTTTCTCTTTTTCTTCTTAATTGGCCGATAAAAAATTATCCATGCTGCCCGGGCGAAAGGCGTAGGGCAGGAGCTCGTTGGTCGTCGTCACCAGGACCTCGTCCATCTGCGGACTGGCCACGTAGACGGGAAAGTCGCCGAATTCGCTGAGCATCTGCCGGCAGACCCCGCAGGGCGTCGTCAGCCTGCCGTCGATCTTCTCCGCGATCACACTGATCGAGCGGAACCTGCGCTGGCCCTCGCTCACCGCTTTGCTCAGGGCGCAGCGCTCGGCGCACACGGTGACCGAGAACGAGGCGTTCTCGACGTTGCAGCCGGTGCGCACGTTGCCGTCCTCGCAGAGCAGGGCCGAGCCGACTTTGAAGTTACTGTAAGGCGAGTACGAGAAGCTCCGCGCCCGTAGACCTTCGCGGATCAGCTGTTGCGCCTCCGTGTCTAGCAAAAAATAGTTTGTTCTTTTCTTTTTTTTTTTTTTATTGGATGTTTAGGTATTTGTTTATTCGTTTATTCATTCAAGAAATATGCGAAATAATATGATACATTTTTATAAGCGGTAAATCGATTATAAATGGAAGAAAACAGTATTTACTAGTAAGGAGAATTCGCACTTGGTACATAATAATTCAAGAAAATAATTACATAATATGAATCCATTAGATAAAGATATACATAATAAACAATTAATTTTACAAAGACTTTTTCTTAGAACGTTGCAATTTTTAATTTAATTTAATTTTATTTATTTTTGAGTCGATTTACTAGTATTTATTTATTTTATTGTTTTGACACTGGAATATTTCATAAGATATACTGTTTCTAAAGTTTATCTAGAAAACATTTATGACAGAAATGGAAAATCGAGTCGTCGAGTATCCTTGACTTGGCGAATAAAGTCTGTTCAAAGTCTAGTCAGAATCTAAATTAACTATATATAAAATAAATAAAGAATAAAATCAATTCAGGTGAAAAATTATTTTCTTATTCTAAAGATAAACTCTTGTTTATCAAATGTTACAGGAATTAAGTATATAGGTATATAATAATACATCTAAAATCGATCGAGACAAGATTTATTTGTAATGTCAACTGCAATCAGTGTCACGTGGACTATGGGTGGTGTTATCACCGGTCGTACATGACCGAATCGCAACAGTATATCTTTGCAATTTCATATGATATATTTATGACTCAAATTGAAGCGACATTTGACATAATGGCGTTAACTCGATATTATAGGCTTGGTAGTTGAAAAATATAAAAAATCCAATCGCGTATTTTGTTATATAAAACTTTACTGTTTTTTTTTACCTAAAAAACACAATTAGCTATTTTGTACAAGTAATATATTTTATAAAATTTTAGATATCCTTTCATTTAATCAGTTTTTTAACCCTACAACAAAATACTCTAGCTTTCATTATATTTCCATAATTTTAAATGTACACAAATTTGTGTCGTAAAATAAAAATTCTAGGTATATATAATGCAATAGAGTGTATAGCATTCTAGTGTGCTATATGAATGTATAGAAGGTAAGTGAAAAATATATATGATATAAATAACCTTCCGAGAAAAGACTTTTACAAGTCAGCAGATCATCGAGTTTTTAAAAATAATAATTATGCATTCAGTTGAATTGTTTCTTTTTTTATCACAAAATTGTTTCCCAATGTTTACATTTTATTATATACATAATACATAACAAAGGTAACACAAATCCTTTCAAATTTCCAAGTGAAAAGACAAAAAAAAAACATTATTGTAACACGTATGATGAAACATTTGCATAATCGTTATAAATTAGCATTATGATTTGAGTTTTTACGAATGTCAATTTTATTCAATCTTCTTATTATGCAGTCTAAAATAAATTTATTATTATAACTTTATTTACATCTCGCTCGTAATAATTTTTAAAAAATTAATTAATAATTTCTGAGCAATAATACAAATAATAAACAGCCTTTATAAATTAAAATAAATGAATCAAAAGTAACTTTGGATTATTATATACTAAAGTCAACCGAATCAATTTTTAAAAACTTGTGTAACATAAAATGAGGTTGCATTAGACGATCATTCAAAATGCATTGTCAGTGCAAGTATAAGGTATAAGTATATCCTGCAACAACATTTACTAATTTACACTTGTACTATCTATCGTAATGTTTATCAATTATAATACAGACCGGATATATTCGTGATACTTATTTGCTTATTATATTTACCAAGTTTGTCGAAATCCACGAGCTTGCCCACGCTCATTACGAGAAGCCTGCGGGTACTTGTGTTACGTTATTATCGCTTGAAAGTGATAATGTCAACTTACACATACAATTTTGGAAGGGAAAAACAGACTGACAGGAATATATATATACTTAATATACCAGACGACGGGTGTGTGTACACTATATAAGAGCCGTATGCTTATACAGCATTGACTGGCATGCAGAACTGATATACAGTTAATGCACTCGCGTCGGCACGCGGTTATTACGAGTTGGATTGTGGTGCGGTTGTGCTACTCTATCCCTGTCTTTCTCCTCCATCCCACACTCTCTTTCCATTCTCTTGCTTTTTCATGCTCTCCCACTCTGATAATGTACCCGTATATTGTAATAAGTACATAGGCGAGTACAGTGCGACTTTTTTGCTCCAAAAAAAAGGGCACTCCAACTGTAAACTAACATAAGCTTATAATCCACGATATACCGCGGTTATCGTCGTTATCCTCGCTCAATGTTCCAAAATACAGATTTATCCTATATTAATCTTATACATACCTTATAGAATCTCTCTTATTTGCGTTGTATTTTGATTACTGAACAGAGTAGATTTTCTATTTTGTTTTTCATGTTATATATCTATATATATATATATATATATATATATATATATATATATATATATATATATATATAATCTTTTGTTATGTAACCGCACCCGCTATATAATTATTGATTTCTCTTTAATACGATGGAAAAAATAACAACCCAAACAATTCAAAGTCTAATATTATTATTATTATAAGGTAAAACGGATACGTATATATATAATATTAAATAACACACGAAACTAAAGATTTTTGTATAAAACTGATTTCTGTATTTCTGAGCTCAGGTTTACAACGTATGTGACGCGTATAAAGGGTTTATTAAATAAATTACATGTTATTTATAATTTATTTAACGAATAAAATGTTACGGAGCTAGTTAATTATTATATAGAAAAATAATTCAAAAGTAATTATTAAAATTCTACTAATACACTATCACTTGTAGAAATGTACAAAATATAGTAATAATACTTTAATAATAATAATAGTAATAATAATAATAATAATAATAATAATAATAATAATAATAATAATAATAATAATATTTTTACGTAACGAATAGAAACAGTTTTCCTAAAAATCATATTTTTTACATTTTATAGGACAATGAATATTCTGTTGGTGAAAAACTCTAGAATCTGTAGTAATCTAGAAGCATTAATATAAACTGGATAAAAAATTTTTAACAATACAATAAATAATAATACTCTATATCATTGCAAATGTTGACAGTTAATTTGAATACTAAAGTTTGTATAATTAAACATTATGCAGTTTTTTAATGTATAAAAGCAATAAATATAAATCTGAATACCAGCTCATTAAAAATAAATAGATAGGATTTAACAAAGCAAAATAAAAGGATTACCAACTCAGTCGCTTTTCTTTCCCTTTCATGTAGTAAGTAGCTTTGCACGTAATTTACTAACTTTTATGATTTACATATAATAATATTCAATAATTCGTATCAAAAATATAGAAAAATTTTCTAAATTCAGTCATTCCGATCCCGGAGCGGCGTGTGCGGTTTATGGGGCGATGAAATCGGCGTTGTATTGGCGCTTTTTACAAACAACGCCTTGTGAGGAGATGAAACTACGTGAACGTTTTCCTTTCCCAGTCCGATTTGGCGTCGCTCTTCTAATTTTAACTTTTCATTCGTTTGTTGAAGTTCATTGATAGTACTGTTTTTTGCTTCAAGCTCCTAAAAAGACACGACGTATAAATACTGAACTTTGTTAAATATAACTCCATTATGCGAATGCAATGTCACGAAATTGACAACACTTTAATACTTTGATAAAAGAGTGCATCATATTTATTCAATATTTTCGTTATTCTCAGATTTTATAACAGCTTCCGAGGATACATAAGCTATAACAATTTACATTCCTAAACTAAGTGCCTACATTACTATGTGCTCTTAAATAAATTAGTTAAAAAAAAAAAAAAAAACAACAACAACAACAATAATTAACATGCAATATAATTAGTTAAAATTTGCTTTTTGTGTCATTGAAAGGTGTTGGATATCGAAAGGGATAAGTTAGATGAAGAGACCATATATAATATAATCCAATCACAAGCGTGATAACGAAGATAACACGAACCTGTCGCAGTCGAAGAAGATCTACCTGTTGAAAATTAATATTATCCTTTAACTGTGACAAATATTTTATTTTTTGTTTATGACTGTTTTGTCCAGTCACTTCTGAGTATTTATCCGTGGTTTTTTGGCACTCATTATTCAACCGATCGCGTGTCTTCTCATACTGTTTCAATTTTCTAAAACAAAAATATCAACAAAATTAAAAATATTTGTCATAATTGAACAAGATTATTATAATGCATTATTATAGATTACTGTTCGAGCTTTTCACGGCAGCTTCTCTCGTCTTCGATATTTGCTGTTAATGATGCAATTTGGTCGTTGTATTGTAATTCCAACTCTTCAAAATCATATTTTATATCCTAAAACAAAAAAAAACTCATAAATATAATTATATAATTTACGCTAAACGCGCGTAACCGATATGAATGAAAAATTTTTTACTTGAATTTCATTTTTCTTTTTTTCTAACAACTGAACGTCTTCCTTCAATCTTAAAATCTTCTCATTTAACTAAAATAAAAAAAATAGTTTTAAATTATTCTAAAATTAGAAACCACCATTTATAGTTTTTGCTTTAAATTTGTAATATACCTCGTCAACTTCAGTTTTATGTTCCTGTTTTTCTTTTTCAAGCTGTACTCCGTTATCTTTAATGATCTTGTTCTTATCCTCTAATTGTTGCTCAAGTTTCATATTTATTAATTGTAATTTTGAAATTTCAAGAGATTGGTCGTCATTTACTTCTTCTAATTTTAATAGCATAATTGTAGCTTCGCTTAATCGATCAGATATTAAACGAAGATTTTCTTTCAACTAGTAAATAAAAAAAATGAAAATAAATAAATCGTAAAAAATGAAACAATATATATGCATTACCTCAGAATTTCGTTCTGACTTTTCTTGGCACTCTTTCTGAGATTTCGAGAGTTCATCCATGGCAGTACTTTTCAAAAGTTCAATTTTTTTAGTTAAAGCTATTTTAACTGCATTGATGTCAGTAACGCTCTTTACTTCCATCTGATTTATAAATTCCACCTTTTCATCGATTCTATCTTGAATAGAATTTAATTGTTCTTGAACAATTTTAGAATTGTGCATTACACTTTCAAGCATTTCCCGATATCCTGATAAGGATCCTTCTTTCGTCTGTAATTCGTGTTGCAGTCTTTCAACTTCGACCTCGCTTTGAGCTAATCTACGAGTTAATGCTGCAACCGACGCTTGATTTTCTGCCATAACAACTTCAAGGCGACGTCTTCTAGCCACCATTTCTGCCGATTCCATTCGTATTTGATCTTTTAAGTTACGAAGCTCTTCTTTTCTTTGCACTAGTTCAGCTTCAGCGCGATCTAATTCGGCTTGCAAACTTTGACTGAAGCTTTCCTACAAAATCGATAATTTGTTACGTAAATGTTCATTTTAAAAAATTATTACTTCTTATGACAAGAATAAATTAATTAAATATTCAATGATATATACACAATATTGAATTAATTCTTTTATTATACTAATTTATCGGTACCTGCGTTTCGGCTGTACACTTCATTTCTTCTAAAGCAGCCGTGAGTTGAATAACTTCCAAATCTCTTTGAGCTAGTTTCGAATTTAGATTTGCTTTTTCACTTTCTAAACGATCTAAATGAGTATTGTATTTTTCAGTAGCTTGACGCAGATCTTCTTCGGCCGAATTTTTCGCTTCTCGAACTAATAAAGTTATCTATGCAAATGAAAAAATTCCATTATTATTTAAAGCATTTTATTGTAAAATAGATTTAAAAAATGGTAAAATTAAGTTCACCTTTGCATCAGTCTCAGAAATTACTCTTCTTACCCTTTCTTCACTTTCTGTTCTACATGCTTTTAAAGTTTCTCGAGTAACTGCCTCAGCATTTTCTACCATTTTATTTGAAGATTCTTTCATTCGTTTCTTTTCATCTTCTATTCGTTTTTCCATTGCTTGCTTTACCTCTGCAAGCTCTTCATTCCTTGCTGTAGTCATCTAGAATGTTAATAAAAATAAAATGTAATATTAATTAACATTTCAATGAAAATTATTAATGAACATATTTACATTATCCAGTTCCTTTAAATACTCGCTTTGAGCTTCTTCAAGTAATTCCTTTAACTTGGCTTGTTCATCCGCGTGTATTTTTGTAGTTAATTCTAATTCAACTTTATGAGCTGCCAAAGCTTTGATATATTTTTCATTAGCCATCTCTAGTTCAGCTTTAATTTCACGCATATTACAATTTACCTGTATTGTTTGGAAATAAAATATTAATTAAATATATTTATGTATACAAACAAATGATCAAATATTCAATATAAATGAAACATATACATACATCTTTATATAGTTTTTGTACATCGTGAAGTTCTTCTGTTAAAAAAGTATTAGTTTCATTGGCTTCACTTAATTTATTTTCATAATCTGTTATTAATGATTTTTTCATCTCAAGATCCTGCTCGAGATTTTCTCGTTCCTCATTAAAATTATCTCTTGATAGTTCAATTTCATGTTCATAAGTTAATTTTAAATCTGTGACAAATTTTCTAATTTTCATTAAAAAATTTTCAATATCTGGATGAAAGGATTTATTTTCAAAACTCCATTTTCCATCATAATTTTCATAATCAAAATATTCTTGCAAAACATTTGTCATATCACATATTACTTGTTCATTTATTGGCAATGATCGTAGATTATTAGTAATACTTTCTAGATCTGCTTTAAGATCATCTACTTTCTTGTCTGATTCTCCTAACTATAAATATAAGAAATACTAAGGCAAATCTAAAAATAATCATAAATAATTCACGTAAAATAGTCAGTACCTCATTTTGAATATCTTGTAATTTATTCTCAGTTTCTAATTGCAATTTGTGAAGATCTGATATTTCTAATTGTTTAAGATGTAAATTTTTATTTAGATCTTCGTTCACTTTATTTAGTTGATCTAAATTTTCTTTAAGATTAACCATTTCATCAATTGATTTACCTTCACTACTCATGTTAATTAATTGGTCTTCCAGACTTTTAACCGTAGATCTTAAATCTTCTTCAGTTTTAATCCTTTTCGAAATTTCATCTTGGTAATCTTTTAAAGCAAAAGATAACTGAGATTGCAGTGCTTGTAATTCAGACTGATATTTTTCATATTTATTATCCATTACTTCTTGCTGCAATTTTGCCTAAAATGTCAAAATTATTGATATAACACGTGCTAAAATAATCATTACAAAAAAAATTTTTTTTATTCATTTATATACCATAGATTCGATGTCCTTTTGATGCTGTTCTTCTTCTTGTGAAATTTTTTTTAACAGGCTTTGATATTTTTCAGTCAAATCGCGATTATTCGCTTTCATATCTTCTATTTGTTTCTCATATTCTAAGATAGTTTTAGTCTTATTGCTGCATTCGATTTTCAAATCATTTAGTTCATCTTCTGGCTTATACTGAGCAGCAGTCGCTTGAGAATCGTTATTATATAACTTTGTTTTAACACGTGGACAACTCATTCCAGCTCGTTTGACAACCACTCGTTTCTTTGGTACTTGAGGCTATTAAGAAAAGTTTATTTAAAAAATTTATCAGGATCAAGTTCACGACAAAGAAAATATCATACAAAAACTAGATGTCATTTGATTCTTTCATTAATTTATTTTGAACGAATATAATGTTCAACCGCTAGCTGCAATGTCAAAATCGAGCGGATCATTTAAAAAAAAACTCGAAAATAATTTGCTTAACTTTTGTTCAATTATATTTACGACTTCGAATAAAAAATGGAATATATAACAATCGCCATAACTAAGGCGACAATTTAATCATTAGCACGAAAATACGTTTTTTTTTTGTTGGCAGAGAATAGTTATTAATTTGATATATATTTATAAGAAATAAGATAATATCGTTGCTTATCCTTACTGTACGGAATTGTTTGACGGATGCACTGCTCGTCCCTCGGCTCGACAGTGTCGCATTGCTCTCGGTGCCGCTGCTCGTGCTTTTGGCATCGTTAAATCTGCTGGTTCTTTGAATGCCCGATACCTTGATCTTCTTGTCGAATTTCGGATCGTACGCTCCGGGTGGTGGTGCCGCGCCTGCGAAATAATAAGTACCGATCAACAATCGTTTTTTTTATGCTTTTAATGGACTATTAATCCAGCGGGCATGGGTTCGCTTTGTTTTTTTGATATAATGTGTACACCATTGCCAAACAAAATGTAATTTTCCCTTGGAAAGAATTCAGGCTTAAGAGTGGATTTTGAATTCGGAGCTATCGTGCTTATTACCCTATGTATTTATATTTTCTTTATTTATAAGTTGAAAATTGAGCGAGTTAGAATTTTGTTAAGAATTAGATGACGTAACTTAACGTGGCCCTTAAAGTTATAACGCTATAACTTTGTAAAACCAAGAGCAAGCTCAAGATTGTTTATTAAAAATTAAGTATCATAAGATATTTACTTATAACGCTGGCAAAATAATGTGCCAACACAGAAACGGGTAGAAAATTAAAGTTAAATTTGTATTTGATTTGATTGTTAGAAAATTAAAGTCAAATCCGTATAATATATGTTTGTAAATGCGGCGGGCCCTTGCCGCTTAATTCGGCCACTATACCAATGAAGGCATCCTAATTAAGGTAACTTCTCAATCTTTGCACTTTACTATATACGAGAATCATAATATTTCATTAATAGAATGTTATATGCTGTTTAATGGTATTAAAAAAAAAAAAAATTGTGATACGCTTAAGTTCATACTTTATTTATTTTATGTATAATTTTAGTTTTCTGTTTGATACTTTCTTTTATTAATTATGCTAATTTATTTTTATATATTTAACACTGACAAATCGAGAAACTATATAGGATATGTGTGAAAGATTTGGTCAACGTTGGAACGATAAGTTGTACTGTTTTTACTTCAAAATAAGCTTTGTAAAGTCTTAAGACCTAGCGCTGACTCTTTGTCAAAGATGTGATACTTTTATTGTTTACAATTATAGTAATTCAATTGGATATTACTGTAAAGTTTGATGATTTTTTTTAAATAAAAACCTGTATACTTTTCCTGTGTTATTTGAAGAGAAAAATTAAGTAAGGACAACACTTCTAATGTACTTAATTCCACAGATACACACACACACACACACACACACACACACGTGTTTCTTAAGTTATGCTCAATTAAAATTACGCTCATTCTAGATACATTATATATAATTAAAGTTGCAAATATATTAAATTCATCCGCACACTTTAATTGACAATATATACTATATATAAGGAATTCCACAGTTGCAGACATATATGTTCATTGTATAGCTTCTTTTAGTGAAAATTGTATTCTTTTTTTAATCCTATATGCGAAAAAAAACTTAAATACAAAAGTAATAAATCTCGAGAATGGAAATAAGCATCAGCTTTTATAGAACTAATGTTCAGTGCTATTTTTGGAGGTGATCAAAGTTCAATCTCATCTAATCTGAAATAAATTCCTCGCCAATTCTGAGCCTCTCCTTGAAATATATAATATATCGAAGAGAAAACTTTTAAGTCTATAGCTTCAGATAAAATTCTATTATAACTCAGTGCGGTTCAAAACATTACGTTGACGTAAAAAAATCTCTTATTAAATTCTTTATGCTTGGTTTTTTTTTATCAGCAATTCAATTTACAATTGAAAAGAGTAGATAAAACATGGTGCCGTTATAGACATCTACGTATTTACATATCTATAGTCAAATAAATAAATTCGTTTTGACTATTTACTTTTTAGTCAAGAATATCAAGCAGTATCATATTTTCATAATTATGTTTATGATATATATATATATATATATATATATATATATATATATATGTATGTATATTATAAATAACGTTATAATATATGTTATAAATAACTAATTTTAAATAACCAAAAAATATTCTCATTATTATACCTTATCAATAGCTAATCCATGCACTGAACAAAAATATCTGTATCAAGTAAATATTTTCTTGTTTTGTATCAAGTAAATTATTTTCTGAAACTGAGAAAGTATCTTTTAAATGAAGGAAGTATTTACTTGAAGCAAGAAGAGTCCACTTAAATGAAACCACGTCGTCTTAAATCTAGTGAATATTTTCTTAATTTAAAAAAATAATTTATTTGGTACAAAACAAGTATAAATATTTACTCGATAACAACAATTTTTTTCAGCATATAAAGTATGCTAGTGCTTTAAAATAATTTATTTCGATCTTGTGCATTATTATGTAAAAACTTTTTTTTTTATTAATAAGTAACATTGTTACAAAATAATTAATCTTGTCAATTTTAATTTTACAAAAAAATATACTAAAAATATTTGTAGACCATACATTATGCTAAAATTTAATTTAGCACTGTGTACATTAATTCAATTTGTAATAGTTTTTATCTCATACGAGAATTGTACTTATGTTTAATAAAAAAAATTCCTACAATAATTATGTATATGAATCAACATAGATTAATAATGACTTCTCGGAATTGTTTGTACTTTACAAAAATTATATTTACTTAAAAATAATAACTTATGTAATTGCAATTTGCGATTCTATATGTATTGAAACTCCTAATTTTAACTTAAAATCAAAGAAATCGATTCTGAGCATGGACATAGATATATTAAAAACCTTGTATTTTATTGTATTTACATTTCATTTCGTTTTTCATGACGGAATTAATGGTCCCTCGATCGTTATAAATTTTTCTGGATGAAATTATAGCAGACAAAATAATAATAACTAGTATCAAAAAAATTTTGTTATAACTGCGGAATGAAAAATTGTAACTATAATAAAATGATGTAAATTATGCACGTTTCGCCCTCTGTTGGCCTCTGTTGATAATTTTGAAAATAATAAAATGTCTGAATATTTTTCAAGAATATATATTTGTAAAAAACGACACTAAAGACAATATAATTGAGATATAAAAAATATATAATAGACGTGTTATTTAATTGAACTAATATTTTTTACATCTTTTTATCTTTTTATAAATTATTTAAATGTATTATATTTAATTTTATCGACATAGAGTCATCACCAAATCAGAACCCAATTATTTGTTTTTTAACTTGGAATTATCTTACAAATATTATATACGCGTGACAAAATCTGAAATTATATTACAGTTGCAACTCTGTTGCACGTTGCATACTAAATGTTTTTTTTACTTGAGAATTATTTATGGTTTAAAATAAATTTTAAATCGAAAATCTCAATTTTGAGTTTTCTGGAATTATCTAGTTCTTTGTCATCTGGAGGTTCATTCATTATTCTATATAATTATAATATATATATATATATATATATATATATATATATATATATATATATATATATTTTAAAATATGATAACAATTTTAGATGGTTAATGTTAGTTTATCAATGAAGTACTATAAAAACCATATATGGAGTAAAAGTACGAGAGAAAAGGTAAATTTTCTTGATTTCTGACATATTCGTACAGCGTTACTGTGCAGACACGACGAAACGAGGGGAAGTCCCTTGGGGCGCGAAAAGTACATATTACAGACCGAGGCCATGCTACGAAAAAAAAACTATATATATATATATATATATATATATATATATATATATATATATATATTATACCCATAGCGAAGGGGCCAGTGTGTGAAGCTAGTGTGAAGTTAGAAAGAGATAGACGAGTAGCCGGCTGCACGTATAATGACTCGAAGGGTGTTCGAAGGGGAGAAAAACGACACAGCCCTGCGTGCACACTTGCGAATGGGACAGCTGTGCGACCCGGTACGACTGCGGTTCCGTCGTCCATATCCGTGTGCGCAGTTCGTATATATACATATACACGAGTCTCGGTTCTGTGTTGTGCATTATAAACGCGCGCAACGACGTTATGCCAGGTGTGTATGTACTCTCTCTCTCTCTCTCTCTCTCTCTCTCTCTCTCTCTCTCTCTCTCTCTCTCTCTCTCTCTTCCTCTATTTCTATCTCACTTTATTTCGAGCTCTCTTTCTCACTCGAAGCAAAATAAAATTTTTCTCATGGGTCGGATAGGTCCCGAGGAGAGGGAGGGGATAGTCGCCCTCTTTTTACCGGTACCTACAAAGAGCACTACAGACTAGAGAGGGGGGTGCATAAATACATTCTTTAATAATCGCACCTATATTCCCTATAATTATAGATTATAAAAAGAGACATATGTTTATATATTGCATTATGTATTATAAATTAACAGCCACCCATCTTTTTCCCTTTTTCTTCTGAACTGGCTGGACATGATAACGACCTAAACTGGAAAATTTAAAAAACTCTGCAATCTATAAGCGCGCTGCCGCCGTTTCAAAATTGAACCGACCAGCTCCTGCCTTACCCCGCTTTCATCCTATTGGTAAACATGGCAATATTATATATATATAAGCTAATGCCATGCCGATGTAAGCTTCTTCCGTTTAGAATTTAAAAATTTACCTACTTCTCAATTATCTTTTAATCCAATTGTTTCAAGCATGCTTTATAGAGTACATAATTATTAAACTCACTTGTAAGTTCGTTGAAACGTTGAATTCGAGCTTTGGAGAATGACATTTTCTGGACGATCGAAATACACGGTTCACTAATAACGTTTATTTACGAATTAAAAACTATGCTTTAAACGAATATATTACAGCGTATAGATCTATCGTGAGCAATAGCAGTAATACTTAAAAAAAAAAAAAAAAAAAAACACGTAAATGAGCGCGGGAAATGAGTTGAATAACGGCTATGGATATACGAGCTGCTCCGCGACAGCAACAAAAAAGAAGAAAATAAAAATAAAAATTTTCCCTAATTACGCTGCATATTCGCCCTTAAAAACTGTAAACGCGACTGATTCTGGGCCCGTTTGGCCTTTGCTCCGACTTCTTCATTCGATCACGCGTGCAACGCAACTGATGCCTACTGCATTTATAATATAGCCTGCAGCGGGGTGCTATAACTGATGCCAATGTATATATACTGTATGGGGCCGGGAGTCGTTGCCGTTGCCGCCCTTTTCATATATACGATTTTTAACGGTTGCGTTGCGCTACATGGTTGCGCAAAGCATGCCGCGCGAGTGCGTGTATAAATGGGTGGGGGGAGGGGAGGGCTGTCGTGTATGGGGGCCCAATCGTCAGCTTGTAACCAGAAGTAAATGTACGTATCTTTCTCGCTCTCATCTATATATATATATATATATATATATATATATATATATATATATATAAACCATAGCGGTATAATGCGTCTACATGGCGTCTACTGCTTTTCGGCTCCCGCACACACCGTGAGTCCCACACTCCCGCCAATTACTCGCAGGGGTTGGTCTGCATGCTTGATGTCTTCCGTCCCTTCCCTCCTTCTTAAGACCTGACTTGACCCGCTGTCGCCCCCCCCCCCCACTTGCACACATTCTCACAGTCTCTCTCTCTCTCTCTCTCTCTCTCTCTCTCTCTCTCTTTCTCTCTTTTAGCTGCTCTTAGCTTACTTTTTATTGCTATCCCACATGCTATATTGAAACTGCAGCTACTACCAAGAATTTAAAAAAGGCATTTAAATAGGCACAGGGGTGTGTGTGTGTGTGTGTGTGTGTGTGTGTGTGTGTGTGTGTGTGTGTGTGTGTGTGTGTGTGTGTATGTATGTGTAAGTATATGCATGTACATAATGGCACATTTAATAAGCGAAGTATAGCACCTCGAATAAGTTTAATATATGTTACATAAATAGTAGCAGATAGTAGTGCATCCTTTCGTTAATGACCCTGGTCTGCCCTCGCTGATCGAGCCTCCATCAGCAGTACTTTCGATTTTATAGTTCTAAAATTTGCAAATGCAAAAATTGAAAATCTAATTGTTGAATTTAACCTCGCTTTAAATTTATCATAACAACCTTTCGATTATTGTAAATATATGTTTTATTATTAAAATTTAAAATGATTTTATATAATTATTTCGATATACACATACACGCGCACGCACACAAATAAAACATTAAAATCTATCGCATAGTTTTTCTTTTCGTTAAATGCACTGGTAGAAATTAATGATAATAAAAGGATTTCTATATCAGACGCATGTTTATATAATAATTATATATTTATTAAAAAATAGTTATTTTTAAACAAATATATTTAAAATTAAAATTTCCACAAATATTTTGGGTATTCATTTAAGATAAAAATTTAATAATTTAGAAAATTTATGTTGAAAAATATAAAACTGGATGATAATTATATGAACCTATTATTATTATTCGCTAATAAACTTTTTGGTTCAAATCTTAAATTCAAATTATAAACTCAAATGTTAATATTATATTTATTTTTGATTTAGTTATTAAAAATTTCCAATTATTTTCTCATACATTGCATTACAATTTTTTATATAATAAATAAAATGTTCATCCATATAAATAAAAAATATGATATTTACATAATGATTTTGAAGAGACAAATTAATTTTTAACTTCAATACTTGAAAATCTAAAATCTAAGGTATGTGCGTCGTAATGATGCGCAGCTGACATTATTCTGTTCATCGGCTATCAAAAAGAAATAATCCACGCGGCGATGCGGTAGTTGTCGCTTTTTTCGTCGGCATCACTCGACACGTTGCTCAATTGATGCCGTGAGGAAAGAACGCTCTCAGCTGGTAGCCGAAATTGTAGATTAAAGTTTAGATTGAAAATAAAATGAAAATGTTCAACAAAATATTGCTCCTTTATTTAGGACTTCTTTTACTATTATTTAATAGTGCTTTGGGTGTATATAGGTCAAAATCTGTAAGTATGGTTATTAGTACTTTGATTAAGATTTTTTCAGTCCCATTACATATTTCGTTATTTATTTTTGTTATTTCTTTAAATTTATCACTGTTTTTTTTAACTTGAAAATTTGTAAAAGTACAAAGTGAAACATATATTTTTTTATAATAAATTAACTTCTCTTTAATTTTTAGTAGTGTTAACCTGAAAATGTTTATAATGATTTTAGAGTCAAAGTACTTCACTGGCAGAACGTGTCCAGCAGTTGACAGATATGGCTATGAAAAGGCCTGTTATGAAATTTAATACTGCTAAGTTTAAGGAGTTTGTTAAAGCCACACCTAGAAATTATTCAATAATTTTAATGTTTACAGCAATGGCTCCACAACGCCAATGTCAAATTTGCAGGTATAAGCAAATTCAATGTATCTCATTATATCACAGTAATTGAACAATTTAACATTTGTTGTTGTTTTAGGCTTGCAAAAGATGAATTTGTTATAGTAGCTAATTCTTTCCGATACTCTCAGTCTTATTCTAATAAATTGTTCTTTGTATCAGTTGATTTTGATGAAGGCTCAGAAGTTTTTCAAATGGTAAACATTAAAAAATTTAGAATTATTTTCAATATTTTTGCTAAATATATAATCAAAAATATTTTTAATTTATAGATGAAATTAAATACTGCACCTGTTTATATGCATTTTCCGGCAAAAGGTAAACCAAAAGCAGCCGATATAATGGATATTCAAAGAGTTGGATTTGCAGCTGAAGCTATTGCAAAATGGATCGCTGAACGCACTGATATTCAAGTATTTATGAATTCAATTTCGTATTCATGTTATATTATTTTTGTGTAATAAATTTTTCTATTATTTATTCTTTAGATTCGTGTGTTCAGACCTCCAAGTTATTCTGGAACAGTTGCTGTTGTGATGCTTTTAATTCTTGTAGGAGGTTTCTTGTATCTTAGGCGTAACAATCTTGATTTTATTTACAACAAAACAATTTGGGGTCTTGGTGCATTGGTATTTATTATCTATTGAACATTCTCTTAACAGCACTATTTTATGATTCCTGAAACTGCATATAATTCTTATTTTTTCAGTTCTTTACTCTTACCATGGTTTCTGGTCAGATGTGGAATCATATTAGAGGGCCGCCGTTTATTTATAAATCACCAAATGGACAAATAGCTTATATTCATGCCTCTTCACAAGGACAATTTGTTTTGGAGACTTACATTATCATGGTGATCAGTATCCTTTTCAAAAATTCTATTACCCATAATATCTAAATAACAATTATATGTAAGAATTGTATAAGCATATTGCAATGTAAAAATTTATAAAAATGTTTCCTTAATGCTAAACTAAATAGATGGAGCAGTTGTTCTCGGCATGATACTTATGACAGAATCAGCTTCTCGTAAAGGTGACGTAAAAAAACGACGCATATTCACTCTTATTGGATTGGCTTTAATAGCCATATTTTTCAGCTTGCTCCTTTCAGTTTTTAGGAACAAAGCGCAAGGATATCCCTACAGGTTGGTTTTTATTATTAATAAATCAATAGAGAAAATAAATGTAATTTTCGTATTTTAAAAATATTTGATTTTAAAATTGCATTCAAATAATTTTTATTTCAAATATAAAATTCATACAAATTATACTTTATATTTATAGTAGTACTCTAAATTACAAAAATAATTAATAGAAAAAATTTATTTTTTCAGCCTTCTATTCAAATAAATTGTCTTCAAGAAGCACTATTTTGGATTGCATTTTAATTGCATAACAGTTGATCGAAACTGAGACTATATTTGACAAATGGTATTTGAATTAACTGGACATAAATCCGTGCAATCTCCATTTGTCAATTCTTTTGTACAGAATTTTATTATGAGATTTACTATTTTATAGCTAAAAGTTGTAAGATATGTATGCATAAAAAACTGTTTTGCCTAGAGAAACCCAGATAACAATCTATTTTAATAAGCAACGAGTTAAAATATCCATCCATTTCTAAATTAAATGAAGATAATAAGAATTTTTAAGTTTCGTACTCATTAAAAAACCACTAACTTTTTTTTATAATATCTGGGTTCATTTTTATGTTTTATGAATTACATGTCGTGATATGAATGAGTATTACAAGAAAATTATGATTATATTTCAAAATTTTAAAAATTTATTTTTATTCCTAAAAAATAAAAGGCACTATTATCTTGCGCGATTTTGGATAGTTAGGAAATGTTTTTAAAGACCATTGATGGGATAAATATGCACATTCCACCTAGAAAAGGAATCACATACATTTGTTAATTTTTAAAAACTTTATAAATAAAATAAATCAAAAGAAAAAAAGTAATTTTATACCTGATTACTTATAGTCCACATAGATACAAAATGAAATGTTGATGCATTTCTTAAAATTACAGATAAACATATATACAAAATAATCTCAGTAAATTGCAATGGTGCAGAAATATAAGTAAAAAGTTCTCCATGGGGAATTTTATATTTTGTTGTAACAACATTTCCAGTCTTGTCTCTCCTCAGATTTGATAAAATTATATTTGTTCTATACTGCATATATGTTGACATAAGAAATATTACAGCACATATATAATCTAATGTACTTAGCCTTAGCCAGTCCAAATGAATGTGGATATCTTCAGTGAACAAATTAAAGTATACAATATTGCATTTGTTTTACTAGTAGAGAAATTTGTATCTTTAAAATTAGTAACAATTACAAAAAGTTAACACACCTTTAGTAATATTTTCAGACTCTCCAATTAAACTAATTGTTGCACCAAAATAATGAGACAACCCAATTAAGTAAATAGTTAAATTCATATAAACATCACTAAAGACACTAAGAAAATGAGTTTCGTAAAATCTTTTCCAACAATGTATTGTAAAAATAATCATAGCTAAAATTACATTTTCAGGAGGAACTAAAATTTATTTAAACAATATTAAGAGTTATTGGATGCAATTATCATTACTATAAAAATTTTAAAAGTAACAAATATATAACAATATTTCATTATTTACCTAATGATTGCACAGGTTCGTTTAAAAGAAAATTAAGTAACCACACAACTGAATTTTGTAATGGTTTATTCAAAAAGTATCTACTATAAAGTAAAGTAAGAGCAAATGTAGATAGTGGAGCACTCAATGCATAAAAATGCTGAAAGTACCTATTGCATTTAATAAGAGATATTTTAATTTCAATAATGAAAAAAATAACAGAAATAAAAAATTTTTAATTTACCTTTTTGGCACTTGAAATTTTTCAAGATAATTCACTTTAATATGGTTTCCAAACTTGCCATAACGAAATAATTTAACTACTAAAATAGGTAAGTAATTCTCACAACAGTTAATCAGTAAACTAGAGAATACAATGACAATGGTTTTGAATGCAAAAATTATTTTAAGTAAGTTAACACTCATTTTTTTAATAAAAAATCTAAGGGCAGTGATAGCGAAAAACAATCTCTTCTATAATAAATTACTAATTCGTTAACCGGAAGGAATATATATCCTTATCATTTTTTAAATCTGAATATGCTACGTAGTTATATTTTATTAATTAAACTTTTGCAAAAAATTTATCTAACTTATAAATGAAACCTGAGATACCTTGATGAACGTTGTAATACGCTGCATAAAAAAAATAAAATTAAATTAAATAAATCGATCTTCAGTTGAAAAAAAAGAATTTGAAGTGATTTTGATACATAACCTACGAATTTGCGCGGCTAATTTGTCTAAAGAAATATCGATGCGAATATTAAGGGGAGATGGGAAAACTAACGGCATTTTACAGAAAGTGTTTCCTGTAAGAAGAGAGAATAAGTTAAAGATGGTCATTGGATAATAATGACTTGTTCATAATAGAGAAAAGTAAATAATGGATATTGAACTAGTTCATAATTTGGAAAACAGTCACTTGCCAAAAATTCGTTTCTAATTTAAAAATGACCAGTGAACGATTTATCGACAATTACCAAAAGTAAAAGCCAATTCGTAAAAATAAGGAATATGGATCAAACAAATATTCAAAAAATAAACGATATAAACTTAGCTCTAAAACTAACAACGCATTCAATACATAATCAAATGTAATAACGAAATAAATATTAGCTTCACAATAAACATTGATATAATGATATCTGTGATATCTGTTATTTTACATTGTTCATAAAATCAGACAATAATACAAATGCTATCTCCGCTATCCCGAGAGATAACTATAGTAAAAATAATGTTGAAAACAGCTCATTGAATTAATTGAAATAGCACATTGTGCAACCAAGGAGCAAAATACGAGAATATATTTTGCATCTAAATATGCCCTCCCTTATATATAAAAAATATACCCCTGATATGTAAAAGACGAGGATATGTTTGGCGCCCAAGCGTAACAAGGGTAATCAATTATCGGGTTAAGCAATTTACCCAAGTCTGAAAAGGCCTTTACTCTCGTGTTGCACTTGAAGATACTATTTTGTTATACGAAGAGAGCTTCCTTGAGTGCATGTGTGACGAGATGCAAGAAACAAATTTGAAGTTTATGGACTGTAATCTGTAATAGTCCGGATAATAGATATATTCAGGAATCTTGTGTATAGAGAGCAGGCGTATGAGTCCGATGTTTGCTCCGATACATATATACATACAGATATATACAATCACAGTAAAAATTAAATTCTACCAGAAAACCTACCTCTGAAAACCTCATTTATTTCGTAAACTTTCGTAAAGTTTTCACCGTAAGAGAAAATGATCACCACTGATTATACAAACAACACATCTCTATTTATATTCGAAGGACGGCCACGGGTGGAGTTTTCAGCCCGTTATTTTTATCAATTTTGACAATAAAAGATAATTTTAAATTATTAGGTGTAGATCTTTGCCCTAAAAAAGCGTTACTAATCGACTTTAGCACAAACAAAATCGCGTCATCTCAAACTTCATCTAAAATCGAGCATATAATTATAAATTTTCTGAATCAAGGAAATTACTACGAATAAACAACTAAGATTCAAGCGGCATATTAATTACATCCAAAAGATGTTTAAAATTTCTGTTTGGAACGTGTAGAGACTCTGATTCAGACACATTACTTTTGTTATATCAAAGTTACGTACAACCACACAAATACTGTTCGTGTATTTTCAAAATCTAAAAATACTGCACCTGTATTCTGTTTCCAATTTTTACAATTATTGATATGCTCCGCTAGTCTTAAAATCTGGTATCGAGGGGAGGGGAGTGGACAAACCTGAAGTCAATCTGCTAGACTTCGAGGGTTTTACTCATGGTATTATGAGTAAGCTTATAGGTATACAACTTGTTGGTTGATGTGTATCTTTTAAAATACTAGAATTATTGCTTTTTTCCATGCTTGTTTCGACATATGAATCCTTAATACTCGATAATACTTTTATTCTACACCAATGTTTTTTCCACCATCCATTGTCAGGGGTACTAGAGAGCTGCACCCGCCTGAATCTGCGAGTACAAGTTCTTTTTCGAGGAAGCAGGAATCAATTAAGTCTAATAGGTAATATATCTAATGATAAATTTGGTAAAATCTCGCATATTGTTGTAAAAATTTGACATAAGTTTCTAAGACTTTAACATCGCCAGATTTTGCTTATATGATATTGTATGAATTTGTATATTCGCCAATGTTGCTAGACTTTATCAATATTTGCTGAAATTTTCAAATCATCCCACTATGAGACGTTTAGTATTATATATAACAATATATATATTGTATTGTTTCATTTTTCATAAAACTGTAATCAGATTATATTAAGGAGATCGTAGGTATCGTAACTTATTATTATATTTAAGAATCCATCCAAAGTAAAATAATACGTCCAGTGCTTTCAAAATAATTAAGTATATCCAAAAATTCGAAAAGTAATAATAATTTATATAGTTAACTATTTGCATATCTCTTAAATACTTTGTAAACATTTATATCTTCTTTGTTTACAAACACGTCGTAGGTCTCCATTTTTAAATAACAACAATTTTTATACATTGCAGAATTGTAACAGATTGATAATTTCAACTTTCCGATTTTATATTTGGATAACATATTCTGATATATGTGAAGATATATTGTGAGGATTACAAAGGATTTTAAATGATTTTAATACATTATTAATGTTGTAAAAAGTATTTATTATTATAATTTTATCAATCTTTGACGTCTGAAAAATTGAAATATACGATAATTGTAAATTACAGGAACAAAATTTTTTATTATATAATGTAGGCTCAAATTTGCAACATTTAACTGATGAATCATCTAATACATTAGAGAATAAAAAATATTATGTAAATCACTTAAAAAAACGAAATAAATATAACATAGTCTATTGGCATCTTTTTTTTTATATTGGAATATCAGAATAAATTACATAGTTAATAATATTAAAAATTCTAAGTATATTAATTAATTACTATAGCAAATATAGTAGGTTTAATTTTTATTAATTTCGAACAATGATATCACTTCTTAAGTAAAAACATGTTTAGTTTATATTATATAGAGAAGTTTTGTGCAGATATTATATAGTCTGTTAAGTAAAAAATACCTTTTTTCCCTTCTTTAAAGAGCACTTAAATATTTTGAAATAGTAATTTGTCCACAGAATATGCTATAATAGCCCTTACTCATACAGCTGAAATAGAATTTTTAAAAATGCCTTATTTTAATAATCGGGATATTGATAATACACAAATATTGAATCAACGATGAAAAAAATTCCTCCTTACATTGGTTTTTTGTTTGTTTGCTTTTTTTTTTTATTAGCCAATAACAAATTATTTTATTATCGACAATGATGGCAATTAGACAATACTAATGATAATAACGATTATTGAATACACTTAAAAATATTTATACAATAATATGTATGTCAATCGTAAAATAATAAAAAATTTATAATGCATTATAGTATATATATGTATATATGTTAACAATAACAGTACAATTGGTATTTTCACGGTGTAATGCGTAATATCACTTAAAGTTTTTTTAGTACAACAAAAATAAAAGGAATGTACAAGCTATGAATTTTGAAACTTAAAAGTAGTATAAAAGCATGAAAAAAGTAGATTTTTAAAAGACTAAAAACACACACACATGTATATATATATATATATATATATATATATATATATATATATATATAACGTTATGTATCAGCTGAATTTGCATAAGTCAAAAATATATTTACAGATTGGACTTTTTTTGTGTAAAATTATAAAATTTAAACAATAGATTCTAATGATGCTAGTTTACTTCGAATTCAGCTTCAATACGTTCAAAAACATAATGTATACGTTTTGTGTTTAGAACATGTTTATTTTTCTTTTTGGCGCATCTATGAAATTATCGTAGATGATAAAACTTTCAAATCTCAAATATAAAACACTTGTTCACTAAAGCATAGAAATTTTTTCAAACTCGTGTATATTAAATGAAGAGAAAAAGTATTATACATTATTCATATAGTATATAATAATTCACACCACAATGTGTACATGCGTATTTTGTATAATATATCTATGATGCGAAAAAATTTAATATATGGAAAAAAAGATATATATATATATATATATATATATATATATATATATATATATAAGAATGAAAGTTATATCGACTTCTCGCCTTTCATCTTTTTTTTTATAATAAATTGCAAATATACGAATGCAATGATTTGTAGATAATATTTTCTATGAACTTTTAAGAATATAGCTTCTAAGGATTTATATACATCGTTAAAATGGCTTATCGATTACAGTAATTAAGAAATCCTCGGTCGCTGAATTATCCTTTCCTTGATTCTCGCCAATATTACTTAGATTAATTTGCGGCTATTACAGCTATTCGTTTATTTATATATGCATACATAAAGTAATGCAATAACGTCAGAAGGAAAATAGAAGAATCTCGAAAAATATGTATTTAAATCAAGTTTTTACCAAAAAAGTTTGACTATATGCATAAAAACTGTTTCTATGATTCGCGCCATGTAAAAAATTCATATCACGAGCATTTATATTAGTCTTTTCATTCAAGTATAACAACCGTATTATTTCTTTCTTGATCCTAGAGCTTGGCAGATGCGTGTGAAATTCAGGATATTTTTTTAATATTTGTTTATGTATAAAAAAAATACATTCACATTTTCTTTAGTCATTTTAGAAATCAAGAAATCGATAAGACTAGTAGACCATAAAAAATTATTTATAACACCTCGGTTCTTTTTGATCCAATCTCTCTTCCCTTCTTTTTTATTTCTCTCTTTTTTTTAGAAAACAAGATAGAAAAATATATAGCATATATATGTTTTTATGAAATACACTTATTCAAGAATGTGCTAGAAAACAAATATTCTAGACACATTGCCTATGTCACACTCTATATAGATATTGGTAAACCGTGTGGAATTCAACGATTGTTGCTCAAAAAATTGGGGATTTAATTATTATATATCTGCTTTTACGACCTGATTCGGAGTTTTCAACCTTAAGGAAACACAATCTAGTATGATAAATAAAAGATAATTAAAAGACTTATAATTAAGTTTTGTATTTTTCCTTTCAGCAAAAGTTTGTTTTTCTTTAGAATTTAAGTACTGGTCAGAAATATTATGAACGATTAAAGTTATTTTTATATTTAGATCATTTTAGTTAGCGCAAATATTTACGTGCGCGCACGAGTGTCTTGGTAAATATTAATTCCTTTTTTCAGATTTTATTTTTTGCATTAAATATGATAAAAATTCAATACTTATTTTATCCTGTTTATTATTAGAAGAATTAATAAATATTAAATTACTTAAAGTTTCTAATAAGTAATTTACTTTATAATTCTAATAAGTCTAAATTTTCCCAAAATTTGAAAGTGTTTCTGATTAAATGTAAAGCGTAAGTTCTTGTATGCCGTTGTTCCTATACTTTTTGATTAAAATATTGCACAAAATCGTAAGAAAACGATTTAACTGACTTTTATAAAAACTTTCCGGGTATTTATGTATTTCTTATGATAAAAAATATTTATTACATAACTTTCTTATCTTTTTTGTAGCGTAAGCGAATGTACCAGTCAGGATTATATTAAACGTATAATAAGTTTTGTTTTTATTATTTTAATTTACAAAGAATACAGTTTTATCTATGAATTTTTTTTTAAAACTTTATGAATTTTCAGATGACCAGTTTAATAACTCCTTTTTTTTAATGTATCATAAAGGCAATGTTAAAATTTATTAAATTTTATTACTTCTTTATTATTTTATCAAGTGGAATGATCCTATTAATTTTTTTCAATTAAAGTTTACAATTTCAGTCTTTAATTGACACATGTGTTTTAAATTTCTTATGAATTTTTCAAACGGTAGAGCTTTTAATTTTTTTGTATTTTGTTATACATAATAATTGAAAAATCATGCAAATTTCTAAGATGAATTTTCCTATAAAATTTTACTTGAATTTTTTTAATAACCAATTTTTCAACTATTGGCAAAAATAATTAAAAATAATTGTATGATTGAAAAATTTTAATAATGTAATTAAGTATTATAAGTATCTTGACGTTTACTTTGCATGTTTGGCCTACTGCAAGCAACTTCTTATTACAAGTCTATTCCTAATCAACAAATTTCATTATCGATCTTAAAAATTCAAGAGATATTTAAAATAGTATTTATTTTCAAAAAAAAATGAAAAAGTGAGAACCATATTTTTTTCATATTGTGTATTATTTAAGATCATTTATAAAATCAGAGTGATATTGATATTTTAAACGAAATGAATGTTTAAATAATTTTTCAAAGCAGTAAACTTCTGATGTATTTAAACAGTTTTTTATCGTTTACAATAAATTATATATATTGTGCATTCATTGAAAATTAAACGAAAATTTAATTAAAATTTTTATCAGTACTTATCATTATAAATGCCTTTTTATCGAAGCAAATAATTTCATGCGCGTCGAACCGATTCCTCGAACTATTTTTGTTCAATCGAATTAAAACAAACTATTTCTATTCCACATTAAGCTCAATTTTTATATCAATTCAATTCTAGTCATCATTAACCCTTTTTCTACATTTTTTTTATTTTCTCAGATATTATTTTTAAAAACATGTTTTTCTACAAATATCAATTATCAAAAATATTCTACGTATACTCCAGAAGACAATATTGCAATATTTTGAAATAAATTTGGTATATAATAAAATTTTTTAAATACGAAAAATTATGGGTTCGGCAGTACAACAATATGAAATACCCTTTCGGGAAAATACTGTGAAATCGATATTAAAAAAATATTGAATAGGTGCAATTATAAATATAAAAGTATATCTCTAATTTTTTTTCTCTGTTCATTACCCATAACAAAAAAAATTCCATCAAATTTGCATTATTACATAATTATAATGGTCATTGTTATAGTAAAATGAAAAAGTATTGATATAGGATGTTATAAAAAAATACTGACAAAGTAATATAAAAGAAATTACGATTAAAGTAATTTAAAAAATCTGTTATTTCCATTATTCTTACTAAATAATATTAGAAAAATATAGCAGCGTAATAAGGCCTCAGCGTTTTAAAACTCAATCATTGAATCTTTTAAAACATTAAGATTATGAAAACAATCTATGTATACCTAATTAAATTCTGTATAATATATATTAAGTTGTTCCATGCCTTTCTTGATAAATTTACTGTCTAAAAGGTGGATTGAGTTTCAAATGTTTAGTCTAATGGAAAAAATCCAATTTTTTCCATTAGAAAGGAACTTGTTAAAATTAAGAAAGATATAGAATTGCGCTAGTATATGACAATTATTTTTTCCAACTATATACTAGTAAAATCTCCCATTTTTAGAATTTTTTCTACAATTTTTTCATTTTTTTTTTACTTTTATATATAATTATTATATATGAATTATAAAAAAATAAGATACGCTCTAAGAATTTACTTTATACGTGCTTCTCAGGACCCCGCAGAGGTTCTCTAGGTTGATTTGGTGCCAAACGAAACTAATTTTTTTATTTATTTTTCTTCAAAATGACCATTATACGTGTAATATAGTGTAGAAAATTAAGAATAAAATTTATAAAAAGTGTACCTATTCAGTATGTGAAATTTTTTCTTTTTTAAAAAATCTTCTTTGCGTTAAGAGAACCCGGCAGAAAGTTATCTGACGCAGTACTTAAAACTAAAGAAAACTTTTCCCGTTTTTTTTTTCTTTTTATGTTCGAATTTCCAATAAAACACGCGTTGAACTTTTTTGTGCTAATAAATGCTAGATCATTGAGAAATTTTAAATGAAAGTGCGTTTTATATGGACAAACTGTCAAAAATCACGAATGTTCAACTGTGGTGGATTAGGTAAATTCGCGAATTTTAAATACCCTATAAAATTTTGATTCATTATTCACCCACTTTTGGACACTGCTACATATTTGCTCACATCGCGAAATTTCATTCTAATGACGTATATATTTTTAAAAATTATTTTGATGTTTACTTGTATAGGTATATATAAATGCTTTAAATTTACAAATTTTCATTCAAAAAGGGGATCACTTGTTTTCTTCGAACTTTCTGTGATTATAATTATAAAATGTTTGCCTTTAATGGGTATATTGGCGCGCATTTTAATTGCTGTTGTTTTTTTAAATATAATTATTATTAGTATTATTATGATTATTATTATTATTAGTATTATTATTATTGTTGTTGTTGTTTTTGCTGTTGAACTTTTATTTTGTTTGCTGTGCTATGTGAGGAAGGTTTAATTTATTTCGGGAAAGGTCAAATCGTATATAATAATTCGAATTGCATTCATGCTAAATGCAAATATTCCATATAATATTGTTAATTGAAAAATGTTAAATGCCTGTTACATTTACTAGCTATTATACTCCCAAAAGCATAATTGTTATTAAAAACAAGATCTCCTGCGAATTGGAAACCAATTATATAGAAGAGATCTCGGAAAATACAATATTTCATACAAAATATTCTGCTGTAAATTCTTTTTTTAAATAAAATAAAAACCATCAAGTCATATAAATCTTAATATAAACATGATTGGTTCACATAATTACAAATACACATTACTTCATTAGTCAGTACCGCCTTTGACATATGGGTCCCTGATGCAGTTATCTGAATTTTTTTATATTTTTTTCTGCATTTCGTAGGCATAACTTATATTCTTATACTTATTAAGCAATTAAAATGAAATGTAAAAATTGAAGTCACTAAATCAATACTTGCTTGGAAGATAAAAATGCAAATATTTATAGGAGTCCACAAATTCTTAATAAATACATATATTTATTTTTGTTTAATAAATTAATCATTCGCTTTTAATACTCATGTGTTAAACTCGTAAAACTTTATTAAAAATGTTCTGTAAATGAGAAATGCTATAAATAATAAGTTAATAAAACTGGATCCTTAGCTCCATCAATTTTCTATTTACTGTACTATAAATTTACTTCACCAATAATGATATTAGAAAATTGTAGTTTGTGTTTTATGGAATATTGAATCATTTACAGAGGCCCCAACATCTTTAAAGGCGGCGCTGATTAGTAGAAAATAATATACATCCTATGTCAAGAAAATTCAAATATAATATAGAATAATCAATAAAGTAATTTATCGTTTGACTCCAATTCCTGTTAAATTTTCTTTAATAAAAAAATCATAATAAAAAAAAATTAAAAAATCAAGAAAAATCAATATTAGTGTATATTATAATATCGTGCAGTTAACATTAATCGGATTTATCGATCCATATTAATATATGATAAAATCTCACTAAAATTTAACTGTAAGACTGTAGACTGTGGGGAGATAGAGAGAAAGGGATAGAGAAAGGGAGTGTGTGTCGAACGCGTATATATTATTATATACACTAATATTTCCGTTATATATATACAAATTATAAAGCTCTTATATAAGCCAAAAAGAGCAAACGGGAAGAAGTAATGATCGATGGATTCGATTAAAATTGTTTTCTTATTACACGTAATATATAGAACATCTCCATCGTGAAGAAATGATGAAGAAAATCTCTCTCTCCCCCTCTGTCTCTCTCTCTCTCTCTCTCTCTCTCTCTTTCTCTCTCTCTTCTCTCTCTCTATTTCTCTCTTTCTCCCTCTCCCCCCCCCCTCACTCTCTCTCTCTCTCTCTCTCTCTCTCTCTCTCGATCTCACACACACACACACACACACCGACGTACACGCGCGCGCATTACCGCACGCACGTTAAAACACACACAAATTTCTCAATAATAATTGCGCGCGAGAGGGGACCATTTATCCGGGTGGCGGAAGCTCATACGGAACCGCTGCTGTCGCCCGGGAAGACCATCATGTGC
Source organism: Sycobia sp. Sy_11 (assembly GCA_018907035.1). Taxonomy (NCBI): domain Eukaryota; kingdom Metazoa; phylum Arthropoda; class Insecta; order Hymenoptera; family Epichrysomallidae; genus Sycobia; species Sycobia sp. Sy_11. The sequence continues at coordinate 439,997 of JACCIC010000205.1, forward strand.
TCGGCGCTGTAGGAGGCGGTCGGCGAGCTCCGCGTGTCGAGGGAGGCGCGGCTGGTCGAGCTGAAGCTGCTCGAGCTCAGGTCCTCGTAGCTCGCCATTGACTGATGGTGATTAGCGCCTGTAACAATATACATAGATATATATATATATATATATATATATATATATATATATATATATATATATATATATATTGATATTGATAATATAAGCGTATATAACAACAAGATATGTATAAACTGTACTGTCGTATCCATTGTTGCGTTTGTTAGGAACTATGATGTCGATATTGTATAAATTTTAAGCATTGAATTTTAATACTCAGTCTAATTTATATCGTAAAATTTTTTATCATACATCTCTACTTCGTAAAGTAGTTATACTTTGATAAAGTAGCACCGATCAATCGATCTATTTCTATATCAAACTTATAAGCTTTATAAGTCGACGTTTATCCATATAAAAGAATTACAGCGTACTATCTTTTTTACTTAAATCCATGATATTAAATGTAGACTTAGGCTAAAAATGTTATAAAAATACAATATATTTATATGGAATAACCATTATGATTATCGGGTAATTATTAGAAATCGCACGAATCGAAAATGTTTATAAATAAAATGTGAAAATTATACCAATATAATAAACGTGAATATACTAAATACTATAACTATATATAATTATATACCAACACACCATATTATAAATGCTATATTGGTATTTTATACGCAGATTAAGAAACAAAACTTTCGATGAAAATTATTTAATGTATAGATGAATCTAACGACCTTGATATGTCTAAAAGTGTAAAAGATGCGAACCAAAATAGTTCTAGCCACAGACATATTTACCTTTGCCAGCATTTTAGATTTTTTATTAATAAATGTCTAGATCAAGCTACTAAAAGAATATAACAAATAAATTTTTTTTTTATTTATTATTATTTTATTTTATTATTTACTTATATACATGTCATTTTGAAAGCAATATACAATATATATGCAATATGTATTCCGTGGAATAATAGGGAGCGCCCATACACGATTTTTATTGGGCGACGTTTTTCTTATTTTTTACGTTATTTCTGTATATCTTGAAAATTAGCTCCATTAAAGTTTGAGAGACCCATTGTTCACAAGAAATGATACTTTCTTATACTTAGAAGCATTATATACTTCCTTTAATTAGACATTGCGTTGCCGTGGATTTAAACTTTGTTTTTTAATAAAAACTTCAATTTTTGACATGTGATTGGAAGAGAAAATAATATCGTAAACTAAAAAAGTTTTAATGAGCCTGTGAGTCAAGAATATGGCTGGCTATCAAATAGATCAATGTTCATTTAAAAATAACTAAGAGATTATTAATTTCTGCATATATACTTTCGTATACTTTCTTCGCGTATTGCACCAAAAAAATGTGTTCGATAAAAAAAAAATCTTCCAAACACACAGTAAATTTAATAAAATAATAGAGGGAATTGTACTGAACGGTAAGTGAAAAAAAAACCATATTGCGAGGGGAGAGTATTATATCTAAAATTTTGCAGGATTCGTTTTTAAGGGAATCGGTATTGTAGTGCTAAATCGGAAACAAGTTATGTCATAGTATATTCAATTATGAATGTTATTCTGTATTATTTTAATATGTATATAACACTGATATTGAAATAATCATATGTCCATGCAGAATAAGAATGAAAAAGAGACATTATATAGACGTATATATTGATGACGAAAATTATGTATTGCTGACTAGCATCGCTCTTTGGGAGAATAAATAGAGCGACGTTAAATAACATTAAAAAAAAAAAGTAAAAAAATTAAATGTTTGTTAGAAGATGTTTATATTTATATTGTTTTAAATTTTTTGTGTCTAATAGTTGAAGTTTTAATCTGTTTTTTCGAACATGTGAATATGAACCGTTAACAGAACATAATTTATCAAAATTCATGCTACGATTATTTTGTGAATAATCTTGAAAAAATCGTTTTTTTCTTCATAGTACGCCGTTTATATATACGATGTCTCTTATTATTCTCATACGACAAATTTCCCGAACGTTTAGCGATAGCATAATATGATCAGTATATGAAAAAACTAAACAGGTTCTCCTTATATATACCGCATTTGTTGTTTCCAGAAATGCGAAACAATACAATCATATTTTATTAAATATAATTGTTATGATTGTTTCATTAAAATTGCGATATTGCGTTGATTTCGAGCTTTTTTTTTTTTTAAACGAGAATCGCTCGTCGCTTAATAAAAGGAGGCAGAACTAAACATTTGGCACAGATAAATATCAATGTTTTAAAACAATTTTTATTTAAGCACCTGACATCTCTAATGTAGAACGGCGAAACCATTCGACTCTAGATTCATCATAAACTTAATTTAGTCTCCACTTGTAGCATTCAATAATGCTCTCCTTTTCTTTGCCTATTGGAAAAACTTCGGTATCATATTATAATTTGATTATATTTCTCAATAACGGTCGACGGAGGGCCAAACAGATATGACGTATAAACCGACTAATCATTCATCAAAAGAAAGTTTTCGTCAATAGAAATTATTTGAAAAAATACATGCATCTTTTAAATGGCGAATAAGAAAGTAATATTTATTAATTAATGCAATGAATATTTATATAATATATTTACTTTTATTATGAACTGTTGTATATATATATATATATATATATATATATATATATATATATATATATATATATATATAAGTTTTTACAGCATATATATTAGGTTAAGAGTACATATTAGGCTGATTGATAATATTTTCTTTAATTGCCCGCATTTGAAATAATTTAATTAATTTTAACTATTTTCCATTATAATAATTAATATAATTTCATTATAATATATTTATCACTTAATAAATACTGAACTTGTATAATAAAGTTTTTGATATTTCAAAATTGGCTATAAATTAAGATGACTTATAAGCATGCTTAAAATAAAGTTTGTTGTATACTTTCAGACTTATCCGATACACGGTTTAAGGAATTTTTCATGTTTAATAAAACAATTTTAGGCTGCTTGAATTGAAATTTATTTATTTTCACTCAATAATTTTGCGTTAATATCACTTGCACTCGTCATTGTTACATCATTCGCTAAACTCTTTTTATATAGTTTTTATTATTTATCATTTACAGTTTCACAATTATGCAATATTGTCGGAGAATCGCCAACATATATAGAGATATACATAATATTTCTATTTTGTTCATATCTTTTAATAAAAAAACAAAAAAAATAAATTTTTATTTAGCAATAATTTATTTATCCTAAACAACAGTTGCTTTATTTACACGAGTTTAAACTTTCATAAATTTTTAAATTTTAAATTTTGCAACGAATTTTTCACTTCCTATCGCTTCATTCGAAACAAAAATCAAGTACATATTATATGAACAATATCGGCGAAAATAGACAGATATAATAAAAATAATACGCTTTTACTGAGATTGAACATGGCGTTACTATCTCATTCCGTTTAATTTCACCAATTTATTGATTACCTTAGCTTTAATTCTTGAACACTAAGAGATATTCAGTCAAAAATTTCCTAAAATTGAATAATAACCATTTGATAAATCTTTTTGAACACACTGGACAACTTTTTTTCTAAATTAACTATATGCATAATAACAAGCTGGACAACTGTTATATATTTTATATTGCAACTGTTATTCTTTCATCTGTTGACGTTATTACAATTGCAAACACTTTGTTTTCTAAATAAATATTATATATATAATTCTAGAGAATCCTCAAATCTTACGCAAACGAGGATGATCTACTTTATTTCCTTTTATTTTTTTTCTTTTTTTAAATTTATTTCTTTAATTTACACACACTAAGCTTGATCAGCCGCCCGCGAGCATAAGTAATTCTAATATCTCTTACACGGCATTTGATCGATTACATGCAAAAAAGAAAAAAAATGTTATAGTGTATATATATACACATTTTTTCCTACTTATCATCGAATTATGCAATATTGCATAACGTCAAGTATTTGAAGCGCCTTATATACTGGTGTATCATTCTCTGCTTTTGTACTTTAGTGCAGACATTTGCAATATTGCGCACATATAATAATTATAAATATTGAATTATGCCATTTTAAGTTTATTTCTTCTATACGAACATTATTATTCAAAGAAGAGCGAGTGTTTTGAACTCGGGCTCTGCGTTGGATCCGATCCTTCCTTATAAACGGGTCCCAATATTACAATTTATACATCAGCTTTATTAAGGGTTCGAAACACTTACGCGCTAATATTAGTTTTGCCGATTTCCTTACGCCTAATCGACATTTACACGCTAAACAAAGGCATTTATTTATAAATATTTCTTTTGTGTTAAGCGCCTACAAGCTCATAAATATATTTGCATTGTTGCTTCATTTTTAATTTTCGTACTACGGTAATTGTTATGCATGAGTATTTTTATATTAATTATACACGTGCGAATGAGATTCAAGATTTTTGGAGCGAAACAAACAAAACAATTACTATGACTATTTATCTAACAATAATTTTTATTCTATCATTATTCTTTAAACACGGATGCATATTTACGATGATAGAAATCCACTCTCCATAAGAATATTATTAAATAAATCAGATTCCGTAAAAGTTTTTAAAATAAGGGTTTGCATTATTACAGAATTATGCGAACCTTTGAAACAAATAGCAAGAACATAGTAATGATTGTGTAATAAAGGAGCAAAACAGGTGTTAATTTAATTCTAAGGTTGATCAGTCTAATACAATTTTATATAGAATATTAAGTTGCTTACAGCATTTTATACTTTTTTTTAAAATTCTTTTCCATTGGGAGGAAAAGAGCTATATATAATTCGCTTCCGTATAAGATATATACGGTAAAAATCGCAAATACGAGCTCCCTTGTTGATGCAAAACAATATTCGCAAACTTGTGCAGATATTTATGTGCTTCTAGCCGCTCAACGATTAAATTTTTTTTTTTTTTTAATAATATTTCATTATAATATTTTTATGTCTGTATAATGCGTTGCGTTAAAGTTTATAAATATTAAAAAGAAGAATAAAAATAACAAAAAAAGACTCAAAGTATACAATACTTCATAATTTATAATAAAATCTGAGAAAAACTCGCAAAGTGCGATTTGGAGATCATATATAAATACCGAATTGGCTGTTAAAACGATACATTACGGTAATAAATAAATAAATATATATATATATATATATATATATATATATATATATATATACGCAAGAAATATACGAGTAATCAAGCTATTGGGAGACATTTCAATGCGAACATGTCTAAAGCTCATTAAAAAAAAAAAGAGAAAAAGACTTTTTCATATGATGCATATAAGCCCAACATATACTATGTACATATAAGGGGAAAAATTATCATAACAGCGATTTACTTTTTTTGTACTTTATCTTATAGTTCTGCTTATTTTAAGTTTTTTTTTACTTTTGGCTGAGTGAATCGAAGTGCAAATAGAGAATGAATTTGTGATATTGATATAATTTTTTTTCTGTCTCAGCTTAATCTATAATTCGACTATTGAAAAATACTGCTTTTATTTTTCTGGATGGATGGAATTAACGAAAAAATATGTAATTTATAAATACATAATATTACAATCTTAAAATCGTACGGCGGACGAATTTTAATTACTATAAAACAAAGGATAATTACTGTTCGGATCATGAACATATATTAATGTATTAATGTATAAATATCAGAATTTCTATATTTGATTACAATTAAAGAATTGAAATGAAATAAGAATTTTTCCATCTAAGAAGAATAAGAGTATTTCGTTATGACTATGGTTTTATGATTTATGAATGTAAATATAAGTAAACGAAAAAACTTGCGAGACTTGATCGACATTATAATATTTGCGATAAACGATTTAAATTCTTCTAGAATGTTCCCATTTTTTGTTTGTGTAAAATTACTTTTTGCGGTTATTTATTTTTTTACGACGTTTTGAATCACATCTACCTCCACCGCCCCCCCTTTTCCAGCGTTCTTTCACCTATTTCCGACTTAGTCGTCAGGATGAACACCTAATGGCCCAACTGTATAAAATTTTAACTATTATTTAAAACAATTTTCATATAATTATTACATTATTATTTATCATTAACATTTAAAGTTATCGACAAAAAGTATCCCTGCCTATGATCTATTCTCCTTCTTTTTATTTTTGCGCTTATATTTATAAATTATACACACGGATGCAGAAAGCTTTTCCTTCCGAGATCGCAGATATTCAATAATAACGCAAATGCACGATTTTTTTCTCTCATTTCACAACGCTTCATATATATATATCATTTGTTCCAATGGCGTTTTATTTACATTTGAATTAAAAGCAGAGTGATAATAATAAAATAATGATAATGAAACGCGATAATGGCAGATATACTTAAGCAGGAAAGTTTCCGCACAGAATTTCTTGTAAAGGTAGCATAATATACTGTAAATGTTTTTGTGTTCTAGCGATAAAATTTTTTATGTGTTGAATTTACGTTTTAATAAAAAAAAATTAATTTACTTATATAACTTCATAAAGTAATATAAAATCTTATAGTTGGTGTTTTACTAATTATAACCCAATGTGGGTCAAGATCCTTTACAACTTAATAAAGGTTTAAAAATCTATTAAAATAAAATAAATATATAATTTTAGAAATTTATTTAAATTAAATTTTAACTTAAATATTTTCTTATAAGCGAGATTGCGGAAATAATTCTACTACCTTGCAATTTTTCCTATGTATATTTACATATTTGTCTTAGTCATTTATAGACTATGTAAAAGAATTAAAGAAATTTTGATTTAATTTTTCCTTATTCTAATTAAGTCGGTATTTAAAAAAATTTCTATATATTGATAAATAATATATTATAAACCAATCGGAGAAATAATCACGTTGGTATCGTGCGCTAATTCCTTTTTTTTCCCCGTTGAATCAACATTCTTGTATACTTATCATGGATACTTGAGACTCAACTTGTAAATAAATATGTTAATGTAAACGTAATCGCCCCGTCACGAATTAAAAAGATAAAACTATTCAAATTATATGCGTTGCTCGCGCAATATCAAACGTAAGCGTCAACGTTTCTCCCATTAAACGGTACAAAATCATGCGTATCGCTCTCTTTTGTTACTTGCTCTTCTTCGGCGAGCGACAACACAAAAAACGTTTACAAATTCACGTTCTGATCGCTGAATTCAACAAAGGAAACTCAACATTCATTTTGTTTTTTTTCTGTTTTTTTTTTTTTGCTCGCTCGTGTCTCGCGTCCCTCCTGCTAATACACTCCAGTAACCTGCATGAAGAGAATGTAGAGAGCGAGGCCAGCCCCGGGAACGTCGACGCAATCCTCCACTCATCTGCGCTTTTTCTTCTTCGACCGATTGGCTTTTTTAGCCGTCACGGCGCCTCCGGTTTGGGGAACGAGCGATATCGACGAATTGATGGACAAGTTCTTCTCGATCAGAGCGGTGACGAAGTGAGAGCGGCTCTCTTCCTCGACGTCCATGGGCATGATATTTGCATTGAGATCGTCCGACGAGCTCGGGCGCTCGGCGAGGGCGGTGGACACCTCTTGCTCCGAGTCGCTTTTCTTTTCCACCTCTTCCTCCGCGACTTTGTCGCTTAATATTTCCTCGAGCACCACCTCTTCGATATCATCGTCCCATTTGTTGGCTATTTCAACTTGGAACGGCACCGTCGCCTCCTCGTCCCTGAGCTTCTCCATCTCGAACTTGCTCACGTCCACGTTCTCCTTATTTGCCTCTTCCTCGTCGTCGGACAGTTGTTTGATGGATTCGAATACCTCGACCTTGCAGGGACTGTCGCTCCTAGACCGAGAAACGTTCGAGCTCCACGCATTCTTGATCTGTTGAATCTCGTCCACGTTCTCCTTATTTGATTCATCTTCGTCGTCGGACAGTTGTTTGATGGATTCGGATACCTCGACCTTGCCGGGACTGTCGCTCCTAGACCGAGACACGTTCGAACTCCACGCATTTTTGATCTCCTGAGTCTCGTCTTTGAGGTCCTCGATCTCGAACGTGCTAACGTCCACGTTCACCTTATTTGATTCGTCCTCGTCGTCGGACAATTGCTTGATGGATTTGGATACCTCGATCTTGCAGGGACTGTCGCTCCTAGACCGAGACACGATCGAGCTCCACGCATTGTTAATCTGCTGGATCTCCTCGACGACATCCGTGTCGGTCGGTTGCTTATCCACGAGCAGCTCGCCCGGAGATTTCGCTGTCTCTACATCGTACGTCAATAATTCTTGCTGTTTAGTAGCCGGTGGTAAGGGAGCGGATGGCCCCGGCTGTTGCTGCTTCTTATGGCGCTTGGACTTCTTCTTGCCATATTCCGGCCGGGACAGGAGAATCTTACAGTCGGGCAAAGGGGACTTTTTGAAGCAGCCACTGTTCTTCTCCGCGTCTATATCGATAATTTCAATCATGTCCGGCAAGATGATCGGCTCCTCGAGTTTTTCAACCAGTGGCGTTACCGCCGGCACGTCCATTGGCGGAGGAATCGCTTGTACGGGGGGCATCGGTATCGACTCGACGACAGTGTCCATGTTGATGATCTCGATCATGTCGTTGCTCGCGCTAGAATTATTCGCGGGCTGGCGCTTCGAGCGCTGGCGCGTCTTTTTCGCATTGCCACTCGGCTGCTGCTGCGGCTGCACAATCTCGAGCTCCGTGCCCGTTTTCTCCGGCTCCCTCGAGCATTTCGCTTGTTTCGCCTTGATCGCAGGGGCCGGGGCCACGGTCGCGGCAGGCGGGGCGGCTACGGCGGCTCGCTGCTTTTCCTTGCTGCGCTTACGGCCGTTTCCGCCGACGTTTCGCTTCTCGCTCTCGGGAATGTCGCAGTACAGCACGTGTTCTATATCGTCGTCCGAGGACAAAACGCCACCGGGCGACTTCTTCGCCGGGCCAACGCTCGCTCCCAGCTCCTCTGTATTTATGTGTTCGAGATCGTCGTCGGACGACGGGCAGGTCGTCGCCGTCGTCGTCGTCGTCGTCGTCGTCGTTGTCGTCGTGCTCGAAGTTACGTTCGACGCTACTTTACCGGACGGGCTCGCGGACACGCTCGGCGTTTCTCGCCCCCGATCCGCCTCCACGAGCTGATAGCCGAGCTCGCGGGCCGAGTTCTTGGCCTCGGCCTTTTCGACGCGCGGCCGCGGCGGCTTTTTCGCCCGGGCCGAGGCCGTCGTCGGCGACTGCGCGACGTTACTGCAGTCGGGCACCGCGCCCCGCTCCGCGCACAGGCTCGGGCTGCTCGGCACGTCCCGGAACGCGCCGACGCGATCCAGGTCGACCGCGCAGCAAGCCCGCGTACTCGCGGCCTCGGCGCAGAGGCCCCGCCGCTCCTTGAGCTCCTCGATGCTCTCCTCGGGCACGCTGTCGATCGCCGCGGGCTCTTTCGCCCGGCGCATCTCCGCGCAGATCTCGGTGTGCTCGCGCAGCTCGGCGCACTCGCGCAGCTGATCGTCCTGGGGCCACTTGCCCTCCTCCGCGCAGACGCTCACGCTGGGGGACGCGGTCGGGAGGGCCGAGAGCCTGCTGCCGTCCTCGTCGTCGTCGTTGTCCGTCTGGCCGAGCGCGACGTCCGGCTCCTCGTCCGCGGAGACGGTTATCACGGTGCCGAGAGGGTTGACGACCTTAGCTACCGGATGACCCACCCTCTCAACTACCGAGCGCCTCCCTAAATTAACAGAGAAAGCCGTAGGCAGGTATCAGATATTTTGTCGTTCTTTATATATATAATATATATATATATAAATATATATTATTGTTTTTTTTTGTTTTCATTATGTTTGAGAAAAAAGATTTATCAAGTTTGATTTGAGCAAAAGCGATAGTGGGCTGTTATTTTTTTACTGGACTGACATTGTTCTATGGATGATGGGATATTACTGCGCTAGATAAATACGATTGCATTTACTCGAATATATCACACGCATAATTTTTTTTATAGATAAAAGAAAACTGGTAAATTCTAAATAGATAAGATTTATTTATATCAAAATAATCCGATTCAAGATCAAGTGAAATTAAAAAAAGTGTTTATAACGAGCTATTTATGTATATTTATTATTAAAGAAAATCTTGATTTTACATAAATATGAATTACTTAAGATAAATTATTATATTCACCATACCGTAGACAAAAAAACCAATAGCTAATATTTAAGGTAGTTTTTGGATGATATTTATATTTTATGCATTAAAACAAGATTTTCAATCTGTTCTCAATGATATGTATTTAGGTAAAGAAATACTACTGAAGTCGAAATATGTAAATACTTCATTACTAGTATTTTAATTGTTACTAAATTAGTTTAAAAGTTTTTAGTAGCAAGCGCAATCTACTAGACTGAAAAAAGTAAATGAAGAAGCAAAAAAAAACATTGGCTTGCTGATATGTTTAGGTTGTTTCTGTCCTGTATGACTGAATAACGCAATTGGCAAGTAATGACAACGAAAAAATTTTTAAACAAATCCTTGCAATTAATGCACATTAATGAGTATTGGAGTAGTTTACTATGGAGCCCAGGCAATCGCTGTTAGTGCAACTTTGTCAGTGTATATACAATTAAATCTTTATCGATACATACATGAAGAGAAAAAATGTTTAGAAATGTGCAACAAAGATACCTGCCTTTGGCTACTTCTGTGTTCGCGTTTTACTTACAATATTTCAAAACTAGCCACCGTATCCTCAACCACGTGCAAAAGATTTAGTTATCGCCACATGTATTAAATATCTGTAGTAAGATATACTAATTATTATAAAAACTGCTATGTGTATTCAACAGTAGCTTTTATTATTTCAATTACTTTTTTTTATTCAGCTAGAAATTTTGCACATAATAATAATAATGATGTAATCAAATCTCATAACCGTTAAAACAAATTCGAAAACAGGAAAAATCTTCGTTATTAGAGAATGATGTATATTTTGTGTATTGAAGAAAAGGAAATAGTAAGCTGAACTCAACAGTAACACAGAGTAGCAAAATGTTCGAAATTACAAAAAATACTCATGCTTACGTTAAAATGCACGAAATGTAGTACACGAACTAAAACATGGTAATTAACATAATGCGTTTGATGAATAAAGAAATACTATACCCTTCAACCTTAAGTATTTTTAGATAAATCTGGATCAATAAAATGTAAACGTCTATTATGTTTATTGATAATACATACCTGAGACACGCTGGGGTGTTGATGCTGTCTCCAACATGGCTTCCGCAATGTCTTCACGTAACTGATTCTCACCACAACCAACCACTCCCACATGATCATGATCTAAAGCATCTCCATAAGCCTCAACAAATCTGGGTGACTGTTCATAGCTGCCTAAATTTATATATTTTTTAGTCTCAGTACATTCCTTTAAAAAAAAAAAAAAGAATATTTAATCAGTAATACTTACTTCCGGAACCATCAATGACAACTGGTAGAAGAGGCCTACTTGTTGTATGAGGCATATTTACCGGATTCGATCTGGCAGGTCGTGAACCAGTCCCAATGCCTACTTCAACTGTTTCAGCTTCCACTAAGTTTGCTGCGATTCTAAAAATGAGAATTAATCATTGTTTTTATAGAAAGACACCTTCAACGAAATAAATTTTATTCTAAAATATTTTAAAAAATCTTCAATGTTCTAAACAGTATATGCAAGTAAACATAAATTATCGTATTTATTAAACCTTTCTTTTTTACGAATAAGTAAAAATTAAAAAATAGTTCTGTTGACTGCTTTTTTCACAAATTAACAAACACTTTCATTGGTCTTCCAGTCCTATTATAACGACAGTTTATAATCACATTGGATACTGATCACAAAGGCCCTGATGAGGAGCCAAAGTGGCTCAAAACTTTGGAGTCAACTTATTGAGATTTGGGTAGATAAGTTAGTGGAGGGGCAGTCAGATCATCATTTGATAACCATATTTTTCTTTCACGATAGTTATTGTCCTGACAATTTAATATTTTAGATTCTACAATATTGAATATAAACAAGAACAGTCTGGATGTCATTATAGTGAAACTATAAGACCAATGAAAATATTTGTTAATTTATTAATAAATAGACTTACCCGCTCGGTGCGTTATAAGTTTTAAAAACAAATTGAGGTCCCATCCATAATCTGCGATGAGGTCCGGCATGAGTAAAAATCTCAACTTGGCTGAGCCATCGACTTTCATTGTTATTTAGATTCTGTTCGTTTGAGCGCGCGATGGAGATTTCAAGAAGCGGATTTGAGGATGGCAATGGTGGCAGAATATCAGCTGAGCTAGTAGTTCGTAGGAGTGGCCACTGACCTTTAGCTTCAACTTCTAGTTCAATTGATGTTTCATCGCAAACTTTCTCTTTAGGCACACCTAAAATATACAATTATTATTGTACAAACAGAATAATTAATCAAAAAAGAGTAAATCTATGTAAGTAATTAATATTGAATAAAAATTAAAATTGTATTCATATTGACTGTTGTAAACTAAATAATAAATATTTTTATTAGTCTTACAGTGTTTAGAAAATAATATAATTATAATATATAATGACAGACTATCCTTGTTTATAATCACCTCATAAAAATAAAAATGTAAAAACTCTTATTAAAAAAATAATAAATATACTATTGTCAGCAAAGGATAATCTGACAAAGCCATTACCAAATGTTACGAATCTATATATCTGCTTTGTCCTTGCAACAGGGTATTAAAAATAAATATAAGAGGGAAAATCTTGAAAATATTCATATTTTAAAGAATTTGAATAATGTGAATTTCATGTTGTAGTGGAGTAAATGAAATAAAACTTAACATTGCTTATTAATATAAATTTGTGATTTATATTTTTATAATAACATTGGTTTTTTATTCAGTTCCTGATGATGAGCCAAAGAGGTTTGAAACATTGGAATGAAGCAGATACATATATCCAATATATTTGATAGTGGATACAGTCATATTGTCCTTTGCTTACAATAGTATATTGATTATTGTTTTTAATTTTTTAGTAGTAATTTGTATATCAGATTCTACAGGGGTGATTATAAACAAGGACAGTCTGACTATTACTGATAATTATAATTGTATTATTTCATAAAGACTATAAGAACAAACATTTCTTACTTCATTTATCATTTCTCTTCAAAAACTATTTCTTATTTTAATATCCAATAAAATACCAAAATTTATTTAAGTTAAAAATATTGAAATATTATAAACTATGTAAAAAATAATTGTTAGCATAAAAAATAAATTTTGTTTTAATTATCAATTCTTTTTAAAAATCAGATTTTTAATATTTCAATGGTCAAAGTATAAATTATACATACCAGCACTAGGTTTGGGTTCTAAATCATACTGAATCATATTTCCATGACAAGCCACGATAAAAAGAGAGTCTACTGCTCGTTTCGTTAATTTATTTGTTGAATCGCGTTGTGCGTAAATCCAGGCTCTGGGTGGTGCAAAACAAGCACAAATTTTCAATGGTAAAGTCATACTATCATCCGAATGAAGACGCTGCCTTTGTTGCATACTAGATAATACAGAAAAAGGTGGATTAATTTAATTAGTTTTTTTTAACTAAAAAAAAGAATCAAACTCAATACTTGTATGTGGTTTATATTAAAAAAATTATTACTGACAAAAAAATTAAAATAAAAATCGGTTTTTTTAAATGTCGCTGTAAATTACTATTATAATTTTATTGATTTTCTATTTATTTGGAAATATATAATTTAAAGCATAATTTATATTATAATAAATACATAGATACAAATAAAATCTTACCGAGGTTGCACTTGACTACTAGAATGATTTAAGCTCGACGGTTGTCTGATCTGTGCAAGGGGATGAAGAATGGTTGGATGCGGATAGGGCGGCAGCCGAGGATTTGTATACGGATAGACAGACAGAGGCATCTCGCTATGAGACACCGGTGAGTGTGACCTGGTGCCATCGTCTGTTAGACCGGCGCTTTTGTGAAACCTCGATAGCCGATTTACGACGTGGGGTGACGAGTGCGTGCGCACACCAATCGGTCCGCCGTAGGGAGCTACAGGGAAGACGTGAGTCGTGCCTCGAACTGTGGATACGGCGGCCCATCGTGCGTCACTTGAAAAACTCATATCTTGGACCTTTGCGGTCGTATCTCCTCTATGAAGCACGTAGAGATGATGCACAGCTGCAAGACTTGGCCCACCAGGATGTGGTTGTATTCTGCATTATAATTAAATTGATTATTTATTATTATTATTATTATTAAAATTTTTTTCAAAATTAAATTATATTAACATTAAATTTTTTTTTAAATTTGGTGCTATTATTGAATGTTATTCATTATAAAAAAAATTAAAAATACCTGAAAACATGGAAATCATGACCACGCTTATCTGCAGTCATGAGTAGTGCACCCGTTTGATCGAAAGTCATTGCGACAATAGCATCACTGTGAGCAGCGAAATGTGCCACAATTGTTTCTATGCTACTGTCATTTTTTTCTTCCTTTGCAGCTTGAAGATCGAGAATCGTAACGACACCTGGATGGGTGGCTTCAGTTGAATTTGAATTATTGACAGTGGTCAATGGCGAAACCGAGTTTCCCGTGAGACTTGAAGCAACAGTTTCGCCAAGGCCACGTAGACCCTTCCCTAAGGATTTGGCTGCGTAAAGAACAGTTGCTGTGTAGCTAGAAACACCTTCACCTTCACTACCGCCGCTGCTTCTGCGTCCTGGGATCAATTTTCTTTCACTATAAATAAAAAATCATGCTATAATTATTCCTTCATAATAAATGTAATTTTAAGTAATAATATGAAAATTTAGATAACAGGAATAAACCACATGATATAATCTGTCAAATTTCAAATGAGACAAATTTACCTGTAAGCCAACCATCTTGTACCAAGAGCAACTGGATTAGGATTTGGCCCGGGACTTAGGTAACACGTGGTGATTGTCAGCACATCATCTAAGGTCTTTGCATCAAATACAGCTATTCGTTCAGGAAAGGTAACAATAATTGATCGTTTGTTGGCAAGAACATCGCATACAGGAGTCTTGAATTTGATGCTTTTTACTTGTTCACCCGTCTTTAGTGATATAAAACTGACATTACAGAATTGGGGACCAGGTCCAGCAGAATCGCAAATTGCTACCATTGGTCTTTTTAGTTTAAATGAATCATCACGTTCCTTATCGCTGTTCTTAGGATTAGGTAGAATTCGTAAAGTACGAACCATACCTTGGCGCCAGGACAATACTTCTGTGGCTTCCCCTGATGCCGAAATTAGCCATACCTAGAAATAAGCATTATCAGTCATTAGCAATTTCAGTTTTTACTAAATTTTCTCTAATAATTAATATATGAATTGTACTTATGTAAAAACGAACAATAAATATAATATAAACAAAAATATTTACTAGTCCAATGCTGCATTGAATAAAAATAATTAACTTATTAAGAAATTATGTGCTAATTTAATAGTTTCATTGTCTTAAAAAATGATTACAAATAAATATTTTTTTTTCTATACTTGCTTAAAATAAATTTTAATAATTATTTTACTTAGATTAATTAATCATTATCTTATTAAAATAAATGAATGTTTTTTTAAAATAATAATAATTTTTTTCTAACTGAATCAAAGAATTACCTGTACTCCAGTAGTGTAACCTAAAACCAATAGCAATGGTGGTGAACTAGATCCTTCGTTATAATCAGGAAAGAATGCTGGATCGTTGACGTTAGCATACTCAAACCGAGCCCATGTTATGGACTCTCTATTATCAGAGTTTGGTGTACTGCTTGTATATGCCTTCACAAATCAAAAAGTATAAAGAATAATTAATAACTATATTTAGAATTTAGCAAGTGTTTATAATGCAATTGCTTTGAACTTACTTGAGGTACAATATCATTGATTATCCCAGCCATGCTATCAATAATAGATTTGTCACTGATCAGTTGTGGAGACACAACTTGGGCAACTTTGTGCATGCCTGCCCTCCTTGGTGAATCTGCAGACATTTTTCCTCAAAGTTTTTGTCACATAAAGCCAATCAACTTGTTCTCCTCCTAAATAAACAAAAATTTAAATATTCATCTACAAAAATGGTCATTGCTTGGTCTTTAAGCGTCTATAAACAAAGGTCGATTCGAAGACGCTTACAATACATGCACCTTCCACTTTTCTTGGCCGTTGGCCCCCACATACGGACATATACATACATCGCGACCATATATGTCGAATTACACAACTGCACGCGCAGCAATAATAAGCAGGTATAGTATAAAAATCACACACTCCTATACAGGCAAGAAAGAATAGAAAGAAATAGAGCTTATAAGCTTAACGCAGCTAATGTTCACTTCATACTATTCTCTTCTCTCTCGCTCTCACTTGCAACGACACAACAGACACACAGCTGTTTGCCCCCTCCTAAGCTCCATGTATACTTCTGCCCTTGTGTGACTCTGTGCTTGTGTCGAAGGGGGGGGGGGCTCTATAATACTACTACGCCTTTTCATCTTTTTTACTAAATAGATACGATTATTTTACATGATAATACTGCAATAATAATAAGTAATACAAAACTTTTAAAAAGTATACTGTCATATAATGCTGAAAATTCTTCGTGCGCACTTTCCTAGTTTTGTATCTCGCTCATAGTTAGCAAACTGGAGACTTATCTATTTTAACGCGTCACACAAAGAAACACAAAGTCTTCTATCCTCATGAGTGCATAAAAGTATATACAGAAACAGTATTCTCGTTATTATGATAAAAAAAAATACTTTTAATAAAGTAAAAATATAATAGTTCGCAGATTTGCTTTATTTTTGTTAAAAACGCAGTTGCACTTTTAGCTAAAAATAATGCACAGTGAAAATCTCGATACAGAGACAGATAGACGCAGTAGAAGACGTCATGCACAATTAGAAATCTAGAAACTGACGAAAACGGCAACAAAGGAATTACTCAAATTTTTTAAGTAAATTTGTATTTCTGTTGTTTACCTTAAAACTATAGAACCGTCGAATCTCCGCTGCTGGAGCGCAGCACAGCAGCGAAACGCCACTGTTACCCCTTTATTGCACTTTCATTCTCCGTCTCCGTGAGCGCAACTGATGGTAGCAACTATATGCTATATAGCAGCAACCAGACATGCCAGCAACAGCAAAGCAAACCTCTCTCTCTCTCTTTCTTTCTCTCTCTCTCTCTCTCTCTCTCTCTCTCTCTCTCTCTCTCTCTCTCTCTCTCTCTCTCACTAACTTACTCTCTACATACACACACACGCATGCACCTGAACACACACCTTTTATTGAGAATATGCGCGGTAGCCCGAAAGTCGCAACTTCGCACTCCGCGTCCCCGCTTCGCAGTGCTAACTTCTACCGCATTCACACAGTGCACTGATGTATATTAGTTGCATTATGTACGCACTTGAGTTGATGCTATCGACGTGTATATTGTCAATATAATAAAGCAAGAACCTCCGACTGCTCCAACTAGCTACAACCTGCTCCAACCTGCTCCAACCAGTTCCGCGAATTCGGAAACTTCTGAGTTGACGACATGATGACTGTATTGTGAACTCTGAGTTCCCGTTCCGACCCGCAGTCCAATGTTAATCTAAATCTAAATACAAATTATTGTTCATAAAATAGTTCGGGAATAATAATGCTTTTTGTTTCTCTGTTGCTCCTCCCACCATTCCCTCTTCAACCTACTCTTTCTTTGTCAGCTATTATTTGTATTATCAGACATATTATATCATCATAATATATAGAATTGTCTTCCGTAAATAATTGTCTTTTAATCGTAGAAGATCGACGCGCATGCGCCAGATCATATGTTTCTGGTTTGTATTATTATCTTATAGTTTTAACTATTTTTTAATATTAGTTTTTACCTGTTTTGATTATGTTTAATTATCACGATTTTAATACAGGCTTTATTGTTTTATATTGAAACGCAGGAATAAAATATAAATGACATATATTAGGTCTTTTCATCAATTTTCAGGGATAAGATTTAACCTATTTATATCAAACTCTTTATTTCCATTGTTAGTAACAATGTATTATATACATATTTCTATTCCTACTGATACCATTTAACATATATTATCCGATATTATTCTGTTTTGGGTTTGTTATGAACAGCTATAGCAGAATAACAGGCTGCATCTGCAACGACCTGCGCATGCGTATAGGCATGCCTATCAGTACAGTGTGGTGTAATAAATATTATATATATAAGAAGATCATCAGCTGTCATCAGTTGACAGCTGATTATTATTTTTCACACTGTTTTCAAAGTCAAAAATGATAACATCTACTTAATAACGACTTTTTTTTCATTCTACGTATAATACTGAACAAAATGTATCAAATTTTAAGAAAAAATTTTAAAGTCATTATATGTAGTACTTCAAGAGAATAATAGTTATATTACACGTTATAGATTATAGTGGTATGTGTAGTTAGCGATAAAACGATAGACTATCCGACAGTAATCGTATAGGACTATACCAGAACAAGCATTACACATAGAATGCCAGCGTGAATTGCAGGTTGGTTGCGGTAACTCTACTATTAAACGATAATATAATAAGCTTCTTGGTCAATATCACAGTTGTGTTTTAGAAAAATTAATTAAATTAACAATTAATTTATGCGAAATTCTATAGAATGCTAATATTCGTATATCAGTAATATAAGTATCTTATAATTTTATTACTTCTTTCTATTATTATTTTGGGTTAGATTTCCATACCCCTCTCCCAGCCCACCGATTTTCATGAAAATTTGTCGACTTATGTTTTTTGAGGAACTAATTACGAATATCGTGATGGCTTTTAGCGAAGCATAATTTTATATGAAGCAATCCATAAAAAGAAGTAAAAAATAGTTTTTGCAATTCTTATAAAATATGAAATAAATCAAATTTGCATATTTGAATCAGTTTCAATCAAAAGTTGTAGATCTCATGAAAGTACACGTTTTTTGGATCATACATTTTTCAGTGCAAGCTGTATATTTCTGAAGAATAATAGAACAATACCGTCTTGTATTTCCCTTAAGGTCGTTATAGCTTTATAAAGGCCATCTTTCCATGTACTTTCGAAAAACAAGCTTTTGGTGGAAATTGAATCAATTTACTTTTCACGTCAAAAATGATAAAAACGGTGTTTTTGTAACTTATCTCGATAAATATCAAAAATTCTAAAATTTCCAAAAAGTATTTCAAAAAAATATTGTAGATATTATTAAAATACGTATTTTTGTTCTATGCACGTTTTTTACCTACAAATAGTTTTTCCGTTTTTTTTCGAAAAAATTGTACAACTATGTGTCTAAAGAATTTTTAATTGTTCACGATTTGGGGATATACCGCCGATACTTCACAGTGGAGTATTAGGCGTAAATGTTTTTTAACATTTTCTCGAAAAACATCGTTTCCACCAAAAACATGAATAAATAAAAAAATAAGATCTACAAGTTTTTGTGAAATACTTTTTAAACAATTTTCTTATTCAGAGATAAATTTGAGAAGTAATAACTTTTATGCATTTTGCTACGAAAATTCAATTTCCCCCTAAAAATTTTCATCAAAATCAAGGATGTGTGCTTTTTGAAAGTTTACCATCCCCCCTCTCAAAAGGTTTACAGAATAAAAATACAGTTATATCTATAATGTAGAAAGAACGAGGAAAAATCAAAATATCTTACAATTTCGCCGTACATTTTCTAGATTTTCCAATGAAATAATTTGGTCATAAATTTTTCATAAATTTCATTGGTATTTTTGTGCTATGAAAAAATTTAACATACTTATTTCAGTACAAAAATTGCTTCAACTAAAACAAATATTTATGAATAAAAATCAAACTTATATACCGAACGGTATCTTTTATTCAAATTTGTCTAGGTATAATAAAAAGTGTGGCGCTATATTATTGTATACGCGAAAAATGCGCCAATACGCGCCACTGAAGCTCCAACTGATGTTAATGGTGGCCTTGGCGCAGCCGATGATGACAATGATGATACGTCGTCGACCGAACTTCTTGTTCATAATCATGGACGATCTGCGACCCGCTTTAGGCTGCTACGGCGACAGGAGGGCGCACACGCCGAACATAGACCGTTTGGCGAGTCACAGTTACGTTTTCGAGCGGGCTTATGCACAGGTGATATATATATATATATATATATATATATATATATATATATATATATATATATATATACGAGGTGTGTTCAAAAAGTATCGAGAATTTTTAAATACCGCAAGTTTGGAGAGTCCGCCTGTATAAATTTTTTTTTATTATGTTGGTACGCATGCCCCTGAATTACGATAAAATTTTCAGCGATATTCATTAGTTACTTTTTAAGCGGCAGCCGCTAACGTTTGACGTGTTTTTTGAGCTCGGCGATTTTCGTTTGTCGAGCCTTCTTCGGTTTTGGCGATCCTGAATGCCTCCACTGGGACGATTGAGCCTTAGTTTGGACATCATATCCATAACCCATGTTTCGCCACCTGTTATAATACGTTTTAGTAGTTTTGCATTGTTATTAACTTCATTTGGCGACTCCTGTGCAACTTGTCCTGAGCAATGCTGTTTTTGTTCGAAATTCAACAATTTTGGAACAAATTTGCTGCCACACGTTTCATATCCAAAACATCCGAAAAAAATTCCATGACATGAGCCAACTGATATGCCAACATCATCAGCGACTTCTCCGATTGTGATTCGGAGATCGTTCATAACTATTTCTTTGACTTTTTTCACGTTTTCATCGGTTGTTGATGTGCTTGGGCGTTCGGGTATATGCTGGGTCATTCGTAATCTTCAACATTTTGGCCATCTGGGAAATGGTTATACCACTCGTAAATCCTTGCTTTACTCATAGCAGATTCACCATATGCCGTTGTTAACATTTTACAATCTTCACTACGCTTTATTTCATTTTTTACGCAAAATTGAATACAAATTCTTTGCTCCATCTTTTTTCACAAACGAAAATCGCCGAGCTCAACAAATACGTCTAACGTTAGCAGCTGCCATTTAAAAAGTAAGCAATGAATATTGCTAAAAATATCGTATCTTCAGGGGCATGTGTACCAACATAAAAAAATTTTTTGTACAGGTGGATTCTCCAAACCAGCGAAATTGAAAAATTCTCGTTACTTTTTGAACACACCTCGTGTATATATATATATATATATATATATACTTTGTTTGTTTGTTTTTTATGGATCTCTAATATATTTATATCGAGTTTAATATAGTTTACATTGCACACAGCAAGCCCTATGCGCCCCAAGTAGGAATTCGCTGCTCACGAGTCGGCGACCCGATACCATTGGATTATACGATTTTTACAGTTATTGGCGCGATACTACTGGTAACTACACGACCTTGCCCCAGCATTTGAAAAATCACGGCTATACGACCGTTTCCATGGGAAAAGTTTTTCATCCAGGTGTAAAGTATCTTAGAATTTTTATATTAATTAATTTATATATATATATATATATATATATATATATATATATATATATAATTCCTTATGAGTTTTGTTTACAACGACTATTGCATACAATACTAATTTGGAATAATTATATTAGACAAATATAAATAGTATACTATTATCCATGAATATGATTTAATTTATAACAATGCAATATTATACTTATATATATATATATATATATATATATATATATATATATTTATATATATAATTATATATACATGTTTATCACTATATAAGGCATTATATAATTCAAAAGTAAAACAAGTACTTAAATGAGCGCTAATATTGTTTCTATAGGAGCGAGCTGCAATCACAGCGACGACGCTCCATACTCTTGGACTCAAAAGCCATTTCATCCAAATACTGAGCGTTACAAAGATGCTCCGGTTTGTACCGATCGCAGCAGATTGGCGGCCAATAATCTTGTAAAGAACTTTCGGTATTAAATAATAATTAATGCATGTCGAATATAAAAACACGAAAATGAAGACGCGATGAATATTGTAAGTCTGGGTTCATATTCTACGAACTTTATAATATATATATATAAAATGCAGATTCATGAAATTTCAAATAGTGTATTATGTTTGAAGTTATACAATTTTGATAAAAAATTTCTGGCGCTATCTTTTTGTACAAAATTTAAAACAAAATGGATCTTCAGATTTTTTATTCAATAAACGTCATAATATTATATTTATTATATTTATTCTTTATATTCAAAATAATTTTTCAGAATAATAGAAATTGCATGTGGAAAATATGGTATTTCAAGAATAAAACAAATTCAATGCGTAACTACGTATGTTCCAAAATATCAGTTTTCTTCGTAGCATTCGTGTGTTCACATATAGTAGAACATATTACAAAATAATAGATTGCATATATTATGAACCACGTTATATATATATATATATATATATATATATATATATATATATAATATAGTTAAAAATGAATCATCGACATTGATTAAAAAAATCTATCGAAAAAAAAATTTATATTTTTCTGACGTAGATATGTCCAGTACGTGTATCCTCAATGCCAAACAGAACATTACCGGACATCGAAACATTAGAAGCTGCTAAGGAATTTTTAAGTAGCAAACGGCAAGAGCCCTTCTTTTTGGCTGTTGGTTTTCACAAACCTCATATACCTTTGAAATATCCGAAAAGATATTTAAGTAATTTTTTTATGATTTTTTTTTTATTTTATATGCATGCTTGTTGAAATTTATCATTGGCTTCTTAATATAATCTACAAAGACGTATATTTGAAAGAAATCGAATTGCATGTAAGAAATAAGTGAATTCTTTTGAAATTTTTGTTTTCCAGTTGAAAAATGAAAAGATAATGTTTCGTTAAAAGCGTTTTTTTATCAAATAAATAATATTAACAATTGGAATTTCCAAAGGAAAATTAAAATACATTGAAAAAGAGTCGTAATTATCGTAATTCGAAATGAAAAGATATTTTTTAAACACTACGGTCTCTATGGATTTCAGTTTTATCGTATTTATTTTTATTCGAAAATAATCTGTCGTTTAAAACTTTGTTGTTTCACTTTTGTCATATTTCATAATCACTTTTGTAATATTTTATTTTTATACATACGACAGCTTTATACATCATCCTGTTACTTTTTTCTATACTAATATCGAGAATTTATCATATTATAGAATTCCATCCGTTAGTGAAGTTTTCTCTGCCCGAAAAGTACGTATGGCCAGGTAACGTAAGCACAGTAGCTTACAATCCTTGGATGGATCTTCGACAACGAAGTGATGTGGCAAATTTGAAATTAAAATGTCCATGGCAAAAGATACCAAGTAAATAATTCTAAATCCAATAAATATTTTTATACGAATACTTTTATATCTTCATGGATTTATTAAATTTCTGCATGAAGTTGTTCAAAGATAACGTGTAATAGTCTGTCACACGTAATAGCAATAGAGCTTAGAAAGATGTACTTGTCAAACATAATAATCTGTTATGTACAGGAAATTACGCCAAAAGAGTTATACAGTCGTATTACGCAGCTGTAACATATGTCGATGATCTTGTCGGACAACTTCTAAACCAGTTAGATATAGTAAACAGATCTAACGATACCATTGTTGTGTTAACATCGGACCATGGTAAATATTATTAAATATATGCATCCACTATCCCATTCAAAACACAATCTTTAAGATAATACTATCTCTTATCTCATGTCTTATGGCGATAATTTTAATGTTCATTAGATTGCATTATTATCAAATATTGCTTTATTTTTGTTGATAATTACTCGCGAATTTATATGTATATATCAGTCCGAAATATCATTTTCTTTGCACTTGCAGCTTAAATTATCAGTACTATTCAATAATTAAATATTTTCAATTTATTTACAGGTTGGTCTTTGGGCGAGCATGCTGAGTGGGCAAAATATAGTAATTTTGATGTTTCATTACGCGTTCCTTTAATTATTTCTATTCCAGAAATAATGTCAGAAATGAACGATCAATCAAAGTCATTACGAGAATGCTCCGTAATGAAATATCACAAGAACAAGAATCATATTGTTCCAGATCCAGTGGAACTAGTGGACATATTTCCGACGATAGCGGAATTGGCAGGTGTTCCGATCACAACCTGTCCTCGTCGTAAAATTAATGTAAAGCTTCCTGATCTTTGTACAGAAGGATCATCTTTAATATCTCTAATGGAGGCATCGTCGCTGTGTAAGGTATATAGAGAAAACAATTATTTTTCAATTTAACAGTCGTTACGTATTCAGTAAAAGTAAGACTCAACATTAATATTTTTATTGATGTATTATTACTTTTATTTTCTATTCAATTTGTGTAAATATTTTTGAAAACAAAGTATGATTTGACATTAAAGCGATTCTGCAAATGTCTTAATAAACCTATATTAACTTTGAATACGTTCTGTATTTTAACAGACCGTATTTTGGAAAGGAAATGCCATCAGTCAGTATCCCAGGCCAAGTATAAAACCGGCATGTGAATCAAGCAGCGATAAGCCACGACTTCGAAATATTAATATTATGGGTTATACTCTACGTGTAACAAAGTATAGATATACCGCGTGGGTCAATTTTTCACACATATCCAAAAAACCCGATTGGAAGAAAATCCTGGCCGAAGAATTATACGATCACAGTGTTGATTTCGAAGAGAATGTCAATTTAGCTCATTTAGAAAAATTCCAGAACTTAAAGAATAAGTTGAAAAGTACATTAGTAAAGAATTCATAATTAATGTAATGTTTTCTTTTTGCGCTTATAATATCCTAGCTCTCCATATATTATTATTTTATGGATTAGTTTTATATACTTTTATAATATTAATATTCGTAAATTAACTAAGTAGTATGTTTACATCAATTCAGTAAATTTATAGCACTCCATACGGGGTAACATTTTAAACAAAAAGTATTATATTGCGTAAGTCCAGTATAATGCGTAAAAAGGCAACGTAAAGTACATAACATTATAATTAGGTTGTCGCTGATAGGCTATATATACGCATATGCTAATGCCAGTAAATTTGGCTGAACTTGAAAAGGCAAATTCCAAATAAAACAACAACAACGATGCTTGCTCAAATTTAGACGCATTTTAATTGTATGTATAAAATTATATTTTCTATTTGGTACTTCAAGATTATGAGTATTTTCGGATTATTGTATGACTATAAAAAGTGCTGTTGTTATTATCCTAGTATATGTAAAAAATGCGCTTTAAACTACTTAATTGATTCTTATAAATATTATTTTTGAAAAAAATATTACGTTCACATTCGGACGCAATGGGTCTTATTTTTTTTCACAAATAATAGAACTACTGTTTTGCCAATGGTTTCGTAAAAATATTAACCAGTTGTTTAGATTAAGTATATTTAAATATTTCTTTGCGGCTCAAAACATCGCGAATAAAACGAAAACACGTGTCAATGTTTCGATCTCTTATGAAACTCTGAATTATCCGCGAGTTTAATCGCTGACTGATTATCGACAAATATGGAAATAGAACCACAGTCAAAGTTCAAATCTGATTTGATACAGCGTAATTGCTTCTTTTGTACCATATGTCAATGAAATATACTCAGCTTCTACTATTGATAATGACACTTCACTTTGCTTTAACTGGACAACATACTGGCCCACTATTCAGTATAAACACCAACCCGGATCTCAATTTTTGTGTTTCTATACCTGTCGTATTCGGCGTCAGTACAACTAGTTACATCCGTGTAACTCCCACTATCACCAAAAATAATACCATAATCTCGAGTATCTTTTAAATACCGTAAAATGTTCTTGGCTAAAAGAATCAAGAAACTGGCTTACATAGTTTACGGCATATTCAATATCTGTACGACAGTTTCTCGCGATAAATAACAAGGATCCTACTGTTTCTCGGTATGGAATTCGTTGACTAATCTGTTCACTAGCTTCAGCCGTTTCACATTTTTGTAAGTACAGACCCGGGTCTGTACGCGCACACAACGAATTTGCATTACACATTCCAAAATTCGCTAAAATTTTATCAATATAACATTGTTGACTTATTTTGAAAATTTGCTTAAAGCGATCACGCTCTATTTGCATACCGATAAACGCATTCACCAAATCCGTTGTTATGTTAAAGTTACTTTTCAGGTAACGCAGTACTTCTTCGATCCTACATTGACACGCAGAGATCAGTATACCATCATCTACGTAAAACGTTAGATAAACTTTAAAATCCGTCACTGCATAGACGAATACACACTTGTCAAATTCAACACTTTTGAATTCCAATTTCCTCTTTCTGTAAATCTCGGTAAATAAAAACCGTCTTTACGCCTTTCTCCGCAGCTATCGCTAAGAGAATTCTTAAAGACTAACGAACGACGGGCGCAAAGGTTTCAAAGTAGTCGAAGCTCCGCGTCAAAAGAATTTCTTTGCTACGAGTCGTGCCGTATACGAGGAGCGGTCAATAAGTCCTTAGAAAATCTAAGAGATGGCGCCCGTAGCATTGCAAAAGGTCTATTTCTAGTAAGCATCATTCCTCACTAGGTATCTGGCAAAGTTGCAGCGATATTCGTCTAGTGGTTTCATTTTTATCGTCATTGATGTAAATAACTTTTGTTTACTTAAGAAAATCGAAAAAAGTGAGTTTAGAATGGTGTTTAAACATTTCTATTTAAAAGGCTTAACGGCAAAAGAAATAAAAGCTGAGTTGGATTCAATTCAGGGCACATCTACCCCT
Source organism: Sycobia sp. Sy_11 (assembly GCA_018907035.1). NCBI lineage: Eukaryota > Metazoa > Arthropoda > Insecta > Hymenoptera > Epichrysomallidae > Sycobia > Sycobia sp. Sy_11. Next base: position 466,926 of record JACCIC010000205.1, read on the forward strand.
GATTTTGCAACAGTTTACTATTGGATAAATGAATTTAAACGTGGCCGTACATCAACAGCAGATGAACATCGTTCATCGAACGTCCCGTATGCGTGAGTACTCCGGAAATGATCGATAAAATCAACGATATGGTGTTATGTGACCGAAGAATAAAATTACGCGAAATAGTTAAGGCAACAGGGGTTTCAAAAGGTACCGTCGTTTCAATTTTGCACGATAAGTTGGCTATGAAAAAAATATCTGCGAGGTGGGTGCCGCGATTGCTTTCAGCCGAGAACAAACGCAACCGTGTGGTCTCTTCTAAGGCGCTATTGGAGCGCATGCATCGCAACTCAGATGAGTTTTTGCGTAGATTAATCACTGTAGATGAAATATGGATACACCACTACACTCCCGACACGAAAGAACAGTCTAAACAATGGATTATTAAAGGCGAACGGGCTCCAAAGAAGGCAAAGACGGTGAAACCAGCTGGAAGGATTATGACTACTCTGTATTGGGATCCATGTGCTATTATCTTTATCGACTATTTGTAAAAGGGACAGACGATTACTAAAAAGTATTACGCGTCATTATTAAGTCAGCTATATGAGAAAATAAAAGTAAATCGTCCTCATTTGAAGAAAAAAAAATTCCTCTTTCTACACGATAATGCACAAGTGCATACGTGCGCAGTTTTGATGGCTCAAATTCGGGAATTGAAGTTTGAATTGATAGATTATCTACCGTACAAACCAGATCTAGCCCCGATTGACTGCTTCTTATTTCCAAATTTAAAAAATGGCTTAGTGGACAACGGTTTACGTCACATGAGGAAGTCATCGCTCACACAAATGCTTATTTTGAGGAACTAAAATAATCATAATTTTCTGAAGGCTTAACAAATTGGAGATACGTCTGTCAAAGTGTATTGAACTAAAAGGAGATTATGTTGAAAATTAAAAAAAAATTTACCCCAAAAAATTGTTTTTCGATCTTTTTCTAAGACTTATTGACCTACCCTTGTATCTATCACTGCTGGGAGTTTCTTTTGATCGTATTCATTAACAACCGATAGCACTTTTGGTAACGGGATGAGAGTCCATGTATTGCTTCTTTGCGGCACCTTCATCTCTTCGCGCACAACCTCGTTCCATTTTTCGGCATCTGGGCTTGGCATTGCTTCTCGGTAAGTTATTGGTAAAGTTTCTTCGATATGTGCAATTGGATTTCCATACCTATTGATCAGATTCAGTTACTCCCAGTTACGCAACTACCTTTTACTGTTTCTGATGATTATTACTAAGCTGATAAACTTACCAGTGCTCGCCGACTTCTTGAAGTTCTTTGACTCCATCAATAGCTTGTTGATCGGGAACATAAGTATCAACGTCTACTGATTTTCAATATTGTCGGCGACTTTAAGTTCTTGATCTTTTTCTATTCCAAATTAAATGCAATATGATACATTTCATTTTCTTTTTACAGATTATTTCGACTGCTTTTGATAAAATCGACGTCACTGCTCACGTAGATTTGCCGTATAGATGCATCTCAAAACGTATAGTTCATCAATTCGTCATAATAACCTACAACGATGTCTCTTCTTGCTTTTCCTGATCGAATTTTTTTCGTTTTTCTTGGGGTTAGTTAATATATGCACCTGTTCCAAAAACACGCATGTGTTTAATTTTGAGTTTTCGATTAAACAAATTGTCAACGGGTGTCTTCGATTCATTCTGTAGAGCCACACGATTTAGCACATAACACGCTGTATTAATAGCTTCAGACTATTGTTCCAAGTTAATATTATTGCCTATTAATATATATTTTGCACTGTGAACGAGAGTGACAATTTCTCGTTCAGCGCGGCCGTTCTGTCTGTGGATATACGGTGACGAAAACTCGTGTACTATATTATTTTCTTTAATATGCTTACCGAACATATGCTTTTCGGAAGTATCTTCGCGTTCGTTATCTGAACGTAGCACTTTAATACTATTACGTGTTTGGTTTTTTACAAAGCTTTCAAACTCTAACAATTTCTCGAAAACCTCCGAATTCTGTTTCAAAATATATTTTTTACTAAAGCTTGTGTAGTGATTTTTAACATTAAATATTCAAAAATATCTTGAAACTCGCAGAGACTAAATATTTATAGAGTCGCAAGAATCGGTGTGAATATTTTCATCTGGCTTATCACTGCTACAGTTTTTGGATGTTACGTTTCCGGATTTCCGGGTTGGCTTATCCATCATGCAAGTTTAACAAAAAAATCCTTAACTTTGTCGAGTTTTAATTTTTTTCACCAAGAATTTTGCTTGTATTTAATACTGCGAGCGCGTTTACGTGCTTCAATTTTACATGCCATAATTTCAGCGCATTTTGATTTTTTGATGCGGCTATATTGTATTTTATTGACAACTTTACAAAGCATTTTAAATAACTTCTCGTGTCATCCACTGCTTACTACAACTTGGGTGGTTTCGTCACGCACTACGTTGCATTAACACAAAAATTTTTGACGTTGATTACTGGAATCGAAAACAAATTCATCTTCAGTTCCGGTTCTAAAAGAATATTTTTCATTTCTTTCATTACTATCGATTTTCTCTTGAATGACAATCATACCAATGTCTGTCGCAGAATCTTATCATTGTATCATCCCAATATTATCGTCGAAAATTTTTACGTAATGGCTATCATTTGTTGCAACTAGCATTTTAAATACATCTGCACAAAACGTCATATGCATAGCTCCTGAATCGGGCAAATGTCTTGATCGCAGTAAGTCGTTTCAATCAGAAGCGCTGTTAAATCACTGACGTGTACTGAAGCTATAAATGTTGGAGCAGCTTGTTTGTTTGGATTCACTTCATGACACTTGCTCGCCCTATGTTCTATTTTTTTCAAATAGCACATTTCGTTTTTTTTTTCTTTGATTCATCGATTATTTTTTTCTTTTGAGTTTTCCCCATTTGGATTTGGTCGCTGCGGGCTATTCACTATTGAACTTAATCTTCAGTGCTTCTATCTCAAGTGCTAAAGAGGCCAAAACACAACTATTCTTTGTTAATATTATATAGTATAGAATTAGGCGACGTCGTAATAATTAAAAAGACGAGCTAACGATAATTATGTCATGCCTATAACAACTTGCACCGACATTTATATCGAGATTTCATTAGGCACTCATGCTGTATGTGCTTAATCAGTAACAATCCGGACTAAGGCAGGTTTGCGGTGGATTTGCCCTATTTATTCAATAATTTTTACGGATTTTTCTTGACAAAATGCGCGCCTCACAAATTAAACTTAACCTAAATAATAACCTACCCCATAGACATATATTAGACCGCCCGCTCGAGAACAGATGTGAATCCTCAACCAGGATGAGAGAGTAATACAAGGAGTCGTGTTGTCTCTCTTTTACAAACGACGAAATGGGGAGAAATGGAAAGTAGGAGAACAGTAGTAGAAGAAATACACGCAGTAGAAATATACGTTTCTCCTATATTCTTATCATTGTTATTGTTGGGCTGTCTCCCTACTCTTTCTCTGCAGCAACAGAGAAAGCACGACTCCAGGCCTATCTCTGTCCTTCAATGTGGGCTTCAGAGCATCTATTTAAGCGCGCAGTCTAATATATATGGCTATGACCTACCCCAACCACTCCGCAACCTAGAGTTCTGCTTGTAGAGCAGGGAAAACCTTTAGTAAAACCTACTGGATTCAAAGCCGATTAGAAAAACCCGTTGCAGAGTAGTCGGCGTATTGAATCTTTTCGCATTCGGTATCTGTGTCACATTGCGTACCCTCGGATACCGAAATTTGTCATCCTCACATCTTCTGCTCGCATTGTTTTATATGAAAAAACACTGAAGTGATGAACGATCTAAGTTTTGACCGCGACGAATGCTACTTAATCTTGCTGATCACCCGAAATGCGCTCTCACCAGTCGACCAATGCGTCGATTCGTCTGTAAGTATACATAGACTATATATAAAATATTTTTTACTGCAGTTATATTTTTGTTCCTATAGTTAATGTTCGGATATTACTATGTTTGTCTCTGGTTGGTTACCGTTTAGCTATAAAAAATTGAAAGTATCTAAGGGAGTGAGATTAGAAGCATAGAGAGCGATGAGTATTGTTTTAATCTTCGATTTTCCCAAGCTCGATTTTTTCGATCTTCGCTGATCGATGATTTTGGTTTCAGGATCATATTGAAAATACATCTCATCAACAATTGCAATACAATAAAAATAGTTTTGGTACCTTTTGGCTTCTTTAACGATGTCTTTAAAATATTGAAAAAGCGCGTTTTGGTCCCCAGTCAATTTGTGTGGAACAAACCTCGAACAAATCTTTTAGAGTCCAAATTTTCGGTCAAAATCCGATGAATCAATGCTGCTAACAAATCTAATTCCACGTTCATATAACGCACCGACAATTTCAGCTCATTTTTAATGAATCGACGTGTTTTCTCGATGTTCCTTTTATTTAACCACTGATTAATTGTTGCACGAGATAAACAATCATTAGCATAAACTTGTATCATTTGATATGTTTCGGTAAAAGTTTTGATAAAACTTGATGTTAAGTCTTTGCTCAATTATCCGACCAACAAACAAAATACCCTGTCACTTGAGACGCAATAACATAGCTTCTATTCAACCAAATGTCATAAAATTTCAGCAGAATGTAAATAGAAGATGTCCCTTTTTAACACGCATAATCACAAACAGGTAGTGTCACTGGTTCAAGCCCTGTTTAAAAACTTCTGGGAACTTTTGAAACAGACCTTGTATATAGGAAAAAACGAAGCTAGGTTTAATAGCAACACAGTTTAGCAAATTAATAACACCAACGTTTAACAAAGAAGAAAGTTTTACTTTTTAGAAATCAGTACGAACGTATTGTGGCAAAGGTGCACGGTATGCAAGTGATCACAAAGCGAGACTTAGACGAAATAACAACGCCGTCAGGCATGTGCGCATACCACATATACAAACTATTTCTTGACGCGCCGTTGGTTATGTTTCTATTCTGTCTTTATTGCAAGACACTCTTAGTGAACTGTTACGTAGGTTGCTATTTATATTTTGAGCTTAATAAGGAAAAGAAAGTAATATATTATTGAAAATGGCTTTTCAAAGTATTTTCCATGATGACCAATACACTTTTGCATGCACGCGAATCAATTTTCGTAACACTTTTTCTAGTTCGATTGAGGTACCTCCAAAATATGTTTTTTGAATGCATCAATGGCTTCTTCAGGTGGCGAAAAACGTTAATCACGCAATTTATTTTTGATGCGCACAATTGAGTAGTCATTGAGTGCCAAAATGGGCTATATGGAAGATAACCCATCAATTCCGTGTTTTGGCTTGTCAAAAGTTTGTTTTTTTAGACAAATGTGTGAGAGCTCGCATTGTCATGATGAAGAATGATCCTTCATTGCCGTTTGTTTATTCGTATTTCACAAAGCACTTCTGGCAAACAAATGGTTATGTATCATTCCGAATTCACCGTTCTACCTTGCTCTAACGGCACAACTGCCACATGTCCAGTTATTCGGAAGAGATGGGAGATTATTTGCTTCGAGGTGCTTCGAACACGCACCACATTCGTCGAATTGTGCTCAGCTTGGAAGACCCATACAGTGGATTGCTGTTTTATTACGTGCTCATACACATAGCTCCAAGATTTGTCACCTGGTAGATTTTATACACAGCGTATGATGTACCTCGTTTGAATTTCTTAGCATTTCTTTGCACCAATTGACATGAGTATATTTTTGAGCTTTTGTCAAATGATGCAGAATCCAATGTGAACAAATCTTTTTAGCACCTAAATGGGCATGCAATATCTTATTGATGCTCGTCATACTAATACCCAAAGACCCTCAATCTTACGGTATGTCATATGACGAACTTGTTTTATCAGTTCGCGCACAGCATCAATGATTTCTGGGACAACAATCGATTTGGGACAATCTTGACGGAACTCGCCCTAGAGCGAACTGCGGTCAACATTAAATTCATTATACCAGCGTTTCACTGTGGTCAAGGATAGCTTTATCGCCAAAAGTCGAAGTAAGTTGATTGATGCAATCGTGTCTTGATAAACCACATCGAAAGTCGTTACAAATCACTGCAACAAAATTTTCCCGAGTTACTCCCATTTTTTTGCTGAGACAAAAGTCGTAAATATTACAAGTTATACTTAAATGACAAAACATTTAAAAGAAGGTTATGGTTTAAAAGGTTTCAATTGGACACATCAGATGGCGCCTGCAAACCCTTGGTACGCCTAGACTTAAAATATAAATAGCAATTCTCATATGATATAAATTAAACATCCGTATCTTCGTCGTTGTTTTCAGCGTATTTGACGTAAGTGTGGTTTCTTTCATTCTCCGGAACATATATACAAATAAAATATTCTATCACACATTTAATATTTTGTCGAGGAGTTATTTATATTTGAATTTACAGAGTGCCTTCGTAAATTTGCTAGCTTGTTACTCTTTGGAAAGTATCCATTCATTTTTAAGTCAATTGTAATTCATATATTTTTAACGCAATGTTCTTTACGGCTTATTATATACCTCAATTTATTGCTTCTGTCGGTTTGCACATAGTTGTGTAGATTGATTATCGCAATGTAGAGTTACCGAAAACATATCTTGGTTCCTTAAATTTTCAATCGAATTGTGTCTTGCTATCAATTTCTGACAGGCTTCGCTCATAGCGAGATATTCAATCTGGTAACTAGATAACGTCACATTTTGTAGCCTATGCGTTTTCAAACCGATGCTATCGCCGTACAGTTTAATAACGAATTCTCATATAAGATTATATATTCGAAACGAACTTATTTGTCAATGAAATTCTATCATAATTGTATAAATTACCTCATCCGATCAATCCCAACTTAAAGATTATCCTCTTTTTCAATAATACATGTTGAAACCTTCAATAAATATTTCAACGAAAGCTTTAAAATAATGATAAACCGCACAAACATGAGATGCAAGTATTTACACTTATTTATCGTTTCTACGTTAAATAACGTGGCACGAGCGGTAGTGAATTGGCGGAACGATTTGTTGAATAGAAGTATAAAATCATCTGAGAAAGTCACAAAAATCGAATAAATGATCTTATGAGACAGTACTTGAAATCTGACAAAAGATTATGCCCGTGGCAATTCTTTTAGAATTATAGCAATGCTACATTTTAACTAGGTTGGGACTATAATAGAGACCAACGAAATAAATGTACTTAAATATTTATCTATATGGCTCAGTTTTTTGCACCATACAGTCCAAGCCCAGATCATATTATTATTTTCAAACAAAAAAAAAATTAGAATTTTAAAAGAATAAAATTAATCACCGTATAAATACTTGCTAACTAAATCTCTCGTATAAAAACTAGTCTCATACCAACTATGGCATTTTTAAGCACTAAAGTGAAGGATATCATCGTTGAAATTTCGTTAATCTTTAGAGTGTCGGGATTTGAGAAATTTAAAAAACTCTGTTTTTTATAAAAAAGTGAGATTAGACCATGCACAAAAGACTAAACTAAGGCAAGTCATTGGACGATCGCAGAAGCATGACACCTCCAGGCGTCATCCCGGCCTGGTACTGGAAGGTACAAGGTAAATTTTTTTCTTTTTCGTAAAATACGTTTAGAAGATTTCCTAAGCCTCAAAAATGTTTCTCTAAGGGTCTATAGGTTGCTGAATACGATTCTGCAATCAAACTTTGTCGCTATCTCAAGATAGCGACCAAATTGAACTAAACTTGGTTTTTTCACTGATTATGGTAGAAATAAGAACACATTTAAATTTTCCCGTGCTAATAATTTAAAATTTTAGGGGGGGGGACAATTTTTCCTATGTAAGTTAATTTTTTTCCATTCAGAACATGTTGCGAAAATAAAAAATTACATTTACTTTCAAAAAAATTAAGCTGACCCTATTATTGCCCTAATATGGGCAGTGTACAGATGTAATGCAGATTAATGAAGAATAACGCGAACTTACAAGTTTCTGGCGAAATGAATTATGACCCTCGACACGCTGACAGAAAGAGGCTTCGTTCAAGTAGCATTCCCAAAACATAACTGTTAGAAAATCGTGAAATTTCTATGAGATTTGTGAAATATAAAAGTAAAGTTAAATTTGAAAAATATTGTACAAATATACATCTTTAGTATAACAGTAAAATATCATTCATATATATATATATATATATATATATATATATATATATATATATATATATGAAATATTAAACTCGAGCATTCCCTAAGACGTTGTTTTCTATCTGTTTAATTTTTATCCTTATGGCTTCCTTTCTTTTTAATGTATAAGTTATTTTATAAAAAATGTTCTCTTCATTTTTAATAATTTTGAAATCATCAGTATTCAAACACTATTTAATACAAAATCATGATAATTCAATTTTTTTTCATTAACTCTTTAATAAGTCTGCTTCATTAATGTTTAATAAAAGCTTTACTAAGGTTTTACATATATTACCAAATACGTAGGCTATTTTGTATTCCTTATTACCGAAAAAAGTACAAAGCTATTTCAGTCGATTCTAAATTGAAAATGACTGGAGTGCAGATTATTAAGAGAGGAGTAAAAAAATTCTACTGAATATTTTTGAAAGATGATCCAAAAAAACAACAGCATTTTGATAATCCTACTTTCATCGTATGAAAAGTTGTGTATTACACTTGGTCAGAAATTTATGAATGATGTTATTTTTTAACAGCCTTCGACAAGTCGTGTTTTTTTTTTTGTTTCATTTTACACAAATTGTTACTGTTGATTGAGCAGGTATACTACTTGGTTGTCTTTATATTTTTTGTTGCCATTGTACTTTTTTAAATCCGCTTTGAAACTTTGCACATAGTGTTGCATTTGCACATGGCTAATGCTCGTTAAAAGTGCTACCCGTTGTACGAGACATATGATTATAGACCGTCATGTGTGTTATAGTGAGAATAATAATTTTAAAAGTTTTCAGACTCAGATTATTACTGTAATATGTGCTAATAAATAGCAATCTGTAACTTTTTCGTGCATCAGCACAAAATAATAATCTTCAGTATATAACAGACAACTGAATTGTATCAACACTCATCTTTTTCTCGTTATATATAAAATAATGAAATATTTTGTTAGAGTTCTATTTGATTTTTCGCATCTTGCATAATTAGCTCTATAACATGGATACAGTCTATATATTTTTTTATGAGCTTCTTGGATATAAAGAATCGAAATAATGTGAATTTAATGTTAGAGTCTGGTAGATTGGACAGAGTCTTGAAAGTATTCACATTTCCAAAAATCGAAATAATGTGAATTTAATGTTAGAGTCTGGTAGATTGGACAGTGTTTATCATTCCTTATTAAATTGATTGGTTTTGGACAATTTGTGTAGAGGGGGAATTTATATTTAATTTACGAAATTTGGTGGTGGGGATGGGTATATATAGATTAGAATATAAGGTTTAGATTAGTCCCTGATGAGGAGCCGTAGCGAGCTCGAAACGTTGGACAAGTCTTCAATTAGGTAAGGGTGTTGGGGACAGTCAGACTGCAATTTACTAACAAAGAATTTTTTCAGCTAATATTTTATTTTCAGATTAGTCTACGGGGGTGAATGTAAACAAGGACAGTCTGACTGTCATTATAATTTTAATTTAATTTTTAATTTAATTTTTATTTTTAATTTTTTATTTTATATTTATTATTTTTATTTTTATTTCTTATTTTTTATTTTTTATTATTATTTTTATTTTTTATTTTTATTTTATTTTATTTTTGGATGGAATTGATTGGACTGTAAGACCAATAAAAAAATATTTATTAATATGTATATGGGCAGTCGACAGAAGTACAATTCAATTGTTTTAAAATAGAAGGTCTATTTAACTTAAATTAAGGGGGTATGTCATGATTTATTTTAGAGAAATTTATTGTAAATATGGTAGTACTATTAAAGATTATTGTTCAAAATGGATTAAAATGAATTTAAAAGTTGTAATTCTTAAAAAAAAAAAAAAAAAAAATCTTCTTGGATATAATTTTTTCTTTCTTTATATTGAAGTATTCTATTTTTTAAAATTAATTCGCTCTTTAATAAGTAGTAATAAACAAAACATTAAAATTAGTTCCAGATTTATCGGGTGTATTTTAAAATTCTGTTGCAACAAAAAAAATGTATTTTAACGAGGCATATAATTTTTATGTAACATATTTCTTTTAATTTTTTTTCGCATTATCTGAAATAAATTCGTAAAACTGTCATTTTTATAATTGTCTCGCCAATATTCTAAATTATAGAAATTTTCAACAAAATAGGTGAGGCGACGAATCGGAAGAATCCAATATCTGCTAATCGCTTCTTATATACTTTTATATTGTATTTTCATTTACTCCGACGTTTTATCGTATTTAAGAAAGATTTAAATGACGCCAGAAAAAGGTTTTACATCTAATACCAAAATATTATACATACGCGTATGGAACAACGCTTCATTTCTTAATATAGGTCGAATTTTCTGCTATATACGTACTAGTCGAATGACGTCATTTATACTTCTATATATAGATCGCAGCGAAAGAATACACTGACGAAAACTGGAAACCTCCCACTACGTTGTTCGAGGGTCTATAATAGATGAATTTCGCGCTCGATAATATGTTTTATATATAAGTAGTCGAGGTGGATAGTATACGTATGCCATATGCGTGTATTCTATTGATAGAGTTATTCGACCGAAAAATTCAAGAAGAAAAATAAGGAGGTATATATATATATATATATATATATATATATATATATATATATGTATGTATGTATGTATTTAACAGTAAAGTACATGTGTACAATGACTCTATAAGAAAAATGTATATTGTAATACGTTACTATTATAAAGCTACTAATTTTTACATTTATAAAATCTACTCGACAGAAGCAATCAATCAATTAGCTATAATAACACGTATAAGGTGACGGACTAAGCTGTAGCTATGCCCTAGACAGATTTTTGGGGCGTCCCCTGTAAGAATTCTATTTTTCTATGAAAATGAAAAGACAGTTTGAATTCGAATAATGTGTGAATATATTATTTATTTAATTATAAATTACGTACAATATTATATAAATATCGTTATAATAATATGCCTGGATTGACATTTTATCTCAATTATGCACTTATTTATTTCAAAAGATGTTACTTTATAAACAATATTTCTCAATAAATCGCTTTAAACATACTTATGGTAGAGAGATTCTTGGGGTTCTCTTGAGCCGATCCTGTAACCTGCTGTAAAATATAGATACTGGAAATATATTTAGTATCAAATTAATTGATATCATCAAAGAAATTTTTCAATAATGTGCTATTATTTTAAAAAATATCCCTGCAGCCTTTTCCGCAATAAATAGTTTCAACATTGTAGCTTTTTATAGTTATACTTTTTTATTTTCATCATTACTATAATGAAATTTTCTTTTAAACTTTTTCAAACGTATAATTTGCTTTTATAATTTTCGATAAGATTATTCTTTTACAAGACTATCATTTTAAACAGAGTTATTGAAAAATATAAATTATTATAAGGATATTTATTAAAAAAGAATACAACTTTCCAGCTTTTCACAGACGGCAATTCTTTGTACAAACGAAGGCAAAATCATATGAATTTTACAAGATTGCTAACAGTTAATTAAAAAAATATGGTACTATTAATATGTAGAGATTTGCCTCTTGTCTGTCGCATAATTGAGCGGATTTAAAGGTATACTTTAAATTAAATATTTTCCGTTATCTTCATATTTTTCAAAACTCAATATTTTCTTTCTGGAAAAATACGCATAATTATCAAAATCATCGATTTGAAAAAATGATTTTGAAGTCTATTATTAAAATCTAAATCGCAAGTTTGTAATTTTCCAGCATAATTACATAATTTCTAAAAATATTAGTTTTATACGTTAATTAGAAATCCTCCATCGTAATCACAGCTGCTTAATAAGTAAGCCTAGTTTTAAATGAAGTTTTAAAAAATCTTGCTTTTGAGTGAGGAGAGGGGGTGGCTTCTGTACAGGCCTATTATATAGGCCATTAACGTGTTTGGTCATGCCTGCTATATATATATATCAAATATTACAATCACGATACGAACTGCGTAAGTAACTCCAATCACTTCGTAACCTGTCCGTATATAGGACAACGCCCAAATATCTAAAAGATCAACACGACTCCATATTATCTATATCTAATACGTTGCGCCTTTCTCTTTTTTCCTATATTCTTACCTATAATTTATATTATATACTTCTCCGTTTAAGTTATATTTCGATTATATATTATAAATATTACAATATTATATATTATAATTATTATAATTATTATATATTATAATTATTACAATATTGTGAAAATACAAATCATTGGAAAACTTTTACTTGATACTAATGTAGTTTTAGAATTACATTAATATAGCTTTGTAACTACATTTACATTGAGAGAATTTTCTGATAATTTTAATGTTTTTTTGGTCTGGTTGAATTTATCTGTCATTGTATCTATCATAGTTGGTATAACTGGGAAAAACTATTATTTATAGTTCAATTCAAGATAGTTTGACGTTACAGGAACTACATTTTTTTATAATTGACTGTAACTAATTGAAGTTGGTACAGCAATTAGCTGAAAAAAAATTATAAAAATTATTTTCTAAACATTAACCTCGTTAAAATTTTACTCCGATATCCCCTGAACCAGAAAATTTATTTTGAGCTAGCTCTTGAATAACTAACCAATTTTCTAGTTGAAGCAACCGATTTTTTTCAGTACAATTATCAACTTGATCCATTTAACGTAAAGACTGTTATTACTATCAAAGTAAATCATCTCTCAGATTATGGAAAGAGGCTCAAAAAATACTCTCGATTACATGCCTACCCCATGATTGTAGAGTCGGCGCCCGACTACGCCTCTGCGAAAATTCTACAAAGTTTTCATATATGAACTAAAAGTAAGTATTCGTTCTTTCTAATCAAAACCACGATTCTCCCTTAAACGTCCGAGCTGACAACGATAAAACTTTTTTTTTCTTCAATAAAATTAAAGGCCAAGTTTTCGTCGCACTCGCGCCTTTTATCAAAGTTATCGAAGCATTAGTGGGCGCGACCCTCGCAATTTCACGGCATGGATCAGTAATGGCCAACATCTAATGCCCACCTAAGGGACCTAAATATCTTAAACATTATAGACCTTCGCTTATAATTTACTCTATGGATAGAGCGCGCGACCTTCATATTCCGTTCGCATCACTGTTATATAGTATGCGACGGCATAGACAAAAATGGGCGTTACAATTTGATAACGTATGTAGATAAAATTGCGGATGGCTAGTCGCCACGGTCTTTATCAACACGTCAGACAAACTTGTGTATAAATTAATAGATAATAGCATTTTTATATTAATTTTTCATAATTATATAACATATGGATATATATTGGCATGTTAAAACATTTTTGTTTTCGAATATATATACTTCTCTACTATACACGTATACATAATACGTATTAAATCAAAATTGCGAAAGAAATAACGTCGCAAATAACAGTATATCCACTATAAGCAAACACGGCTATATATATATATATATGCATGAATGTATATGGATGGAAAAATCCACTTGCTTTGGCGCTGCTGAGACAAATTACTATTATATAACACATCGCATAGATGTGTATATATATAATACTAGATAATACCCGTACGAGTCACATAATACGCAATCGTTGTGTCGTTCATATGCGATTCCTGCAATATTATTGTATAAGTTATATATAGATTTCGCCCTTGCTTGGCCCCCTTTTACCCTCTTTTTGCTCGTTCAAACGCCTAGCCTATGTAATCGTCTTTTTTATTGTAACACCAGGCCTATTATTATGGTAGATAAAGCTATTGAAAAATTTAATTGCTTATATTTCTATTTCGGTCTTATAATGGTATGAATTATACAGATTTTAATATTAACTAAATTACAAGACATTTAGTCGTATTAATAATAAAATTAATAATATTAGCCTTAAGTAATAACGTTTGAAATATTAAAACAGGGAAGTAGAGTGAGGAATAGAAATCATTTCGAAAACACGCATTTAAATCGCCAGTTCATCCATACTGGGGCCAGTCATACAAAGAGTGATTCAGACGGACTGATTAACTGGCCCTCATCTACTTAAACTGACATGGAAAACTGACTGCGTAGTATTCCAACTCGTGACTAGCCCAACAATAAGTAGACTTAGTCAGGAAACGAATGAAATTAAAATGCATTTTTTGTAATTTAGGAATAGCTATATTATAAGCGCTTGAGAAAATAATTGTATATTAATATTCGTGATAGATTATATAGAAACTTTTATTACAAATTACTTATATATATTTGAATGATCAATTTATATTATAAATTACTTATATCTAGATAATTTAGATTTGCAAAGTATTTTTATGTTTTAAATTCTGTCATCTATATAAAATAAAATATTCTTATAAGAAAGAAAATTAACTTAAAAATTACCATTCCAAAAGATACCGGACAATTATATTACCACAAACATTTTTATTAAAATCGTAAAATATTAGTGGAATAAATCAATAACATAAAATTATATGAGAATAAGTTAGTAAAATAAATTTGAATAAAGTAAAATAAAGTCGAAACCTAATAGAAAGATCTGTAAAGAGATAGAAAAAGAAAATAACAGATATGAAGACATCAATAAAGACAAAGAGATAAAGATAAATCTGGCCCTACATAATGAGGCAGTGCTGGGGCCTCCTGTTGCTTTATAAGTTGTCGATATAAACATTTCCTGGGTTTTTAAACTAAAATTCATCATAAGCTGCACTTTTACAGAAAAATTTTAAGCTAGTTCAGTTCTTTTCTAAAATCCAACTACGTTAAGGCTTTGAAGCTCTGGCTTTAGCGAGGAATCAATTTCTAATCAATTATTATTGTAGAAGTTTTTTTTTAATTTTCAATTTCTTCCAATGTTCGATTTCAGAAGATCAAATTCAAACAATCTCTCTCCTTCTCTCTCTCTCTCTCTCTCTCTCTCTCTCTCTCTCTCTCTCTCTATCTCTCTCTCTCTACTCCTGTAAGCTAAAGTAAAGTGACCTTTACTTCGGAAACAAATAGAAGCCAAGACTCTTAATATCAGTTATGAATAGAAACTCTAATGCTCAATCTCTTTTACTGCTATGCATATTATTTAAAATTTTATTAAGAAAAATATTATTTATTTTTGTCGAATCAGTGAGTCATTTTTAATGTCTCATTCTCCAAACTTAACTGATATTCCTCACTATGATCTTACTCGGACAGATTGCTTGGGAAAAGCTGCAAATGATTTTCCAAATATGTACATAATTCTATTCGCGCCAAGGAGATGTATCGAACACTCCAGTCTACATTATACTCTTTAAAACCTAAATTCATATTTTGGAAACTACCTTTTGCGAATTCTCGAATTTTTTGTGGTACAGTAAGATACGGACGTTGAAGATGGGATATGAAATTGAATTAGTTCATGCTGCTAATGTCTTGAAGCAGCTTGAGGGCCTTTAATTCTGCTACATTAAATTAACGAGGTATTGAATACACTGTATAACATTATTGATTCATCTGTTCAGTCCGGTTTCTTTCCTAAAAAATGGAAAAATGCGCTCATTCGGTCCTTGACAAAAAAAAATATCTGCTACGAAAATTGATGATTTGAGGCCGGTTAGTATTCTTAATGCTTCTTCAATAATTCTAAAGAGTATTACTCTTGACCAGATTTCGAATTTTATACAGTGCTATAAGTTTGTTGATGAGTTCCAATCAGATTTTCGTAATGTGTATAGTACAACCACAGTTATTATCAATATCTTAGATAATCTCAGACAGGTTATTAATAATGATTACCTTTTTCTGGTCATTAGTATTGACTTTTCCTAATGCTTTGACTTGGCTAATATTGATCGCCTGGTTCAGAATTTATAGCCTTTGGATTTTTCAGATAAAGCGTGCCTTTGGATTAATTATACCTTTCTTATAATAGGTCGCATATAGTTATTTTCCCTAACGGAACTACTTCCTCTATTCTTGTCTGGAATCTTGGCGTCCGACAAGATAGTTTTCTTGGAGCTCTTTTCTTTTCTTTGTTTGTAAGCGGCTTGCCTAGTGAACTTAAGTTCTCTAAGTATCACCTATACGTTGACAATTTTATGATCTATTTAAAAGGCGAGTTTCAAGCACCGTATAATGTTGGCGATTGTGTGAATCATGATCTTGCTAGTCAATGGAGCCAAGACTCAAGCATTGTGTATGATTTCTAAAAACTATATTAAAAGTCTTTGGAATATGAATTTTTTAATCCTCTATCATAACAGTACAAAATTATGGTAGATGTAAAAATTATGCTCTGAATTTTGTTATGAGGCATGATATTGTTCAGATTTTTTCTCATTTTCTTCACTCAAACAGATTTTAACTGTTAGGACTTTTATTTTATTGACATTACAAAGTCGCAGTAAAAAATCGATATAGGATTTCAAAATTGGCGACTTTTCAACAGAGCCCTTTAGGAATTTATTTTATATACAACCAGTATATATAAGGAATGCGCTTCCCGATAGCATTTGATGTACGAAAAATAGCCAAAATTTAAATGTTTGTTAGTACATATTTTTATTAAATGCTTTTATGTCACGTTGTATTGTGCAGCATATTTTTATTTACGTAGACATCTCTGTGTGCGTTCTCACGTTTTATCTTTCTGCGTTTTAACTTTGTATCTGTCAATATGCATATGTCCTTCTTTTTATTTTACTGCTCATTTTATTTAAGTTGTCGTGTAGTTTTATTATTTTGATTACATAAAAATTTTTAAGTACATTTTTTATGTCTTTTTTTGTTAAGGGTCAACGGACCTTGCCTATTCGATTATATTTTTTGGTTTAATGTACTATTAACGATGAAGCTAATAAGGACCTAATAAGCTAATAAGTATCAACAATAAAATCAGTCTATCAATTTCACCCCCCTCTCTCTACTATTTAGTAGAAAGAAAGCTGTTTATCGCCAAGCAATGCAATCGAACTACGTAGAGCCTAACAAAAACTAGATATTTGGAATCGTCACAACTTATTTCTTTTTTTCTTACTCTAAACATGATTTTCGCTTAAGCAATAGAGAATATCGAAAGGTTATATAGATAAAAAATTAGCGGTTCGTCCAGAATTGATAAGCTCTCATTGCTTAAATTACAATTAAAATCGTTCTTTTAAACATTATTAAAACCATACGAGAAAAAGTATGACCAACGAAAATCTTTCTACTTTGGTCAATATACAAGATAAAGATGATGTTAATATTATATAGTTGCACTGATAGGAGTTTAAACTATTAGACTCTATCAAAACAATATATTTTTCATTATTCTATACATAATAATAATTAAAAAAACCTAAGAAACAATATGCTAGTAAAAAATATTTGGATAATTATGACTTTTTTACATTATTATCACGTTCTTATAAATGCAATTTGACAGGAATCTAACCATTCCTGAACTAAGTTTACCGGTCTAGAGAAGAATATTTAATGTAGCTGAAATCCATATAATTTCCCTTTTCTTAATTGACAAGATGGAAAGCGTACGTGTGGCCACATGCTATGATAGATATATCAATTTCTAATTATATATATATATATAATATCAAAATGTTCGTTCGACAACATTATGACCATGTATCTGTACATAATATGCGTCTCAATTTCATATGTCAATATTGCTGTGATGAATCTATATATATATATATATATATATATATATATATATATATATATATATATATAATATTGCGAAATGCCTAGGTAGAGAACATTCGATAAATGTTTTATATTTCTGCTATACACATACATATCAGCAAAAGCGAATGATATATTTTTAACGCATCGCAGACGGGTCGCATGCAATATTAAAAATATCAAACTTTCTGTATACGTATACTTACGCGAAGACACACGGGTCTATCATACGCTGAAGACGAAAAACCTATAAATGTGATGACTTTCTCAGCTTTAATATAATAATCTATACGGAACGGCTGCTTGCGTATTATTTATTGAGCTTTTATTATCACAATGCAATATTCCTTGAATACTGCAGCAACTTGTTGACATATGTGATACAATATTCGGTACAATATTTCATGATATATAATGCGAGATGTACAATATCTTAAAAATATTAAAATCTCTACAAAAACGATATGGTATAAGAAAAGTATGCGTAGTACAATAATATATAAAATATATATATATTATTTTTTATCTTGGCTATAAGTTTAATAAGAAGCGAGAGTACATACATAGTTATATAATATATATATTATATATGATAAGAGTAATTCAAAGTCCGACGATAAAGCTTTGAAATCTCGCCGATGGGTATAATAGAAAAGATCATTTCAAAACGATGAAACTTTTTTTATTACTTTTATTATATATATATATATATATATATATATATATATATATATATATATATATATATATATATATATATATAATATACATCGTATATAGTAATGAATACAAATGTGTGATGTATTGTAAACACACATACATACTGTTTTCTAATTGAATTTTCGACATTATTATCGAATCGCGCATTTTTACCAGCCTGTTTTACATTTATTTAAAAATAATTGAACATACTAGAGCAGTTTCTCTTTTTTTTTTTTTAATCGAGGAACCCCAAGGAAAGCTAGCACATTCCAAGTAGCTCATTAATAATGAAGACTATTTATATATATATATATATATATATATATATATATATATATATATATATATATATATATATAAATAGCTGGTATTCTCAATTTTGCATCGAAAACTCTATAGCTCTGGAAATTTCTAATTTTGTGTCGAAAACACACATATCATATACATAATATTCCATTTGTTTGCACAGAAGACTATAATATATAATTTGTATAGTTTTGCATTGGAATTAACTAATATGTAGAATTTGAGTTGTATATTACGTTTTCACTGCTATACAAATTGTATTAATGAATTGTGGTACATTTAATCATAGAATTCGTGAAAGATATTACAGACGCTTCATCGTTGTCCCATAAGTTATTTTGTGATATATAGCAGTGTTATTCGTTACGCAGAGCGTCGAATTATTGTTCATAGAAGTATATTTATTTTGTTTTTCAAAAATTGGTTTACTAATTTATATATATTTCGTCAAAAACTCAAAAAGCAGCTTTAACATCTAGATCTATATTACTATGACAATTGTTGATTATAGAGAATTCTATACAATTTATTTAGTCAATATAATATATACATAATATATGTATAATTATATACATCAAATATGCGTTGATGATTATCGAATTTCGTTACGCATGTTTAACGCAATTGTTTTGACAATCTTCCTTAATTCAACAACTATGAATATATTGTTAAAGCGTTCGGTAAGTATAGTATAATATTTTTGTAACTTGAATCAATCGTGTTTCTTTTGTAAAATACACACACACACACAGCACACACACACACACACGCGCACACACACACACACACACACACACACACACACACACACACATATATATATATATATATATATATATATATATATACTTCATAGGCTGGTGTATAAAACTCGGATAATACATACAAATCTTTAACAATCAAATTTTGCTTTTGATTGACTAATCATTATCAATATGCTCAGTATAAAAAATATAAATATACACTTACACTAACACTTACGCACACACGCGCACACGCACAAACACACATAATTATATCATTATAATTTCTCTAATAACTACATAATACTGAATTATCTATTGACCTTGCAATTTACTGTATGCGCGTACATTATTGAAATATATATATATATATATATATATATATATATATATAATAATAATAATAATAAATTTTAAAATTTAAGCCGTAATTTAAAAACTACACTATATATAATATAATACGTGTTATTTCACAAAAAGCAGCATGAAAAGGATATACTGAAGCTTGACAATAATGAGGCAATACACATGACTATAATTTTGTTTAGATTTTTTATAATTTCACTCCGTCTGTAATCTACTAATAATATCACATAGCTTGTAATATGAAAATGATATTAGTGCTCACCAAATTGTATTATTTATCAATATATCTTATTCATATATATATATATATATATATATATATATATATATATATATATATATATATATATATAATGCGATTAGGTCTTAATATAGATTAAGTACAGTAGTGCATTAACATTGTCTCAGTCACATATATTGTCAAGAACAGAATAGAGCATATATATATATATATATATATATATATATATATATATATATATATATATATATATAATTACTGTACAGGGACAGAAACCGGAACGAACAGGTTATCTCTCCCTCGTACCACACACGTGCGCAAAAAAAACTCTGCGCGCAACACTTAACTTCGGTCGATGAGAAAGAGAGAGAGAGAGAGAGAGAGAGAGAGAGAGAGAGAGAGAGAGAGAACGTGAGCAAGATTGAGTGACGAGGGTGACGACGAGAGACGGTGAGGGAGGGAAAGAATATTGCACAATATAGCTCGAGATTATGTTCTGGTTTCTGTATAACGTGCGCACGGTCTTTGTACGTAAAAGCTAAAGCTTCACGTCCACACTGTTTTGACTTTTCTGCAACTGCTTATTGGGATTTATAAATAAATGCGTTATTTTCGTGAGAGACGAAAGCGAGAGTGAGAGAAAGAGCTTCGATCTCGAACTTCAATAAGCCGAGCATGAAGATCGTGCGCGCGCATAAGACCTTTGCGTGCGATGCCTGTGTAAATGCGATTTTAGAAATAATAATGAGCTTATTGCGCGTCATTTATGTAGGTAACGTCGAATCGTGCTATTGAAAATATTACAGGGTCGTTCGAATTAGTCGGTGAAAGCTTCAACAGAAGGACTAATATATACATACATATATATATATATATATATATATATATATATATATATATATATATATATAAGCATTGCATATATGTCAAGATAATGTTATAAATAAAAGTAGATTTTCTTTCTACTATAAGCGATTCCATACTACTAGTGTATGCATTAAATAAGAGAATAGAAGCAGTCATATATATATATATATATATATATATATATATATATATCATTTATATGATATTTGTCAGTACGAGCGCATTAAACTATACCGCTCGCAATAAATAATTTTTCGAAACGTCAATAAATTCGTATTCATAAATTCCGTATAATTATCTGTATTTTAGATTTGTTTAAAATCTCCAGATTTTACTTTTAAAAAATACATATTCGTGCAACTGTATATACCACACACTTATCACATTTTTAACTGAGGTATATTGATGATATATATACTTTATATTATAGATCAAATCCATATAATATTAGCATCAGATTTAAAAATGTGTTTTTCTTATTATGATAAATTTTCTTATTAAAGTAAATGGTGGTGCTCAACTAAATTCAACTAAAATTCATTTTCATCGAGTATCCTTTACCGAAAAAAATCGAGACGTTTTGGAAGCGCATTATATTATTATAACTTATTTAACGACGTAAATGAGCGAATAAATACTGGCGCTTTATATAAAGCTTATAAAGGTTTCTTACAAAGATATAGATTATAACGTTTGCTTGATGAATATATGAGTCATATTTATTTCACTAGTGCAACTTTGTCGAGCATTTATACGACTCTTCCAATTGTAAATTTATCTGAAAAATCCATTGAAAATAAGAGTGAATGTGAACACGAACAACTATCTTCTTTTAGTGCCATTAAACAAAAAAAAATTATACAGATCACATTAAATTTTATAATTATAGAACCAAATTATTTGTTTAAGACTAATTTCAGAAATGTTTTAAGTGTCTAGTTATATAAAATTTATTATTACAGTCGTTTTTGGCATTTGTTAATATATAGTCTTTTTTTTTTACATAAGCATCCAAAAATTCTATTGTTAGTTTTTTGACATCAATTGGTCAATTATTATCAGAGGCCTCCTGACAATTTAGTTCGGCTTTTGGCTAGTTATACTGTTGTTATATCGTAGAAATTCGTAATCTGGTTTAATGGCATATTTATGCGATTTGTAGAAATAACATCAGAAATAAATAATTATGTACACGTATTAACAGTAATTATCATTTGTTGCAATATGGCGGATTTGAATAATATTGGATTCTTATATTGTTGCGCACAAACAAAGAGACATAATTGTAAATCTTTTCGTTTGTTTTTCACGTTACTTTTTTGCATATATAGTATACATATATATTCAAAATCATAGTAAAAAAATGCTCTTGGTTCGTCCGGATTTTTAAAAATATTTTTTGAAAGATTCAATTTTGCGATTTTTCAAAAATCAAAAAGAATCTTCAAAACATTGGAATATTATTCTTTGACTGACTGTAAGACATTTTTGTTTTTTAAAACTTTACGCCAAAGTCTCTAGTTTACGAGGAAAGAAAAACAATAATATGAAACGCAGACTTTAAGGAGGTTTTCGAATTCTAAACTGTCATATTGGAAGTAAAAGTATCTATATAACAATTTTCTGTCGAAGTCCGATCATTTTGTGCACCAATGCTGAAAGAAAATTGCTAACATCGGTGCGTTTTATTTCTGAAAAAAAAACAACTCATAAAAATTTTAAATAAGACATTTTTTTATACTTTTTGATACGAAAATCGCCCTACTGAATTTTGTAGTCCAAATCTGCGGATTTTGAGGTCGAATTCCTGTTTAGCGAACACAAAAACGTAAAAAACGATACCTTTTATCAATCTATTATTTTGATATATACATGAAAATAGAGGTCGAAAACATGTTATAAAATGCATTGTTTTGGTCGCTGATTGATTAAATCGGGAAATGTGAAGTGTTGTCAGTGTGCCAAAAGAAGTCATGCGTTAGAGAATTGGTTTTTTTTTTTTGATCTATGAAAATAGTTTACATATATTTTGCAAATTATTACATTAGAACACAAATTAGAATCTACGTTTGGATCAACGAACTCCACATCAAATGACGCTGCTACATTTGCATTTATGGCTGAAGATTTGCCAACGGCAAATAATAAATTAACATTTGTCTTAGAATCCGGAGCATTAGACCATTTTATAGATGACAAAAAATTGATCGAGAAAAGTTCTATCTTGGGAATACTAATCAACTGCAAATCTGTGGCATAAAACGAGATCTTTGTGACAGTGACAAAGAAGCGTTGGAGAATATTCTGTATTGTCCAGACATATCTCAAAATTGATTATGTGTGCGAAAGATGCAGAATGGTGTATTAACAATTATTTTCGACCAAGCGTGGTGTTCAAATAGAAAAGGAAAGTAGTATGTTGTCATAACAGGTAATCTCTTAAGTCATCGTAGGTAAGTTCAAAGTTAATAGAAATCCTGCTGGTAAAGTATTACTGAATAAATCAGATTTTAATATCAATTATGAAATAGGTCATGAAAGATTGGAACATATTGATACCTTCAAGTTTGTAAAATTGAGGTATAAACAATTAGTAGCCGATTCTGACAAATTCTGATATGACAAACCAGATTACCGCTTCAAAATACGAAAGATACAAGTTATATGAGACGATTATTGTTTATAGTTCATTCTGATGCCCACGGACTGATCACTCCTTATACTGTAAACAATAAAAACTATGTTGTTATATTTGTCGATGATTTCGCGCATGATACCGCGACATTATTACTTGCTTACAGATATAAATCTGATGTATTTTCTGTCTTTCAAGATTGTTTCCAAAAGTGAAAATCGTTTTCAATTAATGGTAGATATTTTATATTGGAATAATGAGAGAAAGCATTTATCCAATAAAAAGAAGATGGTTATTTTAGAAAAAAAAGGCATTGGTTATCCTGTCTATCGAATTATACCTGAATATATATATAATAGAAAAAACACGCGCTATAATTTTTTGTTCAAGTTTAGATAAAGTATTTTCGAGAGAAGCAGTTTTAACTGGCTAACTGTTTTCTTACTCTGGCACCGACAAAAAAAAGTTAAACTGCAAGAAAAGACGACATATCTAGAAAATAAAAGACGACATAAATATGATTACCCCTCCAAAAAAGGAGTCAATATCAGTAATAATAATAATGTTTTTAGCGAAATTAATGTAACTGATTGACAGATTGCCAATACAGCATCGGTTAAGTCTCGTGATAATGAATATAATAGTAAAAAATCAGATATAAATAAAAACTGTGAATCTGAAAGTGAGAAAACAGATGGGCATAACCAGTTGCAAATCTAATAATGAAAACTCAGAAATAAACTGTGAGCGAGATGGGCGGTTGAAGAGTCAAAATTATATCGCAAAATCAAATTTAATGTACAAATATTAATGAATCCGGACCTATCTTTAAAAACAAACATACTATAATAATGACAAACGATTTAGAAATAGAGAGAGTGAAAGTATAAAGCTGAATTTACCAATATCTTATGTAATGAAGACGATTTACCAAATGAATATATAATGTGCACCCAATCTATGGTTTTATTAATTTATAAATTAAAAATATAGATGATAAAGGTCAATAGTAGAAAACTATTAGGTAAGAACTAAATTTACTTTTCATCAATAAAACTTGGCGTTTGGTTGATATACCAAAACATAAGAATCTTATTGATTGTATAAGTGGATTTCCCTTTTTTTATTAAAAACGATGCATTTGAGAAACTAATTAGGTAGAAAGCTAGCCTTATATTACTCGGCTTTGATCAAAATGATTTTTTTTTTTTTTTTTTTTTTTGTAAATGATTTAGAACAAGCAATAATGCAACATTTGCTCCGATTGCAAGAATTACTCTAGTTTACGATTTCTAATAGATTTTGACAATCAATATAATTTATCTGTGCATCATACCGATGTAAAAATGGCAATTGAAAAGGGAACACATTTTTAGGAAAGCCCCAGAAGCTATAGATATTGAAAAGAATCAAGCAGCAAGGTGCTGGTTTGAGATATTTGAAAAAAATTTATATATATATATATATATATATATATATATATATATATATATATGTATATATTTATTATATTAAATAAAGGTTTTCGATCAATCGATATATATGGTTTTATATTTTGACGATCTTGTAATTCTTACTGCTAATACTCAAACAATGAGAAAAATGAAAGATTGTTTATATAACAATATTAAACTTTTTCTTGGAATTAACATAGAAAGATATAATAATAAAATAGGGTTAGTTCAAAGCGTTTATATATAAATTATTTTGAGAAATTTTAATATGTATATGGTTGTCATCCTGCCAGCACGCCTCGCCCAAGTAAGTTAGATTATATGCACCATTAAATTCGTTCGGCAAAATTGAGGGATCCCTTTGCAAAAGCAATAATACGATATTGTTGACGTATAAAGATAATCGTTGGTCACAGCATCGTCGACTGAATCCGACAAGGTGGCTCTTTTCAAAGCAGTCAGACTGGCGTTATGATTAAAATCGCTAGCCTGTTACAGTTCAGATTAATATCTCAGACCTATATCCATCATAATATTTAAGGACGATAACGGATGTATCAGCGTATCAAATGGTCCCGCAAATCGGAAAAGATCGAAACCGATTCAAAAATGTTATTTTGAATCGAAAATAATATCGTTGCGTTAAAATAGGTTCCCACGGTTAAACGGCAGTAACGGACACGTACTGACAAAGTCATTATACCAGCAGCTCGCCAGGACAGACGGATTTTTAGAATTGCGACCAACCATATATGCAGTCCTGCAACGAAAAGATGTTTATAATATAACCGAAGTATTTGCAGAAAATACATATATCTCGTTGGCGGATCTGATTAGGTTTTCTAGGTTTCCTGTAATACGCGCAGCCTCCGCTAATCTCAGAGGTACAGATTGAAAGCACGCACATTTACGCTCATAATTACACATATACCTTTCGATGTTATTAAATTTATTTTCACGCGGGCGCGTCGATTTCCAATGAAAATTAATCCGCATTAATCTCATCATTATTTGTATTTATAACCCGAAACGGCCAGATAATTGAACTACGCAGCACGGGACTCAATCGCGCTGTATGTTTACAAGCGCGCTAGGCCTTAAATGTAATAAAAAAAAAAAAAAAAAGAAAACTGCTAAATCATTGCGAAATGTAATATGCGCATTCACCACAAAAAGAACGGGCGCGAGCGTGCAAGAAGGACGCAAAGTCGAGAGAGAGAGAGAGAGAGAGAGAGAGAGGGGGGGAGAGAGTTAGAGGGAGAAAGAGCGGGCGATAGAGGGGGAGGGAGAAGGATAGGAAATATTTCCAGCTGTGTGTTAAGAGAAAAAATACTGGCCGTGCAATTTGCAATTTAATATTATAACAACTCATTTGCCCTCGCTACTTAGCGCACCAGTTGCCCCCGCGCTCTATATAACCAGATATAACAGAGACATAGCACCGTGAATGATTATATATATATACATATATGCCATACCAGACGTCGCGCACCCAGGCACTCTCATTGATATGACGTATATTTTCTCAGTAATCTTAATGCGAATTTCATCTCTAAATTTGCGCTAAAATGAATTTATGTGTGCATTTGTGTACGTATGCCATTGTTATAAGTCGTCGCAGCCAAACGAGCGGTCACTGGTCTGGTCGCAGGCGTCTGCGATGAAAGCTGGTATAAGCCATGTAAAAGCAAATGATGGAGGGGCGTAAACTTCGAATATCAGAAGCATTATATAAATATTCATATAGCATTATATATAATTGTATTAATGAAGTTCAAGCACGATTATTAAAAATAAATCAATAACTATATTCCAAAATAAGTTGTTCTTGAACTTGTTTAATGGCTTTCAGCAGATTCTTGCGTGCAATGTGATGTGGTTTTACGACATTTTTATGATATTTTTATAAATATTATTAGTTGTGTGGATATATATAATAAAACAGGATATACTCCAGGTTCCGCGCGCGATTTTCGTAAACAGCTGTTGTTGATGCACGCGTCGTAAGAGGGTGGGGATGGTAAAAGAGAGCGGGGGCGGGAGATCATTGGCACAAACAGGATTACACACACATACACATACACGCACGCACACGCAGTTGTGTTGTGTTGTGCCACGGCAGCTCGGTATACTTCCACGCATATTCTTCTGCGCAAGATCGTATTTATATATACATCAGATACCATCAGCTGATCGCACGCTTTAGGTTGTACGGCGGAGGTATCCTGGGCTTTAAAAATCTCTGTTTACATAATATACCTATATATATATATATATATATATATATATATATATATATATATATATATATATATATATATATATAATCTGGCGCGCGCGCGCGCGGGATGTGTGTGTGTGTGTGTGTGTGTGTACATTTTGCTCTCTGCTTTGCGTGCCCAAATGGATAATATATTTTACGCGTGCGATGCATATGTACATCGCACACTTTCACACTTTTTCACATACATTATATACAGTTGCAGCAGGCTACAGCCATACATGCGCAGATAACAGATACGTGCTCGTACACTAACTTGATCAAATGCGAAGGCGGAGAATATATATATATGTAATAGCGTATCGCGTGGGTAGGGAGGGAGAGTCACGGACTCGCGACGCGCGCGGTGACGGGTGGGGAAAGGAAGAGTGGGAAAAACAGAGCTGCGTGTCTACATAAGCTGCGCCCGCGTTTCCGCACCTTAGTTCTGGCTTGGACTTCGGAGACAGACATAGTTCAAGCAGAGCCTCCCCCAACACAGAAAAGGAGGAAACGTTTTTGTTTGATCGGTGCGCTCATTGTATGGGTGAGTAAAGATATAATAATAATAATAATAATAATAATAATAATAATAATATTATCGCCGTGGACTCAAACCTTCTCGTTTGCTTTTTGTTCTCCTTTCGAATTTCATATTTACTTCATACACATTGCTTTTACCCGTTTATGAAACATACCTTATATGTGTGCGTTTTAATCAAAATCTTAAAATTGAGAAATTCTGAACTTATATAACGGCACAAAATTCGTGTATAAATAATAATAGCCCAGCTTTAAAGAGGTATCGGGGGGGGGGGGGGTCGACGAGTTTGTATATTCTGTTTCAGCGTCGTTTTGTCGTGGGGAGAGAGTGACCTGCTAAACTTGATTGCTGCGCTAGCTTTCTCTCTCGCACGCGCGCACATATATAGTTCTCGGAAAGCTTTTCAACCGTGGCGCTGCGTGTCTGAATGAATCATCCAAAGGTCACCTACGCGTTTTTATCGTTTTAGCTCTGATATATATATATATATATATATATATATATATATATATATATATATATATATATATATATATAATCACTCGCGAATCGTTCTGACGGGAGGATAAGGGGATAAGTAAAGTGAAGTGAAAATTTGAAGTTATATTAAATTGCGCGTCACGATTTCACATTCTTCGACTTCCATATTGCTTGAATCGTTCAGTATAATCGAACTATCGGAGTATAATATAATAATATAATATAAGGTAAAAAGAATGTTTACCAGAGGATTTAGCTCCAATTTTTTAATTTTATTTAAGCATACAAAAATCGATGATAAGAATGAATGATATAGCTGATATAAAATAATCTGTCAAGTGACTTTTGCGCGCGATTATTGAAGGCTGATAGCTATCACGACAACAGCACGTGCTACTGAGAATCTATACAGAATATATATAGAAATAATTTTACTCAATTTTCTGATATATCAGGGATGATTCTTATATACAACTGCGATTCTTAGTTTTGTTATTTTTATCTTTACCAACATATTTAATAATAGGAAGATTGTGATGAGCAGAATCTTGTAGAAATATTTTAAGGATAAATAAAAACAGATACGCTTTGTCAATTAATTTCTTATAAGAGTGAATTAAATTTAAAAGAGATTTGAAAAGATCTAATTTTGAAAAAGCTATTTGGAATACATTCTTGTATTAATTTTTCAAATTAATCACTTAAATCTGAATATACCACATACATTTATAATCACTATAAAGTGTTTTATAGAAAAGTTAAATCTAAATGATCTAATGATTGTTTATGCTTATTATAGAGCGAGAGAAGAATAAAAAAGACGGTGAGAGCCCTGTGGAGCCAATAAGCAGCTGCAGGGATGAGCATGGCTATGTGCCAACAGTTGGGCGTTGGGGCAGTGAATGGCCAAGTTGACTCGAACAGGCAGATGTATGGTGCCAGCCGCAGGGGCAGGCACGCGGTCCCTGGATCAGGGGTGCACCGCTACCCCTGCCGGTCTGGGGCCACTATGAAACTCCAGCCCTGACCGTTGATACGGTTGAACAGTATGAGGAACTAGCAAGCAGCGTTGAACTGGAAACTCAGCGATTGCTCCGTGAGCGTCGTTATGATACAGTCGACAATGTCTTGAGGTAAATTTTATATTTCTTTACCTGTCGCTAGCTTCTTTTATTATTAATTAGATTTATTGGATTGTATTTATACTATAATATAACAATGAATGTCAATGCTGTTTAATAATTTTATAAATACCCATGCTGATCAATCTGTTAATGTTTCTAAGATAATTAATAAATCTATATTCTTTGATCTATTTAGAATCCAAAGACATTAATCTTTTATATAGATTTTACAGAGATTTCAAGAAGAGCGGAGAGAGCAATTTAGAAAATTTTTATCGCAAATACCAGCCTCTCATTATCAATGAGCGTCACACGTGCGTCGGTCTTGGCTTTGAATTGTTGCGCCGCTTATGCAGTCTGAATAAAAAGTTCCCTGGCTTAGCAAGTGGCCTTTATCTGGTGTCCTGTGAGGAAACCATTGGTGACATTGCTAGCTATGTCGGCGGCCCACCAGCTGCTGACAGTGGTGAAAAGGAGCATGTCCTCGTCTGTTTAAAGATTGAAATAAATAAACGTCGAGGAATAATGCTCTTAGACCCAGGCTATCATGTTGCTCGAGTCATCACCGTCATGGCGGATAAACTCTACCCCCATACGGGTTGGTTTACTCAGTCGGATGATGCCGAGGGCAAGAAAGAGTACAATTATACGCTATGCCAGAAGGATCCCGACTACGTTGAGTGGCATGAGAGGAAAACTCGTCCTAGTGCCTTAGAGCAGACCCAGGTCGCTCTCATATATGTGGCAAGGCCATATCTTACTGCCATTGATGTAACAGAGCGTCGAAATCTGGTTTATAACTACAGGAGCTTACTAGCCAGGGATTTTAAAGGACACCTCGTCGCTGGTATTTACTTTCAAATAACTGTAGATGCACCAGCTTTCAATATTTTTCATCAGACTAATCGAGGAAAAAAGAGAATGAAAATACCATTTAGCAAACTTTGTGACATTGGAAAGGTAAAATATATTTCTAATACTTTATTTTTGAATTTTAATAAATCTTTTTAAAATTAAATCAATGGACTTTCATAATAAGACGACAATTCAAATGATTAAATTTATCGTTCAATTATTTTTTTTTTTTATAGATTAAAGTTGATAATGGCGAAATGGA
This sequence comes from Sycobia sp. Sy_11, assembly GCA_018907035.1. Taxonomy (NCBI): domain Eukaryota; kingdom Metazoa; phylum Arthropoda; class Insecta; order Hymenoptera; family Epichrysomallidae; genus Sycobia; species Sycobia sp. Sy_11. The sequence goes on from JACCIC010000205.1 coordinate 497,656, forward strand.
GATAATTGGAGAGTGCGCTCGACAAATGGGACTTACTCAAGAAAACTTTAGAGGTTTGCTCTCAACGCTGGCGACCGTTTTGTATGACGTGTCATTTACAAAGCAACTACTTTCTATCAACGCTAAAATTAACAGCTTGGCGAAAGATAATTAACACACGTTTAAGCACCCAGTCGGGTGTAAACAAAACGTTATACCTTATCTTTTTTTTGCTAGCTTTCCTCTTACTTTTATTTTCTACTGTTTATTGCGGTTTTTTATATTTTTTTTCTTAATTCAACTTTTGTCAATGGTGCCAGGGAATGTGTATTAAATCACTTTACGATTTATAGCAACTGGAGTATATTATTTCATTGTAAAATTTAGTAGTTTTAAAAATGACAATAGATTGGGACTTGACATTTTTTCGTTTTAATGAAGTATTCTTAGATATTAGTTAATTCTGGTATTAGGAATTATTTCATATTTTGCATTTACGGTTTTACTACTTTGACTAAATGTGCATTATAAATTTTATTTTACTGAAATAAATTTCAGAGAAAAAGTACAAATGCATACTTCAGTTTTTTTCTTACCCTCCTTTTCCCTTTACCATAAAAATAAAATAATAATATTTAATGTTTGTTTATTGTACCAGTATAAATTACATGAGTGATTATATCTTCACATTTATGCTTGAATTTACTCCATACAGCGCTTTAAGCCTTATATAAAAAAGAGAAAATAATTTTCAAATTAAAAATTTACAGTTGGTAAGAGATTAAACTTATTTGTTTAACTTTACACATGTTTCATTCTGATTTCATTCAATTATTTCATTCAAAATTGATTGTATAATTAGAATAGTTTATTAACGATCTTTGATCAATTACAAGCTAACATCATACAATTACAGAAATTATAATTTAAACGATATGATAAGAAACAAAAAATATTTTGTATTTATGTTCATTGTAATCTGATGAACTTACAATATATAACAAAAATATTCGATTCTGAGCTATATCAGAAAAGTAATAAGGTAGAGTATTTGGTAATAATACACAATGGAGCTCTATTGTTGAAAAACTATCATCGTTAAAATTAAATTTATTATACAATACTTTACTTAAATTGGTAATGTTTTATACTGAATAATAGTTTAATTAGAATACAATCGCTTGCCATGCAATTTCAAAAGGTACGTAGAATCATGAAAACGTATTAATATTTAAATAAATATGTCGGAGAAGTTTAAAAAAACAATTATATATCAGTAAAAAGGTATATGTGGTTTCTATACCAGCGCTCTATAAGTGAAACTTGCATTTACTTTCAAAATTAACTGACCTCATAGCTTATGCCATTAAAATGAAAATGTGGTCAGTTGCAAATAAAAATATTTTCAAATTTAATTCAATAAAATACAAAATCAACATATAATCAATTTTATACGATTGACTACTCTAAATAAAAGTAAACATTTCTAACGAATATAACTGCAAAATTTATGAAGAAGTTGATTTAAATTCAAAAGATATTGTAGAATCTTTAATGTATAATAGTTGTATATAAATGTTCTGGATATAAATATAAACATGCACAATTTTATTTTTTCATCTGCTGTTCTGGTCTTTATATATATTCAAGCAAAATGAATTCAGCTGTACTAAGTTATTTAAGTTAACCATCCAAGATAGATTCTTCGGCGATGGTTTATGTTCTATTCCTTAATACTTTCAATCAATAATACTAGTAGGTAAATAAAAGTTTTGGAATAAAATTATAACAATTGCTCATTTTTCCTCCAATTCAATTGTAAAGTAACTTAACAAATTTGCACATAGGCAAAATTATTCATTATAAAATTTGGCATAGTTATGAATGACACCACTTAAATCGCTGGTCTAGAAATTACAATATTAATAATAAAATAAAGGGAAAAAATTAAAATAAGCATTGCTTATTTATGGTTTTAACAATGGAAAAAAAATAAATAAAGGAAAAAACCCCGATTCCAAATAGACAAATCAAAAACACAAAATTTATCATTCAAATTCATAGCTTGAACGCTCTTTGCCCCACCCATTATATATTACGCCTCGAAATAATACATTAAATTCTACGGAGGAAAAACACAAGCGAGAGACAGCTCGAATTCGAAGATGAAGAAGGAAGCGTCGAGGATCGCGCTTTTAATCGAGTATGACCTCCGGCTCCGGGGAATCGTCCCTGATGGGCCGGTCGGATTGCTCCGGCAATGTCGCCTGATGGCGGCGCTTCTGACACTTCTCTTCGTCATCGTAGTCTGGCTCGGATCTGCGCTTGCGGCCGCTGCCACCCGCAGGGCTTACATGAGGCGAGGAGAGCGACGGCTGGGTTACTGTAGGGTTTGGGCTCGATTTCGAACTGGTATCGGTACTAGTACTGGTACTCTCAGCGGATCTTGAAAACAAACAAATAAAATTATTAGGACTTAATATTATTATTATTATTATTATTATTATTGTTGTTGTTGTTGTTGTTGTTGTTGTTATTAATATTAGTACTAGTATTATTGTTGTTTTTCGCTGGCAATGTTATATCTATAATTGGTGAAACATAAAGAATAATAAATATATATATATATATATATATATATATATATATATATATATATTTGTTATGCTGATGAGTGTTTGTATTAAATATATTTAAGAAAGGACATAATTATAGTAAAAATTATTTCAAATATTCAATACATATACGATTTCTTGTTAAAAAAAAAGACAGAAAAAAACGTGCAACTTTCAATTCTATAATATATAATTGTTTTTGTCAATTAATTGTAAATATTTAAGCAACAGTTTCTTTTTATTTTCTTTTTGTTTTCTTGAATTTTAAGAAGAGGAAACGCGCAAGGCATCCTTCTCTGCAATATTTGAGGAGCGTTTCAAAAGCCATTGCCAGAGGATAACTACAAAATAAGTTCTACTCTATACCTAAATGTAAATTGCGAGAAATGAGGGTAAAAAATTTGACAGCTTTTTTAATTTTCCATATAAATACCTATGTTTATGTAAATCACTATTAACATTGAAACACTTATGAGAAATAACAAAGCTTTTTTTATGCCGGATAACTATGTGTTTATATTCTATTATATATCCATTCGTATGTCGCAAATTCTTTGTCGCTTTATCGAGGCATCATATATTGCAACTTTACCACGTATTTATACTTTGTTTCCAGCTGGCATGAATGAATGTTTTTGGTCGAATTCTTTTTTCGCGTTGAGAAATCGAATGCCGGAACGTCTCGCGAAACGTGTAGGTTTGCGCAAACCTACTGGAGGAACAGGGTAATGGTAACATTAGAGACTTAAAAAAAATAGAAATTTTACTGTGACGATATTCCGTAAGCTTTGGAGGTTGCATATAGGTGTGCATATATATACATGCATACTGTACGATTGTTGATTATAGTTCCACAACTTATAATTTAAAACTTGATATGTATCTGTAGGCGTGGCTGTGACTTTCGAAACTCCTCGTAACGTTTAATACTATTAAAATTCAATTAAATATGAAATGTTCTATATATATATAAATTTTTAGGAAAGTAGAAAATAATAATATCCGAGCTATATTATCCTATATAAAACTCGCAGCTCAATTTTGCAAGAATTATATTCTAAAACAACCTTTAACGTAAAAAATATATGAGGAATTAAATTTTTGTAATCAAGAAATTAGTTTAGAATCATCAAAAACATTCATATGGTTTATTATATATAATTAATGTAACAAAATAATTAGAAATCTTTTAAAGATACATTTATGCGACATTATAGTTTCTTTTCAAAATAATTTTTCTAAAATTTAATAAATATATTAGTAGCACTCTTCGTCTGTTAAAATAGGTATTATTAGTTATATATACTTCAATATGTGCCGGGCATGGTACATTTTGCAAAACATAATTGTAATACATATCCGCATAATCCATATATATACCTATATACAAAAATTTGTTAGTGGAAATACTATCGAGCAGACACTATATATATATATATATATATATATATATATATATATATATATATATATCTGTGTGTGTGCTACAGTTAGAAATAATAATAATCGCTAAAATTTGAGATTGCAAATCGTATACTAAAAGTTCGTTCAATCATTAATGACTTCAGCCAACGAAAATAGCTCAATAAGCGTTTATCTTCGCTGGTTCGACTGATTAAAACGATGCTTAAACTTAACTTCAATATTATAAATTTTACACTCCATAAAAACAATCATGTATAATATAAAGACGCAGAATATTAAGAATAATCTGTTATGAAGTAAGTTTATTATTTTCAAAATAAAAGAACATAAAATAAACATTTTTTAATCATCAAACTTTTTAAAAAATATCTCTCATATAAGAATAAAAATAATTTTTCGATTTGCTTATAAAAATAAAAAATGTTATAGAAAAAAATAAATATTTCACAGGCTTTTGGAAATTTTAAAAATAAATATCAGTCAACAATATTTTTCTATATATATTAATATTAAATTTTTAGAGATTTACAAATAATAGTTTATTTCATTAAATATATAAAATAATCAGGTGAACTTTAAGAAAAAAATTGTTAACTGTATAAGCGAAAAATTCCACACGAATTAGCTTATTTGGAATAATATTGTAATATTGAATCATGCTTTATTATAATGTAAGTGTATAAACATTCCATAAAAAAATTATATATACATGTACATACGCGCACATTTTTAGTCATTTCAAATTATAATAAATAAATAAATGCACACTATTATAAATCACAAGCGTATAAAATATCTTACAGGTAATAATTTATCGAACAACCTAATATTGTAATTCATTTTCATTATATATATATATATATATATATATATATATATATATATATATTTATTCATTATATATGTATATTACGTATTAGCTCTACACACACGCGCGCGCATATATTAATATTCCAATCTCAAATTTTCATATCAGTAAAATATCTGCTGGTCACAAGGAATATATATATATATATATATATATATATATATATATATATATATATATATATATAATTCCGAGAATGGACACATAATTATAATGGATCATGCGATTTTGCATATTACATATTATATATATATATATATATATATATATATATATATATATATATATATATATATATATATATAAGTAGATCGCCGGAAGGTGCGTACGTTAATTCTAGTCTTTACCGATAAATAGACAATTTTTTACATACAGATATATAAAGTATATAAATTCTGTTATAATGAGAAATCGGTATAACGTATAATGCAAGTACTTACGATGCGCAAGCGTCACCGCGTACTATGCTTTTTACATGTAATTATTTGTGGCTGTACCTGCAATACACACAAGACAAGATATTCCATACCAGTTTCGGTCCTTTTTTTTTAAATTAAAATTAGGTATATTTTTATAATATATATGCATATATGTATGTACATTTAAATAGAAATAAATATTTCGAAAAAATACTAGCTGCATGCAAGTTCAATGGGTATAATATATAAATGTATATAAAGGATTCAAAACGACAACTTTCCTAAAAATTCTTTTTACATTCACCTTTGTTTAATTTTTTTTCTTGATCCAATAAAGTTAAAATAAGTATCTTTCAAATAATTATGCTAATTTTTCTCTATAACGATGACGCTGATAATTTCTACTAACTATAATACAAATATCGGATTTGAAAACAAAATTGACAGTTTGTGAAAAGTATGAGAGTCTTCATTTATAATCAGCTAAATTTTTATTTAACCTTTGAACTTGTGTTTTCGAAAGCTCAAACACTTTTTTTTCAATGCGCGATTATAGTTATACAAAATTATAAATTTTAGAATTAAATTTGGAATATTCTCATCACGGATTTTTAAGGGAAATTGTTTTTTTTAATCACAAAAGCTGGAAATATTTTAATTTATGAAATATGCAATATAAGAAACTTATAATAACAGTAGTTTTTAGGCCACAAATTTATTTTCTTAAATGTTAAATATAAAAATAAAAATTAATATAGTCGTTATGTACACTAAAAAAAATTCTGATATCAAGTAAATATTTACTTGTTTTGTACTAAGTAAATTTTTTTTTAATTTAAGAAAATATTCACTAGATTCAAGACGGCGTTGTTTTATTTAAGTGGACACTTCTTGCATCATGTAAATACTTCCTTAATTTAAGAAGATACTTTCTCAATTTAAGAAAATAATTTACTTGGTATATAACAATAAAATATTTGCTTGATAATAGACTTTTTTCAGTGATAGCTATAGTATCATAGAATGATCTAAACTTTATTACAATATATAAACCAGACTCCGAAGGCAACTCTTCTTAAATTCAAAGTAAGATTAAAGTAAAGCCTTAAATCATATAATGTTGCCCCATTCCCTCTATATATGTTATTGGCCTTTATTTGGACGTATATTAACACTTTCCTCTACATAAATTGAATATACTGTGTTAACATCAGATATATTCTTAATAGGAATCTCTATTTTTTAACACCACATAATCGAAGAAAGGAACATTTTCAGAAAATAATTTCGAATGAAATTTATTATTATTAATTGTTTAGTTTTTTAGTCGAAGGCATTTGTATGCAACAATGAGAATGCACAAATACTATGAAAATAAGTTAGTTACAAAAACAATTAATAAGCTCTTGTCCCCTGTATTAAACTATATAATATGCATCTGACTGAATAGAATTAAATTGGAGCAATAATTTTTATTTATAATTACTAATACGAAAAATACTTTGCAAATAATTTACAAAAAATTTATTAAGAGTAGTAAATGAGATATTTTAAATCTATAAGTGTACAATATTAATTAACATTATTATTAAAATTGCTCTAATTTGCTTCAGCGCAATGAATATTTTAATTAGTTGGTGATTCTTATTGTCCATTTATAAATTTAAATAACTTAACTTTTACTATTAGATTAATAATTTTTGCGAAAATTATTTAATTATTTTTCTTACTAAAAACAATATTAATTCAAATTCGTTCCGATTTGATTCAAATTTATCAATTATATATTAGTTGCCAAAACAGATAAATATGCAAAGAACAAGAGCTTGGCAGTTTTATGTACAATTTATTTCAACTATGTTTGTACTTTGTAACTTTTTAGGAGTCACATTTACAAGCATGTACAAATGTACAGCGGCATTTAATGTAAAATCAGGATAATTTTCTAATTAAAAATAAATGACAAACTATATATACAATTTGCGAACATACAGGATCATTAGAATTTTTTGCTAGAATTGTTGTTTTTTCTTCGAATTCGGTATCGAAAATAGGGGCTTTCGGTATAAACATTTTTACGAAATATATCCGATTTATTTAGAGAGAATTAATAATTATAAGAAAGTATATCATGTCTTGAAAATAGGGCAGCGTTAGGTCCCAAAATTTTACAGAATTATTATTGAAGAAGTAATCAGAGAAACACTTCGCTCAACGTGGATAATAAATCCCTCACCAAAATGACTTTGTTAAACTTACAGAAGAAAAATTGATATTTCAAATAAAATCGAGCATAAAATATACATTTTTATTTACTATAAAGCATTTTTTTTTAATAAATCAGATTTTTTTATTTAGTTTGAGTGTTGATTAAATAGAGAAAAATATTAATGAAATAAGTCGTTAGTCTTAATAAAACAAAATTTTTTTCTATACGCTTTCAATGAATTATTATATACTGCTGATATATATATATATATATATATATATATATATATATATATTTATAAAAATAAAAAAAATTAAATTAACTTCAAAAAGAAATTTAAGAATTGGATTAATATTTACGTAAGAGGTATACCGTATAATAATTTTTCTTTAATACATTCAGTACGATTTTAGGAAGACAAAAATTTAATGCTCTGAATGATTTTTTTACAATTAATGTGTCAAATAAATAATTATTTTCACCGGACTTAAATTTTATTTTGTTTAAATTATTAATTAAAAAAGTCTTTATTTATTTTACTTATAAATCAGATCTCTGACTTTGTATTTTTTTTATTTTAAAATTATCTTATAGGTCATATTGTATATATATATATATTTGAATATTCGCTTTCATTAAAAATATTAGTTTTCTTTTTTTCTATACGATTAAAGCCCTTCGAATCTAAATTGAAAGATCAACGCTTCTACGACGAAATCTTGTATTTCTATTATAATTTTTACTTAATTTCATTAAATATAAATAAGCAGCCGTTTATTGAACAAAACAAAGAATTTCTTTTCTAAGGTGTCAATGATACGTTGCCAATTGTATTCGATGCAAGAAGCATTAAACCCACTAATCTCTCAAGCATTAAAAACTTTTTAAAAATCTACAAGGTTTTGTCTGATAGTTAACTAAGCCTTACTTTACGCACACTGAGTAAATTGCGAAGTAAACTTGGCTTGCAGACTATATTGTTGCAATAATTGCGATAGTCGTTGAAACTCATCGCAATTGTTGCAACAACATAGTTTGCAAGCCAAGTATATATAGGAATAATAATAAATTAGCTTTACTAAAATACTTTACTCATTGTATATTAAATTCTTCTTTTATCTTTATTACAGAAGATATTCATAAGTTTTTCTATCTAGGGTGTGCTCAGAATGCTGCACTTATATATTGGACGAAAAAAATGATATACAATATAATATTACCATATAAATTATATTTATATAACCTATTACATAACCTATAATAATATTATTTGAATAATATTTTTACGAGACACGTTGTTACAAAAAGGGCAATATTGACATGTGATGATAAAATGATTAAATGCATTAGCTTTGCAACAAGGACATTCTCCCATCACTGAGTACATATTTTATACCATTATACTATTTTTAAACTCATTGTGAATATATTAACTCTATTTAAAAGATAGTTTAAAGAACCTTAAAAATATACGCAATAGAGTAAATAAATTTAAAATCTTATATAATAAGCTTATAAATATATGAACATTCTTGTTCTTATTTAAAATAAGGTACATAGAAGTCTAAAATAGGTAACTTCTTGCGAATAGATAAAAAGTCGCATCGTTTTATTTTGATAGTATTTTAAAAAAAGCATTCTTTAATTTTCAGTTTTCTCTACCGTTGTATAAAAAAGACTGGGACGACAATTACCTGGAGCGAAGTCAACCTTGCTTTATAAATAAGTATATTATATAGAAATCTATAACTTTTCTAAAACGCAACGGATTCTTTTTCTTTGCAAAGGTATAATTTACATTGAGCTCTACAAGAAATGTTTTTCAAGAAATTATTTCGTGACCCCCCCCCCTCACTGCACAATTATACGCATGTTTCTATAAAATTAATATGTAGTAAGTATATACATTACGAATATATATATAATCAATAAATAATATTTTCTATTTTGAAATAAGAAAATTGTTTATTTTCATAAAATTGCATTAATAATTTATAAAGAATTTAAGTTTTCAAATTAATCTAACAAGGAGGAACTCGGATATGTGCATGACGGATTTGATCCATATTAAGTGAGGTACAACACTGCTTACCTGGAAATAAGCCCAGTAAAGTTCTAGGAGCTAAACGCTATTCCAACATATGATACATTCTTACCCTTATAAATATATATATTTTATCCTTTAAATTAAATATATACATTAAATAAATAAATAAATAATATATATATATATATATATATATATATATATATATATATGGGAGAGCATCAGATTCTATACAACTTTACACACATTTGGGAGACAATCGAAATTCCCTCACTCAATCCGGACCAAATATGTCGCCCAAAGATCATTGCCTTGTTAGTACGAAATTCTTCTGATGTTCTCGAATTTGAAATGCAATCTTCTATATATTTCTTTTACTTTTCTCGTTATTAACAATTTAATGGTTTAAAAAGCTGTAGTAACAAGACTATTAATTAAACAGAATGAAGTCCTATACTCAATCTAAAAAGCAATTTGATTTTGTATAATCCAAAAATATTTCTTAGAATTAACTTGTGATATTTAAAATTTTATGAACAATAGTTTCAAAATTAAGAGCTTACCAGTTACCTATTTAGTTCTACTTAAAATTTTTAACTTAGAAAGTTTGACTATCTAACAGGCGATTTGATATCAGGTCTTTTTTATTTTTAGAGTATAATAAGTTACACAAAATTATTCGTTGATTCATAATGAATGTCACGTTTAACAGAAAGTCAATGATTACTATTGGTTTGAAAAGAATTTAAGTTGAAAGCATAATCGCATTATATGCCAAACCACTGTAGACATGGATCTACCAAGATTTTAAAATAATTTTTAAGAGGATGAAGTACCAAAAAATATAATATAAAGTATTATAAACAATTAAATTTATATGTTTACTTTATTCGCAAAATTCACGTTCAAGTTTAATTCAAATACATTTGCAAAATCTTGGTGGAATGATAATTGTTTAAAAGGCAACGGAATTCTACCTGGCCAAGATGCATCTGGTGGTTTAGTTTATATAATTGAGTTTTATTATATATCAAATTGTTCATTATCAATCAAGGAATAATTTTGTATAACTTGTTGCAATCTAAAGAAAAACAAATTTCAAATAACTTATGTATGATAAAATTTAAACATAGTAAATATAATAGCGGAAACACTTGCTTTTGTTTTATCCCAAAAGACTAAACTATGAAGAATTAAAATTATATTATATTTGAAATGTTATACTTCTATACATGCTATTACTCTTTCAAGTTTAAATGCTATTTATAATAAAAGAATATATTTAATCATTGTTACTTATATAATATGATAACATTCTCAGAAATGCTTATTGTTTTATTTTTATTAAAAATTTTGTTTTCTGATTTTATTAAAGATAAATAAAACTTGTTATAAAATTATTCAATATCAAAGATTATATATATATATATATATATATATATATATATATATATATATATATATATATATATATATATATAAGGACGACTCTGAAAAATACATCATGATCTTTTTGATTTAAGATTTATTTTTATTGAAATATGTAAAGAAAATAAAAAAAAATTAATAAATTTATATAGTCCATACCATAACTGCAATGTCAAAAATAATAACCGTTAAAATGTTTATAATTATTTAATTACTTTGAGGTATTTGAATGAAATTATTTAAAAAATAGAATAAAACACAAGTAGAAAAATAAAATTGTATTATCTAATTCTTAGTAAAGCTTTGGAATTTTATTCAAATACTGAATAAAAAAGTATAATGCACAATAATAAAAAATGTATTATTTTTACAAAATAATTTTTTTTTTAAATCAATAACATTTAGATTCTTACCATTTCAAATTTTTATTAGTTATTGTGATTTTTATGATATGCAAATTTTTGTAATGTAGATATTTTAATATTCATTCAAAGCAATTATGATAGTAAGAAGTAAAAGCAAAGTTAGTTGATATATTTTTTTGTTAACAAATTAATGTTACTTGTTCAATTCAGCATAAATAGTTTTGAAAGCGGAATAATGTGCATTAAGTTACATTTTTCTGTTTTTTTTTTATTCCATCTATTTCTTGTGCAAAATAAAGCAGTTGTACTGTGCATAATATTCTATAAATTATTTATGCATAAGTGTTAATTAATGTTAGTCTGAAGAAGCTGAGGAGTCTCACAAAATTCTTAAAATGGAAGATTTTCAGTTCTATATTTTGGTAATGTAAATAATTGAAATTGTCAAAAGAAACATATTTATTGATTACATAAAAAAGAATATTTAGTCCATTTCTTTTAAATTTGTTCAACATATTATGTAATCACAATAGTTCTTGTTTATTTTACAATTTACAGATATTTTCTAAGTTAGATTTTTTATTGTTTAATACTAGGTTTCTTTGCAGACTAGTAAGATTTTCGAATTTTGTCATTTTCAGATTACTATTAAAGATTTGATTTTATTTACTATTATTTTTATTGAAATAAAGGTTCTCTTTATTTAATTGCAATAGTAATTTAAATATAAAAAATTGTTTATTAAAAATTATAAAATGATGTCCGTTTTTCTTATTCTAAAAATATTGTTTTAATGTTTAAGTAGATATTTATAGAGATATAATAATAAAATAATTAATAAAATTAATTTTACCAACATAAAGAGTTTTACATTCAACTAAGCTCAAGTATTTATTAAATAAAATAATAATTTTTAATATAGCTTACAGGACATGCAAGTAAAGGAAGTGTATTGTAAAAAGTATTATGACACTAAATACAAAATTTACAATTAATCATTAGTTTGGATAATATATCAAGAACTTACCTTGAATCAATTACGTTATTACTTGATCTAGAAGTATGTGTATGTGTAGGTCTTATGGCTCGTCTAGCTGAAGCTATTGCCCTTGAGGAATTTTTGGATTGGTGACTACTATACAGTGCATTAACCATTAACAGAAACGTATATTAAATAAGAATGAACACAAGGAAGATAAATTTAAGAAGTAAAAGAAAAATAAATTAACTGTATTAACTAATTTGCATACACCAGTTACATATACTTATACACAAAATTACAACATTAACTACAAAATGCATGCATTATCTCATCATGCATATCTCCATAAGACTACATTTGCTCATTTTTTTCAAATGAAAAAATTAGTTATTGAAAATGTAAATATATTTTATAAATCTTTATTGTTGGCTTTTACAGAAAATCCAAGAGAGAAAAGTATTTTAAAAAAAATGTTTGTATCTAGATTGCTAAGTTTATGATTTTTCTAATTTCTTTCCAAGATTCTTTCTTCGCAATTTCTTGTATCTGTTGAGCAAAGGAATATTTATTTTACATTTATAAAATTCTTTTGTAATTCCAAAATGATTATAATGCATGATGCATGATTTAAATAATAATTACATTTTATATCTAGCATGCATCATATACACTTTCATTGGTTTACCTTTTATAAGCCAATCGTGCAAAAATAATATATTCATAAAATACTAGTTAATTAAATTATTACTAACCTTGTAGGCACTGTACTAGGTAATGCTAAGTGTCTATTGTCTTGTTGTCCTCTATTATACAGATTATTTCCTCTGCCAGAAGAAGCTCCAATTGCTCCCATTGAACGTTTAGTTCGTGACTCCCACTCTTGGTTAAATGTTTCAGCCTCTTCTACAAATTGAAATATAAAAGTTATTTTTATCTTTTTCTAATTTATAGCTAAATTATATTGATAATCAATAACTATTTTTATTAATTCAAAAATCTTCATTTTAAATTTTTATTAACTTAAATTAATTTATATAACTTCAAATTTGTTTTATAAATATTTCATTTATATGTTGATATAATATTCTGCTTAGTTTACTAATCAAAATAAGCATCAAATCTATATGATACATTTGAAACTAATGCAAATGTATATTTCAATCAACTAGTTATTTGTAAACAGTAACTAAAAATTTAGTATAAATATTACAAAATTAATATAATTAGATAAAATAATTGAATACACTACAATACTATAAATTTAGTCATTTCACAAAGCTATACCTATGATGTATAAACTACAATTAGAATAATCATAAATTTTAGGTAAATTTTAAGTACTAAAATTAAGTTTTGATTTATTCTCTTTTACCTTCTTCAAGATTAATGAATTCTTGACGCTCTTCTCGATCTCCACTATGAACATTCTGTTCACGCTCAAGTATATGTGCTCTCTCTCCAATATGGTGACCAATTGCCATTTTGCGTACTCCAGTACGAGAATCACTGACTGTCTTTTTTGTTTCCTTTACACCTCCAGGTGCAGTTCTTGTGGACATGGATTCTTGATAAACTTGTGGACGTCCATCAGGACTACTAGTCATGGTCATAATAGAGCTACTAGTGAAGGAGTGACAATTCGGATTTTGACTCATATTGTCCTATAAATATTTATTAAATATTTGTTATATAAATTGTATATAAATTTATATAATATGTGTATTGTACTAAATTAGTTAATGTTGAGACTTGTTATATACATTTATAAAATAAATTATTTAATTAAATTTCTACTCCGTTGTATTAAATATAAATAATGTATTTACTCCATTTTATATTTACCATGTCTGAATACATTCTTCCCATACTTAATGAAGGCATAGGTGGAAAGTTAAAGGGCATCATCTGCATTCCAGCCATTTGAGCCATTCTATTTTGTGGGTGATGCGAGTCCATTAAAGCTGGAGCACCCATCATTCCAAAGGGATCCGCAAACATTGAATTCATTAAACTATTCATTCTCTGCATTGTTTGCATATGAGATCTGCAATTATAATTTGAAATAATATAATATAATAATATTAATTTACATAAGTTTATTATTATTCTAGTATATTATTAAGTTTAAGAAACTAAAATATTTCTTCAATGCTGATATTTTCATTTCTCAAGAATATGTATGTATGTATGTATGTATGTATGTATGTATGTATATATATATATATATATATATATATATATATATATATATATATATATATGATGTCTATAGAAACAATATATAGTACTTGTGCCATTATTAAGTAAGATCCATCAGTTTTGGATGAAACCTATAGTAATGTAAACTTTAAGTATTATATACACGTAAAATTATAATAAACACAATGTTAGACTAAGAATATGTACAATTGGAATGATCTTTTACCTCTAGTTTACATATTTAAGTATGTTATAATTATAGTAGATAATGTAAGTAATTAGCAATAAAATATCTCATTAAATTATTAAAAATTTTAATAATAAACGATTACAATGAACAATACTTGACAATCTAACAAACGAATGAACTCACCTAAAAATCGGATCGTCCTCAAAATCACCTAACAGAGATCCAAAGAGAGACATTTTGACAATAATTTATCCCACGAAATCTTTTATTGAAAAAAAATAGTTCTTGCGCTGCGTCAACCAGAAATTCTGATCTTGCGATTGCAAGATGAAACCTTTTCCAGTAAGTTCTGGCAACCTACGAAGATGTATACGTATATTTTCTTGTGAAAATCTGCGCTGCGCCGTGCACGTCAGATACAACAATGGCGTACAAGAACGAGAGTATGAGAGCGAATGAGACACACATAGAGTCACGAACTATATACAAATCACTTTCTATATCGCAGGCCATAGATCAGTATATATGTCATAGATATGAACTATATATATATATATATATATAGCTCTGTATATAGTTATACCAGTAGCTGCATATGGCTACATAACAGTTGTGAAGATATGAGAGCAGATAATGAGAGTGCTCTTAGATTAGTGCCATTTAAATTTTGTAGCTGTATTTAGCTATTCTTATATATGAATATATATCTAGAATGCTATTCTAAATCGAACATTGATATAGATGATCATGTATCGTGACGCAAAATTATTTACACGGTCATCCTCGGTCACGTCCGCGGTACGGATATTTGTTGTTCAATATATATATATATATATATATATATATATATATATATATATATATATATATGGTCATTGTAAATAGAAATATCAAACAAATAATATGCTTAAATATGAAATTAAAAAAGGCTTTTTTGACATAAATTGGTCAAATAATGTCAAATATTCAGAAAAATATTTTACAGAGAATATAAAATAATCAGATTTTTCACTAAAATAACATAGAAAGTTTACAATGATTATTTTTTAAACTATTATATTTCAATTGAAAACACCGAAAATATAAAAATATTTGTTTAATACTTGAAAAGGTACAGTATTTATAAATAGTCCAAGAGCTGAAATCATTTTAACCACCATGGGCGCTTCGATCGATTCTCTCTTGTCAACTCTGTCCGGAAGATCCTGCTGCGGACCACATGCGAACGTATTGAGTAGTAAAATCGTTGACACCACCTCTGGTGTTTAGATTTTTCACTAAAAAAATACCAAATATTACCTTTAGGAGTGATGCATACCTCGATCGCAGCGCCACGCTGAACTACCAGACAGACAACATTCCCTCAATTTTGACTGTAGACAGTCAAAAAAAATTTTGTATAAATCTTTAGACGTGCCTACAAGTGGCGGAACTTTCCTAAAGTTCATAACATTTTACTAAGTAGGGTAAAAAAATAAAGACAATTTATCTTCTGCTCCACGTGGAGCTTTCAAATAAAGTAATTATTACAAATCTTAGATATCAATTACATACACAGTTCCCATGTCTCCACTTGTAGGACGAAATAATAAATCAAAGAAAATTTGTTTCACCGTTCTACGTATTGTATAAATTAAATGAGAATCGCTATTGTCGTAGATAAAAAAGAGAGAATTTTAGTTTCGGCATATTCGAAGAGATGTCACAACAAGCAGCAATCAGTACCGTACATATTTTATCCAAATAAAAAGAACCCTGATGCTTATTGTAATATTTCAAATTCATATTTTACGTAAGTAATTATAAAAGAAAATTAGGCGATACAACTAAATATGTGAAGATTATATTTTACATTATGCATTTACTGTAGTTTTTACATATGAAAGAGATTTTGTGTTTCAAAAAAACATGAAGCCTGCAAGTGCATAATTCATGTATTAGGTGTACAACTTTGCTTCTGCCATTCTGCAATAGATGGCTGTAGCGATAAGTGGTCGACAAATTAAATAGATTATCGATGTCATACAGTAAGATTAGGTATTTGTAAACATAACGCCATCGAAATATTAGTTTATTTATGTTTGGATCATAAAGTTATTCTCGATTAAATATACCAGCTGACGAAACAAATTCTCGTTATTTGCGGAAATTTTCTGCTTAAATCTGTGGCTGAGGCTAACCGAATACTCTCAAATTCCTATAGCAAGGCTACTATTAGTGAAAGAACCTATCGAAAGTGGTTACAACGCTTCAAGAACGGTGATTTTTACGTTGAAGACCAGCATGGTAGTGAAAGAGAGAAGGTTTTCGAAGATGCAGAATTGGATGCATACTTGATGAAGACTCGTGTCAAACGCAAAAAGAATTGGTAGGCTCATTCCGAGTGACGCAATAAGCCATTTCAAAACGCCTGGAAATTATGGGAATGATTCAGAAGTAAGGAAAATGGGTGCCGTAGGAGTTGAAGTCGAGAAATGTTGAACAGCGTTTGCTTGTGAACAGCTGCTTGCAAGCCAAAGACGGAAGGGATTTTTGCATTGGATTTGATTTTGACTGGGTACGAAAAATGGATTCATTACGATAATCCCAAGCGCAGAAAATCATGGAAATATCCCGACCACACTTCCACGTCGACGGCCAAAACGAATATTCACGGTTCCAAAGTCATGCCCAGTATTTGATAAGACCCGCTCGGCGTAGTGCATTATGCGTTGTTAAAATCGATTGAAACAATCATAGGTGATTGTTATGGAACGCAATTAATGCGTTTGAGCTGAGCATTGAAAAACGAACGGCCGCAATACAACGATAGACATGAAAAAGTGTTTTTACAGCATACTAATGCTCGACCCCATGCTGCGAAAGTGGTCAAGAAATAGTTGAAATCGTTGAAATGAGAAGTTCCACGCCACCTGTCGTATTCTGCAGACGTTGCTCCCTCGGACTATCACTTATTTCGATCAATAGCACACAGCCTGGCTTACCAGGACTTCTGTTCTGATAAAGAAGTAAAAAATTGGATCGATTCGTGGATCGCTTCAAAAGATGACCAGTTTTTTCAACACGGGATCTGTATGCTGCCCGAAAGATAGGAGAAAATAGTGACCAGCGATGGACAATACTTTGAATTCTAAATGTATAACCAGTTTTTTACAATAAAGCCTCGAAATTCGGAAAAATAGCGGAAGCAAAGTTATACACCTAATATATATATATATATATATATATATATATATATATATACAGTAACAATATACAACGTTCCATGAGTGTGTCCAGTGTCTCGGCGATCGCTTTTTTATCAAAGTATCATCTATTATCTTTAATATATTTGAGTGAGACAGAAAGTGAAGATGTTTACTACATCAGATTTTATTACTTTTGCACTCTCCTCTAACACAATCAGCTTATTAGATGAATTATATGTGTGTCGTAAAGGCCCTTGGATAAAAGTATTATATATATATATATGTCGGAATGAATATTACAATGTGGTATATGATGTCAGCTATCTGTGTATATGTGCGTGAGCATTGTGTGTCATTTAGTGTGGGAGTGTACAAGTGCGGGTGGGCGTATAGATGCTCCACGCACTTTGATGCAGGTACGATCTGTTAACAGGGTGTATCCGTAACCCCACCGAGGACATTACTACGGGAGACCTGGTTGCATGACGATGTAGCCCGTCCCAATATGTGTATGGCGAAAACTTTCGAGAGTTATTCCTATTTTGTAAATGCGAATCAGATTTGTTAAAATACATTACTAATTTTATATATTTATCGGAGTACTTCAATTATTTCCTCAATCTTTTTTAAATCCTAACTCAGATTCCCATATATATAGTATTCTGACCTTGTTTGGATAGAAGTAAAATAAGAATGAGAATTTTTTTCTAGTTTCAAAATAAAGCATCAATAAAATATTTTCTCTTGTTTCCATTATGTTTATGTAATTTGGTATATCTATGGAAGAATGTTTGGACGGATGCTGTCATAACTTGAAACGTGTTTGCATTTGTGGAGAATTGTAGCGTTTGACGAGTGTGCGTAGAACGTGCGTCAGCTGCAGTTCCGTTTCTTGTTAATTTTGACCTGCGTTTTATGGCCGTTCTCTCGGACGGTCGGGGACAAATGTGAACTTTATACAACATTGTAAAACACGCGCTTAAGTTGTAGATCGTCGTCCTTTATGGAAAATCTGCGGAACAGATGCATCATTAACTATGTATACGTTTATAGTGCGAAAATTCAACGTGCGATTTGTTGTAAAGGGGCGACGAACGAGGTAGTTTGTAAAGGACTCTTCTTATAGTTTGCCAGTTCTTGTGTAGCCTCCGAAGAGTTCCGATCTCATATATACATATAGCAAATATACGTTCATTAAACCTCTACCTTATCTACTCTGAGTTTATTCCTTTCTTATGTTCCACAAATTAGTTTCTTCGGATGAAAAATTTCGGAGCAACGTATCTTCAACGCGGTACTGACGTGACGTATTAAATGTATAAGTACCAGCTCATTCTAAAATGGGAGCATTGCGAATACAGAAAATCACCGTCATTACCTAGATATTGATATAATAGAACAAAATCATATAAAATCTATTAAGGGACAATTGCTATACGCAAGTAATGGGCAGCCCGACCAGCACGTCTGGTGGGTCCGTTTTACTGTTATGGGAAAATATGTAATCGCGCGCCGCCGAGTATCTACTGAGCAGATATCTGCCTTCGTCTTAGCTTCAATATAGTATTTGCATATGCTTACTTTTTCAAAATTAGAGATATAAAGTAATGTACAAGGGTAGATCAATAAGTCTTTAGAAAAAGATAGAAAAACAATTTTTTGGGGTAAATTTTTTTTTAATTTTCAACATAATCTCCTTCTAGTTCAATACACTTTGACAGACGTATCTCCAATTTTTTAAGCCTTCAGAAAATTATGATTGTTTTAGTTCCTCAAAATAAGCATTTGTGTGAGCGATGACCTCCTCATTTGACGTAAACCGTTGTCCGCTGAGACAGTTTTTAAAATTTGGAAATAAAAAGCAGTTAGTCGGGGCTAGATCTGGTGAGTACGGTAGATGATCTATCAATGCAAACTTCAATTCCTGAATTTGAACCATCGAAACTGCGCACGTATGCACTTGTGCATTATCCTGGAGAAAGAGGACTTTTTTCTACAAATGAGAACGATTTTCTTGTATTTTCTCATATAGCTGACTTAATAATGACGCGTAATACTTTTCAGGAATCGTCTGTCCCTTTTCCAAATAGTCAATAAGGATAATACCACGTGCATCCCAAAAGACAGTAGACATAATCTTTCCAGCTGATTTCATCGTCTTTGTCTTCTTTGGAGCCCGTTCGCCTTGAATAATTCATTGTCTAGACTGTTCTTTCGTCTCGGGAGTGTAGTGGTGTATCCACGTTTCATCTACAGTGATTAATCTACGCAGAAATTCATCTGAGTTACGACGCATGCGCTCCAAAAGAGCCTTAGAAGAGATCACGCGGTTGCGTTTATATTTTTTTCATAGCCAACTTAACGTGTAAAATTGAAACGACGGTACGTTTTGAAACCCCTGTGGCCTTAATTATTGCGCGCTATTTTATTCTTCGGTCCCTTAACTCCATATCGTGAATTTTATTAATCATTTCCTATGTACCCACGTCTGCGGAACGTCCAGAATGATGTTCATCTTCTGTTGATATACGGCCACGTTTAAAGTCATTTATCCAATTGTAATGTGTTGCAAAAACAGGGGCAGATGTGCCATGAATTGAATCCAATTCAGCTTTTATTTCTTTTGCTGTTAAGACTTTTAAATAGAAATGTTCAATCACCGCTCTAAACTCACTTTTTTCCATTTTCTTAAGCAAACAAAAGTTATTTACTTCAACTGACGATAAAAATGAAACCACTAGATGAATATGTCTGCAACTTTGCTAGATACCTAGTGAAGATTGATTCTTACTAGAAATAGATCATATGCAATGCTACGGGCGCCATCTCTTAGATTTTCTAAGGACTTATTAACCTCTCCTCGTACATAATGTTAAAACGTTGTAACTTCAAATTCTGTTTGAACGTTGACTGGACTACATCGTGTCGTTTGTACATATACTGATTGTCATTTATTATAAAATAAATTATGTTTTGTTTCATTTATGAAATATTGTGTTTATGTTTTATTCTGATCGTAAATAGAGAAATTAATTATTTATTTACCTTTAATGTATGCATGTGAAGCGCAGTATACTTGATAGTTATTTTTCATATTTTTTATTAAATATTTTACTGGCGCAAACATATATATATATATATATATATATATATATATATATATATATATATATATATATATATATACAAGAATGTAGACTAAGCACATTTAAACACGTTTCTACCATTCAAGCCTTTTTGAAAATATAAATTTCGCTGAGGACTTCGGAAGAACGCTCACATTCTATTTTCTGAAAATGTATACAACTATGTTTTTTGCGGTATTTATGACGAATATCATAGTGCTTTTTTGCTAAAAATAAATTAAAATGGTGAAATTCATACAAGAAGCATTCAAATGGTGGCTTTTGGTATTAGCTCGGATAATAAGAATATTTTAGAAAATTTTTTTCAAAAAAGAGTTGTACGCAGTTGTACATCTCATAAAAGTGTATTTTTTTCTATTGATTGTTTTGATACAACCGATGTTTTTGAAGAAAAATTTCACAATTTCATCTAGAGTTGCTTCGAAATTCTGCAATTTCTAACCATACTTTTTAACCACCCATATCTTATTGCGCTCGAAATTAGCGTATTTGCATTTTTGTTATGCTGATTATTATAATATCGTTCTGGTTTTTAATACATTTTGTATTTTTATGGTAAAATACATAAAAACTACGTAAATGCATAAACATTATGTTGCGCGAAATATTTTTAAGAATTTGACATAATGTTTTTAATAATAGTTTTATATCTACAAAAATGTGTCTACAGTCATATTTCTATTTTAGATATTTTTGCTGTAGATCCTTGATTTTTTGAAAAAAAAAAACGGAATGAGTGAGAAGCGTTTTTAGCGTAAAACTTCATTAAGCATAGCAGCGTCTATACGTTAGGAATCTATATATTTCCCTGTCTCGCTCTCTCTCTCTCTCTCTCTCTCTCTCTCTCTCTCTCTCTCTCTCTCTCTCCTCTCTCTCTCTCTCTCTCTCTCTCTTCGTTACACGCAGACCGATTGAGGGATTTTCAAGAAAGCGACATCTACCGGATAGATCTAAGCTACTAACTACTCATTCTCTCTATAGTCTGAGAGCTAGTGACATATTTTAGCGACCAATTTATCCTCGGTCGAAAAATAGTTGAAATGATTCGTGTAAATGTACTGAAGAGTGAAGGGATCTCCGCTGCGGCACCTAATTTGGATGTGGCATCGCCAGACACTCAATCTAGTAGAAATTTCCAAAAAATTATAAAAATCAAGTTTAAAGGAAGATTTTGGAGCTTGGAAAAAATAATGTTCATATAAAAGTTGTAGATCTTATTCAAATGAAATTTTTTATCTTGTATGCATTGTGTTGCTCTAACGTTAATAATTATCGAAAGAAAACGCAATATCTGGGTAATTCGCCTAAGTCACTGTCGATATATCAGGGATCTGCCTTGCCGCTCAGACGATGCGGCGTAAAGCGAGGTACAAACATCATTTGATTTTAAAATTTTGTTGATAAAATTAGAGTTATAAAGCAAAAAAATTTCGAATGTAAAAAATTAAT
The DNA here is from genome assembly GCA_018907035.1 of Sycobia sp. Sy_11. Taxonomy (NCBI): domain Eukaryota; kingdom Metazoa; phylum Arthropoda; class Insecta; order Hymenoptera; family Epichrysomallidae; genus Sycobia; species Sycobia sp. Sy_11. Next base: position 520,165 of record JACCIC010000205.1, read on the forward strand.
TTTAGGTAGATCTCCAAATTTGTTTAAAACAATTTTTTAACAACTAAATTGTTTCATATATCATTATTTATATATTATTATATACAAAGTTTTTTATGCTTTTCACTATAAAATGTGGAGAAACTTCCCTGTAATATTCATTTTTTTAATTTGATTATCACAAACATATTTAAATTAGAAAAATAATATATACGGTCTCTTTAGTTGATTAGAAATAACTTTTCCTATTATGTTAGATTTGCTTGAAAGATGCAATATTTAAAAGTTTTTTCAAACTTAAAAAAAATTTTTACACTTGTATTACATTCTGTCAGAGAATGTATGTCTGCTGAAACAATGACAAGTACGTTCCCCATACCAGAAATTATGAGTAAAGTGCGCTTGAAAGCGTGTGCTGCAATCATCGATTGTACAATCAATTGTTGCGACACCTACTAATATTCATCAGTCAATAAGCGAACGCTAACTCGGTTGTCGATCAAAAGGCAATGAAATTGAAAAGATAGGCGGCGATTTGGGTAATCTGAAGAATAAGTAGGAGGAGCAGGACAACCGCGGCCAAGACCTGTGCTTGTTTATAAATAAATTTCTAAAGTATGAAAATTTGTTATGTTACACCAGGTAATATCATGTTCTTGGCTTGGCAGTAATCTTGGAATAAATAACTAAACCTTTTTCTGCCTCAGTCAACAGATTCCTCCTGTTGTTCTTTAGATCATCGTCAAAGTCTCCGCCCGTCTTCCAATTTCCATTTCCGATATTTCTCGATCGAGAGCCAAATTAGCATTTGCTCATAGTTTGCCCTATCACACTTCATATCATATCATATAATTTCATATCATACTAATTGATAAAGACAAAACATGTTTTTGTTTGTACACGATAAACAAAAAACTACACAACCGATTGCTTTGGAATTTGACATGTAGATTCTATATTATCTTCGGAAGGATATAGGCTATATTTTATTAAAAATCATTTTACTTTCATCAATAAACTAAGTTAACATTCTTAGCAGTCAGTTTCATTAGCGGCTAGTAGGTGTGGTCTTGAATCACGAATATCAACTCAAAGTAGCCAGCTTAAACTATTAATACCAGGACAGCTCAGTTGAATGATCATATCCATCATTGGGATTCGTATCCTAAATGTGTGACGTGAGTCAGTATTATACTTTATGTTTTTCATTTTAACTGTACCCTACTCTCACACCTTATGGATATCTTTTGATTTTTGTAAATTTTATAATCTCTTATGTGGAAAAATATCTCTCTCTCTCTCTCTCTCTCTCTCTCTCTCTCTCTCTCTCTCTCTCTCTCTCTCTCTCTCTCTCTCTCTCTCTCTTTCTCTCTCTCTCCCTCTCTTTCTTTCTCCGTGTTCTTTTACAAAATGATTGTATATGCCAAATCATACTGAACATAATTTGTGACCGCAAATTATTTTTTTGTTTTTATACGTTAACATTTTATATGTTAACTTCAGGAGTGACATCGATTATCTTTTTGTTTATATTTGAACAAAAGACATATGGCAAAATAGGGTTCTTTATTATTAGTATAAAAAGACAATACCCAGCGTCCGCTAAAAAATATGCTAAACTCAAACTATCATTTTGTTTTAATTTCAGTTGGCACCACTACTAAAATATTCATGTGTGTGTGTGTGTGCGCGCGCGCGCGCGCGTGTGTGTGTGTGTGTGTGTGAATATTTTAGTAGTGGTGCTAACTGAAATTAAGTATATATATATATATATATATATATATATATATATATATATATATATATATATACTTTAAATACGGCTCCTACGAAGAAATATTGTATTAATGAAGATATCCACGATTTCTACTGGGAGTTTTATGTTCAGATGATAGAATGCGATATCCAGGTGTTTCTAATGGACTTCTATTGAGAATTTTGCGTTTATTCAGTAGAAACAACGTCCAGGTATTTATGAACGACTTCTATGGCAAGCTTCGTCTTGGGACGTTAGAATACGTTTTCCAGGTGTTTTGGATGGACTTCTACGGGAAGTATCCTGCTTGGTTGATAGTAAACGATGATCAGGAGCCTTAGGAGAATTTCTACAGAGTTGCGTGTTCGAATTTTCTTCGTCAGTAATTCCGCCTAATTTCCCTTTTTCCTGATTGGCTGACGAATAATAGAAGGTAGCGCAAAAACTATTCGCAATAGCCAAAAATTGATGTAATATTTACACATAACTTTTCCTTCTCGATCCATGTTGATACGTTCATTACTTATTTCGGAATGACCGTGTATACAATATGTAATATTAATTCGATAATCAATTAAGCAGAATACACTATACAACATATAGATAATTAAAAATAAATAAGTTGAAACCTGTAAAATTTGAATATAATATTATTGCATTAGTAATGCTCTACCGAAGATGTGTATATAATATGTATCTTTTGATTTTGAATGTTTTATGAAATATAAAGAATGTTTTTTAATGAATGAATTCGTTAAATCTTCATTCTAATAAGCAATATCATAAAGGTCATTTTTTTTTAATTTAAAAAAAAAAGAATGTTAAAATAATTATTTCTATAAATTCTTACATTTAATTGTTTATTTGAGAGCAATCATTCGTTTAGCTTAACAATAGTATTTATCATATGGCGGATAAAAAAACTACTGACTGCTTTTTGGATAATAATTCTAAATGAATATTAAAAATAATATGAATAATTTTCGAAATAATATTCCTTATAGAAAATAACCAAATTTTCAAAATCAACATCGAACTCCTCTCGAGGGTCCTTTAGAAACTTGATGTATATATACACTCTTACCACATTAATTTAATAAATGCATTAAATCCACTGTAACTTATATAATTTTTCGTACAATTTAAATGTATAAATACTATATATATATATATATATATATATATATATATATATATATATATATATACGTATATAGAATAATACATATTTTCGAATATTCTCCCTAAAGTTGAGCTTTTCTGTATAATAACATATTTTTCAATTTAGAAAGATTACGAACGAATTTGAAAATGGATAACCTATACATGTGCATAAAATATTAGTATATTAAATTTAAAATAAATCCTGTAATGTCTACTTAAGCAAACATACCAAAAGTAATTCTATGACCAATAATATAATTATTTACGTAAAAGTGATAATTATTTATATGTTTCAAAAATATTGGACAGAAAATGAAGTTTTAAACGAAAAACGATCTATTATGTTTTAATAAACTTTAAATGTATATAATATAGTATTTTAAATCAACTAATTTATTTTCTATAACCATCTTCATATAATAATTTCTATATTTTTTGAAAAATAAAACTGCGTTGGAATAATTAGACATCCTTCACCTATTTTGTAAAATATTATAGTTATAAAAAACAGTTTAAATTATATTTGACTACATAATTATATATAGTATTTGAATACAGATGCTCCTTCTATATAATAAGAAGTTAAAGTATCTAGGAATAAATAAATAAACAAATACATTTTTATACATTTCTTGTTACATTTTGAGTAATATATATATATGGAATTTTGGCAGAAATCCGCGTGGTTTTTTATTTAAGATACATACCATATATATACGCATACACGTGCCAGTATACGATATATATATTATACTGAATATGCGTTATGCGTCGTCAGTGAATTTTCACAAAAAGCTGCATTATATAGAAATATTTTTAACATTGTGGTCAGAATTGCAACAAATTGCAAAAATTTAATATCAAATTAGCCGTTCGCGCACGTCTTTGATAAATAATTACTTATAATATATAACATATCACTATACCATGCCAATTTATATTTCTATATAAGGCGACATAAGAAAATAACAAAGAGAAATTTTGAAATTTAGTACGTTTTAACTAATAGTCAAATCACGCGCAATAGATAAAAATTATACACATAGATATTATAAAAAGAAAAAAACGTAGAAAGAATTATTATGAACTATATTATGAATGTTCACGTCAATTTACAACTGAATATTTATAGCCGTATAATATCTATAGAAAAAAAATATAAATTTTTTCAATAGACTTCAATATTCTTACTGTTATAAATTGCAATTGATGACACACATATAACATACCTATATAATTTGTAGCAGTGCACCGCCTTAAATTTCTTCATAACTGTTATTGACCCTTATATTGAAAATTTTCTAACTGGAAAAAGTGAATATGCAAAAGTTAAGCATTTGAAGAATATCGATTAGTCAAGCGATTAAAGGATATTAACTCTTGATGCAGAGAAATAATATGACATTGTATTACATTAACGTAAATATGTTCTCCATAAAATATTGATGTTTGTCGAGAATTATTGTAGAAATTACTTTTTTCTTAAAATATAAAAAAAGTATAATGAACGGTAATGTGAGAATTTCGGCAAAAATAAATAAAGTTATACAATGGGAATTCACAGTTGCTGGGGGAGTAATATCAAAGAAGATATATGAAACAATACGCAAAAGCTTAACCTTTTCAGCCCTCTGTCAATAACATCAGGTATAATGCCCCTAAATATCGTCTGGGTGTTTGGCATTGTTTATAACTCTTAAGAAAATAATAAAATAGTATGTATAACTATTGGATGGGCATATAAAACAAAGTTTTTCTATATCGTTCAATGTAATGTAATAGATAAATATAATATTCAGGCAAAAATAATCAGGCAAAAATATTGCATATCATATTGAATCATGGATATACAATATATATATATACACACACGTTATAGAGACGAGGTATACGACGGCTCGATCGCTCAAGCGTATAGAACCAACAATCCGGTGACCAGAGTTCAAGTTCCCACCTTGGCCGATGGGATTCGGATACGCTGCTGTTATTACTTTATTCATTCAAGCGAGGTTTTCCTTAATTTCGTGTGTGCATATATCTATAAAAAATTGTGATAAAATTGTTGTACCCTGAAAATATATTTTAAAAATTGGCTTCAATTAAATCATTTATAAAATACAATGCTGTTTCTTATCATGTACATCAGAGTTTAAATAAATGGCTTAAGGTGTTTCTAGAAATTAAAAAATATCGTTTTATACGCAATATCATTTTTTTTTCAGGTTTGGCCGTTACGAATCGTTAACACTATAAAATTATACAAATCTCAAAATTATATTTTTAAAGCTTATACGTATCATATGCACAAAATATTCTTTTCCAAAAAAAATAAAAAAAGAAATTATAATAAATAAGATTTCATTAAGCAACTACCAACCCTCAACCTGTTGAATAGTAAAATATATACATCAACGTCATTTTGTGTGTATATATATATATATATATATATATATATATATATATATATATATATGTATATATATTATATATATGTAAACATATAAAATTAAAATTATAAGCTTTAATTTAAATTTTACATTTTTCTTTTCCGAATTGACTTTATAATGGTCGCGGTGTATATTCCTTGAAAATTCTAATCGGAAATAGAGGTTAGAAGTGTGGTTATATATATCGGGTATTTAATTTGTATTATAGGGGTGTAATTTAGCTTGAAGGGGTTACTTATGCTTATACCTGTTATACTTAGGTTTATTACCTGGCTAATCGTTGGTTTTACAGTTACATGGCTAATCTGGTATATATATCCAACAGCTGTAACCATTTATATTACCTGTTATTATACCTTTGTGTCTGTTAAAGGAATCGAATCAAATACAATGATCTCGACGCCCCTATATATCTATGTTTCAGAAAATAGGGGAATTAATAAGCTTTTTCAGTCATATAATATTATATTTTCATTCAAAACTAAGTAGATTATAAAAACTTATAAAATTACAATTTTGAAAGAAAGCAACTTTCCAAATTACTATATAAATATATATACGCATATAAGTAATTTGAAAAGTTGCTTTCGTTCAATATCCTAATGTTATAAGTACCTATATTATTTTTACATCATGATATACATAAATAAAAATTTTTTTATCTATACGTTGAAGTATATTTTTCGTTCAAAATAAAATAAATAATATAAAATAATATAAAATATATCATGTTTATATTTCATAATTATAATCGAACTGTTCTCTTCTTTTCTTTCTATAGGGCGGAAAATATAATATATGCACATCCAGCTGATTTATGCTCATATGTGTCCCGTAACGTAACTGTGTTGTCAAATTATTAAATGCCCAGCAATATATATACATATATATATATATATATATATATATATATATATATATATATATATATATATATATATGGGTAGACTGCTTGCTGCACCTGATTCGATGATATGATTGATGTACCAATGCACTACCGTTTGTTCACCGCGTGAGCGGTTCCCACCGCTGCTACCGCACCCGTTTGCGTTACTACTATAATATTGTTTTTATGCACTCTTTTTTGTATAGTTTCGTATAAATTTGTAATGTGTATAAGTATTCTAATATATAAACACATTGAGAAATAATGTCGAACAATTCCAGCGCATGTCTCTGACCCTCACTGCACCGCGAACTCATGTAAATATTTATTATAATAAATGACGACTGCAGGAAATTCGAGCACGAGCACGAGCGCGCACATAGATCATAATAGCATATAGGCATCTGTAGGCATCATTGGGAGGCGGAACCGGAGAGAGAGTTGCTCAGCTGTTTCGAAGGAGGAGACCTCCCCGAGAGTGAGAGAGAAAGAGTGAGGGAGATAAAAGGACAGCGACAGCTTATATATACATCACATATACTGCGCGTATATATTAGCGCCGAGCCGCCGACCCGAGTGGTGGTGTTCTGCTCAGTCTTGCTTCGCTTTATATATATGTATTAGTTGTATCAAGCTCTGCAAACGTATCCGTCCCACTCTCACACGCGCACTGGACATTGCAGGAAGGTTGTGGCTGGTTGAGGAGAGGAGGGCAGAAGAAAGCTGGGAGCAAGAGAAACAGGAATATACAATTCAAGCAGATAACTCAATCATCCTGACTACATCATTATCAGCATCTGCTTTTTATTTTCCATCAAAACGTTCGACGGTCTCTTGGTTCAGTGTGCCAAAAAGCAAAAAGGAGTCGTGTGCGTATACGTCGTGCATATATATATATATATATATATATATATATATATATATATGTGTGTGAGTGTGTATGCACTGCTCTTCTTCTCTCTCCCTCCTAGTGTATACCTACACAATACGTGCACAGCAATAGTTGTTTCTTGCAGTAGCTAACACTCGGAGAGCTTACAATTACAACAGCATGCGACGGCGATGAAGAGTTGAAGTTTATATCTGTTTATACCCAAGGTGCAGTAAAACGGAGCGAGGGAGAAAGAGAGAAAGCAAAAGAGTCGTCGCCGTGTCACTGTGTAATATATATATAATATATAGTGTAGCCTGCTGTACACACGTTAGAGCAAGCGTGAGCGTTCGCGTGTGTTCTATACACACGCAAACCTGTCACTCTCGAAAGTCCTCCAGTTTTCTTTTTGTTTAAAAGGATCGACTTTGTTGTACAGATATGAGTGAATTAAATCCGGAGGAGGTGAGTCTTGTTTAAAATTTACTTAAATAAAATTTTTTGATTTGGAAATGCCTGTCAATATTTTTTTGTTTTCTATTTATTGGTCATCAATGTATTAAACGTATTCATAATTACTACGTTTTTCCGTTGCGATCCCGTGGCGGGGAAGGTGAAGTCGCTATAATGTGCTTCGCGAGGATCCTTTGTCTGCTTTACTGACTTATTTCGTTCTGCTTTTTTAAAAGTATATATAGATCTATAGAGAAAGCAGTTTATTTGTATTTTCACACTTAGCATGCATTGTTATCAAGAACTCCTCCAACTGCAATGTCATCTTTAAATTGATCACTTCAATTTTGTGCCTTTATCCATTTTTTCACTTCTATATTTGTATGGAAATTCGTGGATTAGATAATTCTGGATTATGACAGTACTTCTTTCACCATTCCAGTGACTTATTAGATAGTTAAAAAAAATTTAAAACAATGAAGATTTGAAATGTTATTATAATTGACTAGCTTTTTATATATTAAAAATAGCATCTTTTGTTTATAACTTTTAATTTATTTTGTTTGATTCTATTTGGAGTAGTTATCAAACTAGTAGTCAATGATCATTGCACAAAAATTGGCAGCTTTTTCTGCTCTGTGTCCTTTCAACATATAATAAGATTAATCTATATTATCTTAGAATATTTTTAAAATTATATATATTTACATGAAAATTTTACTTGGGGCAGTTTCGAGTTTTTAATAATTACATAAGCAAACATACAAAATAATGTTTTAATTTAAACTTTCAACTTGCTATTAATTTTAGAAGTAGTAGATATTTTTTCATAAATAAACTTTTGTTTTAGATGTGTACATTGGTTAAATTTAATTAACTTATAATTCCATTTACAGATACGGCGTAGGCGGTTAGCTCGGTTAGCTAGTCTTGATACAACTTCAAGCAATGTACCTTCTCAACTTAATTCTCCAACTAATGGAGAAATCAAGGTTGAGTGCACTAATGTAGCAGGGCCTTCTCAATCTCTGACAGAAATGACACCTACAATGACATCAGGAAAAGAATTTAGGAATCCAGTAGCTCCACCAAAAACACCTCCCCAGAATCCTTGTAAAATAGCACCAATGGAAGTAGAGGATCAGTATGAAAAACAGTTCAATTCATCAGGTGTGGATGTTGATTCTGGCATTGAAAATATGGAAGTAGAAGATTCTGATCGTAAAGAAATTCCTCCACGATCTAGGGTAGGCAACATTTTTTCAATTGAGTTAAATGTTTATATAAAAATTTTCTTTATGTATATTTTCATATTTTTCTTTTTTTAATGTTAAAAATTTTATTTTTATGGTTAAATTATTGTTAATAACTTACGTTATAGATAATTTACATGTTTTCACTTCTTATTTAGACAAGCTCAAGTACAACTGAAGTGCCAGTAGAGCAAGTTCATGCAGCTATATCACGAGTACTATCTGCTTCGTGGAAAGTATCAACAGAAGGAACAATATACCTCCCTGATACTGCAAAACTAGCAACAGAATATCCAAGCACCCCACTTTTGGAACTATCTAGTCAAGCAATAATAGAAGTCTTGTTTAAATTTGCAAATGGTGAAGATCCATTAAAAGATATTGCCGTGGATGCATCTCTCGATTGTCAAGATAGTCCAAATAGTCAAGCAAGTCCATTATTAAGTCCAGTTACAAATCACCCAGTAAACTCTTCTGCAAATCAACTCAATGATTCCAGTGATGATAAAACTCAATATTCTAAAAGTCTTGCATATTTGTTTGACTGTTATGCACGTGTAGCTATCGAGGAACGGAATCATCCCAAGGTTCGTATGTCAAGGATTTAACTGCTTGATATTTGTTATTAATTTGTTGTTGAATAATTAAACGAAGTAAAGATTTCTATTTGGATTAATATCAGGAAATTGAACTTTCCATTGACTGAAGATAAAATCTAACTTACATAGAATCATGGATTACTCAAAATATTTCAGTAATGTGTGTAAAATAATCATAAATTAGGGCTTATAATTATACTTGTATATATGAATAAAACGCAAAAAAAAATAGTATTACTTTATACTCTAAAGGTGCAGCATAAACACTTTTATAAAATTAAATTAATAAATATTTTTATCGGTCTTACAGTCTTTATACAATAATATACTATACTAATATAATGACAGTCCGACCATCCTTGTTTATAATCACCCCTAGAAAATCTGAAATGGAAATTACTACTAAAAATAAAATAAAAATTAAATTAAATTAAAAATTAAAGAAATAAAAATAATCTATATTCTATGTTAGTAAATGACAATCTGACTGCTTCACATTTATATAAATCCTAAATTTTTAATAAAATTATAATTTTATTCGCCATTTTCAGCGCTCAAGCGTGCCTCCTCTGTCAAATGTATTAGCAACACTGCGGGCCCAGTGCGTGCAATACACATGTCTTCTGTTATCGGGTCATATTCCAGGCTGCCAAGTCACAGAATCTAGTCAGCTGAGCTCACCTCTGTTGCACTTCGTCTTGTGGCAAACGTTGCCCCGTGGATTTTTGCACGAGCTCGTGGTACGGACCTACACTAACGAGAAGACCTTCAATCATATATTCACGCCGCTGCTGCAAAGTCTCTACCTGGCAATGCAGCGCGCTAGTCTTGTTGGTAATACACATAGGAGGCCGATTGAAGCTCTCGACGAGTTGGTCGAGATACGCTGCGGTCCTAACGGTAACGTTAGACCTCTAATAAGGTTGATCACGAGTCAAGTGCAATTTTTACCAGAAGCCGTCACGCCTGCTGTAGGTCGGGAGCTCGCTAGGACTTCTTTCCTCGGCCCATTCTTTTCTGTATCCATTTTTGCCAAGGATCAGCCTAAGGTCGTTATTTTTTATATTATTTCACGTTAATTTAAAAAAAATTTTTTGAGACTTAGTTTAAAATATCAAGTAAATTGAGTTCACTGTGAATGAAACAGCTATAATGATTTTGTTAATATCAATTCTAATTATAGTATAATATTTGGCAAAATTAACATTTCAAAAAGAAATATATTATATAGATAATTATAGATGGTAAAATATGACTCTAATTTTTATAAATCTAAAATTATTTGTTCCCTTTAGGTTGCAGAAAAATTTTTTAGCGGCAACACCTCAAATGACAGGTCAATGATTGTAACTCTTCAAAAGGAACTTGAAAGCATTCGGGTATCGCTTTATAAAATTATGCACACAGTTCTTATGAATAGCGCATGTCGCGAAACAACTCTTGGTTACATTGCTGCTCTGTTGCGTCACAACGAAAAACGTACTCAGATTCAAACGGAAGAATTTACCCTGGCTGGCGACGGCTTCGCCCTTAACCTACTCTCTGTTTTGCAGTTGCTTTCGGTTAAAATTAAGCTTGACACAGTAGACCCGCTTTATCCCTTCCATCCAAACGCACTCATCGATATAAAGAATGAAACGAGGTTGAAATTGACCTCACAAGAGGTATAAACAATTTGATTCTGCATTATCAATATCAAACAAATTATAAAAATGTTATTCTATCTACATTTCTTTTTCAAAAAAGCAATGAAATTATTTTTGTTATAAAGATTTTACGATTTAGAGATTTTTAAAGAATATTATTTATGTAATTCAGTTTGTATTCAATTTGAATTTATAAAGAATCTATTCATAAAAAACATTCATTTCAAAATCTTATTTATTTCTTGGTTTTTTAGGTAACCCAATGGCTACAGGAAATGGAAAGTAATGGGCACACCTGGTCTAATGTAAAATTTCCAACACAGTGCTGGTTCTTCACACTTCATTGCCATCACATAGCTCTAATACCAGCACTACAAAAGTACCAAAAGAAATTACGAGCATTACGTGATCTACAGAAGATGCTGGACGAGCTTCAAGCGACTGAATCGCAATGGAAAGACACTGTACACGCTGCGCAAAATAAGGAGTTGCTAAAACGATGGAAACACCAATTGAAGCGTCTTTGTAGATCTAAGGCATGTGCAGACGCAGGGTTGATTGATCCTCTACTGCTATGGAGGTCATTGCGTTTTTACACGTCTGTGGCAGAAATATTGATGAAATTGCTTACTGGTGTTGAGAATGTCAGTGAATTAGCATGTGACAATAATCTCGCCAACACACTGAGCTGTCGATCCGAGGCACCAAAAGTTTTTACTGCCTTGCCTGAATGGTACATTGAAGATATCGCCGAGTTTTTATTATTCACACTTCAGTAAGTAAAGTTTATTACTGATACGTGTGTTTAGCATTGTATAAATTGTGTTGAATTTATAAATATGTCTATTGTTTATGTTATTATTTATTATCAAGAAATATAATTGACATAAAAATAATGGATATTTTCAACTATTTTATGAAATCAGAACTTGAGATTTAATATTTTATATTACATTTTTTGTAGATTTAGCCCTGGCTTGGTAGTTGGTAATGTTGATAATATACTCATAACGTGGTTGTTGTTTTTAATATGTGCTCAAGACTGTATCAGAAATCCTTACTTGGTAGCCAAATTAATTGAAGTTTTATTTGTAATAAATACAAGTGCACAGGTATGTTACTATTTGCATTAGCATATTAATTGAGTTTTATTGTTTAGTTATCTTTGACACCTTGTAACTAAAATTACATTCCTCAAAAAATTATTTGTAAATTAATAACCCTTAAATTTTATTAGTTATTCTAGAAAGATTTTTTATTTATTTATTTATTATTTTTTGTATACATAATTAATTTTAATTACGTTATTCTTCGTGGCTTTATAATAATTATTAATATAATAATAAAAATAGTCGAATTTCCACAACAATAAATAAGCAACAGATGTTCAAAACAACTTTTGAATGAAAAAAAAGTAATTATTGATCATCCTTTTTTGAATTTTTTTATTATCCTTGCATGTACACCCACACACCCACCCACCCACCCACACACACACACACACACACACACACACACACACACACACACACACACACACATAATCGCATTAGTAACATCGCATAAATTATAATTTTTAGGGAAGGACAGAAGCGCTTCATATGCAAGTGATGTCGCATCCGTTATCGAATCTTTTTCTTGCTTCGAATTTAATGAAATTTTACACGGACGTGGAAACCACAGGATCTTCGTCTGAGTTTTATGATAAATTCTTTATTCGTTATCATATATCGCTTATTCTTAAGACTATGTGGGAGAGCCCAGTTCACCGAGCTTCGATAATACGAGAAAGTTCTAACGGCAAGCAGTTCGTGAAATTCATTAATATGCTAATGAATGATACAACATTTCTTCTGGATGAATCGTTGGAGTCTCTGAAGCGCATACATGAGGTACAAGAACTCATGTCAGATCAGACTGCCTGGGCAGCACTTTCGCAAGAGCAGCAACAATCACGCACAAGGCAACTCGCAACCGATGAACGACAGGCCCGGTCACATCTCACTTTAGCCAAGGAAACCGTTGCCATGTTCCATTACCTTACGTTGCAAATCACAGAACCATTTTTGCGACCGGAATTGGCTGGCAGATTGAGCGCCATGTTGAATTTCAATTTGCAACAGCTTTGTGGTCCTAAGTGTAAAAATCTGAAAGTTAGAAAGCCTCAGAAATATGGTTGGGAGCCGAGGGCACTGCTTGCTCACATTGTCGATATTTATCTGCACTTAGACTGTCATAAGTTTGCTGCTGCCTTGGCTAGTGATGAGGTAGAATATTTTTTAGAAATTATATAAAATAATCTTTACTCTCTTATATTACATAGTCAATAAAATATAAGAGAAACTTTTGATTGTACGATTAAAGAAATTGGTTTATTTATATAAATACTACATTTTCCAAGTATAATATTATTTCAAAACTTCAGATTTTTCATTATTCGGAAATTTTTAATGCATTGTAATATTTTTTATTATATATTCCAAACGTCATTTAAGAAAACAATATCTGTATCACTTTTCCGTATTTGATCAGTCATTTTTAGTAGTTCAAACGAATATTTCAATTTCGCCTATAAAAGTTTCAGAATTCTAAACAGATTTTTTGTACGCAACATTAACATATGGATAAAAGTTTACATCTGTTATCTATATAGATACAATTTTAACATTCGAAAAACGTATTTTATATTATTAATTGAAAAATCTTAATTAGCGATTTTTCTTAAGTGTTGTTTTTCAGGTTTCATGGCCATATTAAGAAATTTTATTTTTTAAAGAATTATCAAAATTTTAATGAGATACAAATGCATCTTACAAGAGAACCTTTATTGATGTTGATCTGTAGAACATTTTTTATTTATTATAATACTTAGAATTCCAACAATTCTTAACATTAAAAATTAGTTATTTTTTAAACAAAAGCAAATCTTAATTATTTTAATGTTACGATACAGTTAAAATGCTGTTTTATGCATAAAATGTAATTATAAAACCAAGTAAAAATTTTCTTCTTTTTTTTTTAAAGAGTTTTATTTATCTTAAAAAAGGTTGTCACACTGAAATACAATGATAAAATAAGACTGCAAACATAATTTTTTGTTTTAACACGTATTTTCTGAGTTTTAAAATAAAACAATCTTTACAAAACTGTATCTAAACATAGAAAAACCACCTTTTAATTATATATTTCTGGTGCCTTGGAGAAAAAGCAACTCTTATTATAAAGTAACTATTCTATAAATCTGATAATTTAATTTATTTCTTTCAGAGATCGTTCTCCATAGGGCTGTTCGCAGAAGCCGCGGGTAAATTAGAACGGTCGGGGATCAAATCGGCGGCGGAAATAGAACGATTTGTCGCGCTTGCGGAAAGAGCAGCGCAGATTGCGAATGATAACCGAGCACGCGAAGAAGATTACAATGATGCGCCAGATGAGTTTAAAGATCCGTTGATGGGTACGTTGATGGAAGAACCAGTTAAACTTCCTTCTGGTATTATCATGGACAAAGATGTTATCATTCGACATCTACTTAATAGCGCGACGGATCCATTCAGTAGGCAGCCTCTTAGCGAAGACATGCTCGCACCTAGTAAGATTTACTTTTTTGTTAATCACACCTACTTCGTTCAGCAAATTACTAATCAGCTAATTCAACAAATTCAGCAAATTCAGCATATTCAAACTCGATTTTCATCATACCAAATTTTTCGAAGGTGCTTTATAAACTGTCGGTATCGGATATTTAGCTTGGTCTAAGTATATCTTTCAATAAATGACCTTTATAATAATCAAAAAATATAAAGCATTTCTTCTACTTTATTAATTTTAAGATCATAAGATTTAAACGGGTGTTGGCTATTATATACCAATTGAATAAAATAATTTATAAATGATTAAAATAATATTTAAAACGTAATATTATAAGTATTTTTTGCCGTTTCTTTAATGATTTAATTAAATTATTTGCTGAAACCAAAAGTAGTACAGTCATTTATTAAAATTTTATGCGACTATTTTAAAAATATTTTAAAAACTAGTTATAAATTTCATTATTAAATTAAATTTTTTTTTTTTATCAAAGTGTAAAAAGTATATTTTTATTATTTGTTTGATATATAAAAACGATTTTTAAAAAGAACATTGATATTTAATTTGACTATGGATTTAATGAATTAAATGATTATAAATTATAGAAATCATCTAGTAGCTAAAATAATTTATTTCTATAATATATAGAATTCCATAATTTCATAGTTTCTTTGCATGTGAAATAAAAAATTCTTAACTTTGTTGTTATTGATTAGTTCAAGTAAAACTTTTATCTTCATGTATAATCGAAAAATATGTAAAATAAATTTAATCAATATATTTTTTTATTTCTAGTGGACGATCTAAAGGCCAGGATTTCCTTATGGAAGCAACAAAAAAATACGTCTACAGACGTATAAGTCATCGTACTAAAAGTGAAAGACAGCGTGTTGTTATTCAATAATACTTGACAGTGTTTATTTTAACACATCTAAATCAAGTATAGCGCGGTGGTGGAAAGTGCATTTTTTCATCTTGATAAATAAAAAGCACGGATAAGAACCAAATCTAGTGCACGTGATCTCTCGTGATTGTGCTGTAATTGCGATTATAAAAAAAATAGTTGCTGTTTTTATACGTCGAAAAAGGATAAAAGATAAGATGCAGACTTGAGCTAACAAACTGCCAATATTATTCGAACCGTATATAAAAAATTAGATTTATGTAAATATTAAGAGTAGGCTAAGCGCGTAGTAGGTAATATTAAAACAATATAGATATAATTGAGATTTGTTTTGTGGTATTTGAGAAAACAAAACTTATGTTCTAAGAACAAAAAAAAATTATAATGGATGGGATAAAATGCATTAGTGAAAATTTTTTTAAAGAATACATAATCTGATAAAACACATTCATTTTCAATTAAAAGATATAGGGTTATAAAAAATATGGACGATTTTTTTTAAATTTTTTATAATTCCTTAAGATTCTAAAAAATTCAGACAAACAAGCAGGATAGAAAAATAAAATTTTTACTTTATTTAATCTTCGTCATTGAAATATCAAATATAAATATTTTATACATTCTTTAATAAATATTATTTAATAAGTATTTCAACTTTTTTTTCTTATAAAAGTAATTCTGCTGCAAATATTGTGTACTATGTCGCTGAAATTGGCAAATTTAATTTAAAGCTAGTTCCAACATTTGGTAACTATTCAAATTATTCTGTGCAAATTATTTTCATTCATTTATTTAAAATTATGCATTTTCAGATGCTTGTCTAATAATTAATGTTTTATTAAATTTGTACATTTCTTTTTATTTATGTGAATCAACAAATTATAATAATTATTGAAAAATATCAATTGTGAAAAAATATATATGATCATACATATGTAATTTTTAAGAAATTAAAGTATTAACTTTTATTTTATTGGCTCTTAAAGAGGTATGTAAATCTCAAATTAATACATTATAAATATTAATAAAGAGCAAGTGTGAAAACTTGACAACTAAAAATAAATATACTATAATTGCAGCATTCTTTTAATTGATCGTAATGTACATACGTTGTAACCACTCTAAAAACTGTATTTATTTAATACTTGGACATTTTTTGATGCATTTAATAGTATAATTTTTTTTTTAATTTTCTTGGTATATAGGCATACATCCATTATTGTTACGTAAATATGCTGATTTTTTCCAGCAGCAACACAAGAAAAAAATTATTGAATCTTGCACATAGTGAAGTCTAACAATGTAATTGGGAAATAAAAAAATAGTTTCAAAGTTGATCGTTTGCCCATTTTTAATTACATCTATAACCTTTTACTTCCATCTTTGAAATTATTGATCATGGTAAATAAATTAAATTATTACATGTTAAACTATTCTAATTATGTAAATATTTAAAACAGTAAAATTAAAGTTTCTCAATCAATAAAATTATATAAGATTTTTATTATTTTTTAAACTTAATTTTCAATACTTAATGCAATAATCTACCCCTAAAACCCCTTCTGTATAACCTGCCAACGCCTCTTGTATTTTGTCCACGAGAAGTTCCTAGTATAGCTTGACCTCTTCCAATACCCATATCACTTGTAATTGATTGTGTATCATCTTCTAAACTTTGATTGCTAACATTTAACATCATTGATTGTGAATATCCAAATGGACGTCGTAATTTTGTATCATATCTTTTTGCTACCATACTGTTGCTGCAAAATATTTTCTTATATTATTTTAATAAAATGAAAATAAATAAGAGAATATAAAAATATTTAAATGTTCTTTTGTACTTTGACTATTCAAGTTAATTTTTACTGATCGAGCAAAAAGTATTCCATTTTAAGTAATATTTTATGTAAAAATAAAATTTTAGTTAATTGGGTTCTCTATTTAGCTATATTCTATATTGCTACAGAATTTCAAGCAAATTCAGGAAATGGTATAAAAATGAGGATTTTAAAAATATGAATTCTGTTGAATTGAAAATAGAAAATGTAGAATTTCTTCTAGAATAAATAGAGAACTGGAGTTTTTTTAAATGTTATACTTTGTTAATGTTTATTTTAATTTTATTAAAATGCCAGCTTCTGTTGTAATTCTTTTTGATAAGTATTTTTTTATCTTACTTAACATTATAATAATGAAGAAAAATTAGAATGGCTGCAAAGTTAAAGTAAGAGTAAATATGTCTACTTATTTCAAAATATAGAATCATAAAGTAGTATAAGATGAGTTTATAGAATATTATTTATTTTAGTTTAAATGATATTTTATAGATAAATTTCTTTTGTATTACCCATTATTTGTATTTAAAATTTCTATAAATCACAACATAATTAAGAAAAAATTTAATGCATTACCCTCTAATTGAAGCAAAATTTGTGTATTGTTTAACTTCTATTTCTTCTAATAGAGGTTCATCAAATGGATAATTATTGGCTTTTTTTGCATATTCTCCATCCCATACATCATCATTTCTTAGTTCTACTTCTAATTCTGGTTCTTTCTGTGATATTTTTAGTGTATCTTGATCTACATTAATTATTAAGTGTATTTTTATAAAAATATGAAGTATGAATATTTAAGATAAATTATACATTTGAAATTCTTTAAAATTTAATATACAATAAGATGACTTAAAATATGTAATTTCATACCAACATAAGAAAATTTCATTGGACAACTTGAAACATGATCAATCATTTCATGTTCAAACAGCCTATGTGTGGCATCATAAGGACATTCTTGTTTATAATCTGGTGGAAAGTTCTTTAAGATAAATAAAAAATTAATAAAATAAATAGACAGTTATGGAAAAGATAATACATCAAAAAATCAAATATTTACCTTTTCACATTTGACGAGATGCCTTTGTATTCTAGATCGAGCGATTCTGTGACTTTTATCATATGGGCAAACAATGACAGGATCAATATCCAATCTTATATTAAAAGACATAATTCTATCACATTGACTACGGCGTTCTTTTAAATGATTTAGAAAATTCTGAAATAAAAATTGTTTCAAATAAATTTAATATAGTCATTTGTGTTCAGAAAATTGCAAGGTTTTTACTTATAATTTTATCAGGATTTTGTACTACTGCAATCAGCTATCAGAGATTACTACCAGATCTACATAATACCATAATACCAATAATACTAATAATCGTGACTTGTGATGGAACATGTCTCGGAAGTCGGAATATCGGATATGTGTGCCGGATGGGGGTATCCAGGGTGTATACGCGTGCGTCGGTTGTGACTGCACTGCTTTCTACCTGTCTCTAGCAGTCTCTAATCTACTGCTCTCTCTCTCTCTCTCTCTCTCTCTCTCTCTCTCTCTCTCTCTCCCTCTCTCTTTATATATATATACATTCAACTTCAACCTATAGTATAGGAAAGTATAGGTATAGGTTCATAGAAAACAGTTTGCTCAAACTGTGTTGTACCTTGCACCAGGTTGTACGTTGTACCGTGTACGTAGAACTTAGGATCTTACCAGATATTACAATCTTACTAGCTAGACAAAGTTAGGAAAAACTGCATGGCTATGTATTTCCCAGAATTACTCGCATTTCCCGCGATATGAACAAATGCGAATATCCTACAGGTGCACAGTACGGCAGGTCCAGATTAAAGGAGGTTGAAGCTGGTTGAAGCCTTTAAAAGCTTTATTGGACGAAAAGCAATGAAAACAAACGATATGTACTTGAATTTTCCACATATTGAGAGCTAGAAAGACCCTTTTCAATATTAAAAAGAAAAAATATATGTATAGATAGATAATGGCTCACGAAAGATTATCATTTTTAATCATTTTAATAATAGAATCAGAATTATTAAAATCTCTGAATTTTGATGAGTTGATAACAAATTTTGTTTTAGTAAAATCAAGAAAAAAAATTAATTAACTAGATTTATTCTGTTTTTACTTATTTTAAAATTTTATCTACATTAAAGTCATTATTATTAAACATAATACGTTTGTCAAATCTTCTCCAGTTCTTTTTTTTCAATTTGATTCTCTTATACAATCATACCTTGTAGGGGGGCCACAAGTCATAATAGCTTCGGGTCTTGCAAAGACATATAAGAGTGTTCCTTACGGCGTTCTCAGCACTACGATGAATTACTAAAACCGAAACAAATTTATTTTTTCGGTTTTTGTCGCCATTTCGCATTATTTAGAGAGAGAAAAAACATTTTAAAAATTCTTCAGATTATTCTACAAGTAGGAAAACTGAGATATTAATTAATCTATTTTTCTAAATTAGGAAAAATAGTTCAAAAAGTTTTGTCTTATGAATCGTCTGCTGCTGCACGCAGTCTAGTGTTTTTCAGATCTTATAAAGAAAACATTTATTGTGAATTCTATCTACTTGTTGAGCATCTAATTCGAGCTTTTCCACTTGTGGAATAAAATAGTGAACCAAATAAAATTGGTTTTATTGCTCTACATGCCACATATTTTGAGAAAATAGAAAAAGTAAATTGTTTTCACAATGTAACCATATATCCCATAAATAACTATAGTTGTCGGCAAAACAAACAGAAATACAGTTGCTGCGTTTTGAAAAAGATGGAGCAGCAAATCACGTACAATATCGTACAAATTAAATGAAGTAAAGGGGGCCCTGTGCATTAAATTTTTACTATTATTTAAACTGTTTTATGTATATACAGGATTAAAAACTATTATGAATAAATATATGTATGTATACTCATTTACTTTATATGTTTTAGTATAAGTTTTAGAAAAAAAGCTATATTATTCTACATTTTCAGACGATCATATATGCTATACTACATCAATTAGCGCTCGACGTTTTAGATGAAAGTGCGTTCGTATCGTGGTTTCTTATTACAGAATCGAATTTCATTGCCTTGCTGTGTCGCATGTAGTTGCGAATAAAATGTAGCTGAAAGCTCAAGCATACGTTACCAGTACGGGCATACAGAATTTTCGTCATTTTTAGTAACTTTTAAACTGATACATATTACTAGTGTGTGTACGCGCGCGCGCGCGCGCGTGTGTGTATGTTGATCATGAAGCATAAATATAATGATTATATAAATTCAAAAGATATTGAAATACTTGTAGAATTTTTTACATTAAAATGTAGTAACGTTAATTAACAATTATTCTTTATATATATATATATATATATATATATATATATATATATATATATATATTCCAAAAATATGAAAATCTATCGAATAATTTCTGGAAAGAATTTTTTGTTTATAATTACCTTCTTTTTTTAAATCTATTCAAATCGTAAATATAGATCAATTGCTGACATTGATGATCATGATCATCTCAAGGTTCATTTTTTTAGCGAATTTAGATTTTGTTGCCATATAATTGTTATTGTTAGAATAAGAATCATTAGAAACTAAATATAATACTTTGAATGTTTTACATCAGAATCAAAAGGATTCAATCAAGAATCAAAAAGAAAATTTTGTTTCTGAAAAGGTGCACATTCGTGAAAAATGCATGATTTTTTTAGGACATAATATCAGACGAAAAAATGTTCTTTATTGTTATAATTTTCAATTAATAAATACATTAATCGACTATATTATATTTTGTTTCTATGGGTATTTCCTTTAATTTGAAATATTGTTCATTTAGATACATGCTTTTTTAATTAAGCAATTGCGTTACGGACTCACAAGAGCTTTTATTTTAAAAAAGTAAAATTTTTAGTGTGTAATTTCATATCTACTTTAATATTTAATTTGTAACTTGAGAGATATTTTAAATATATTAATTGATCATTTTATATCTATTTTTTATATGGTTTAGTTCGTAAGCTTAAATATATTCTTAAATGTTTTAGTTTGTAATTATATATATGTTAAGAAACGTTTATAGTATTTAAATTAATAAATATTTTTTTATTGGTCTTACAGTCCAATCAATTCAATCTAAAAATAAAAATAAAAATAAAATAAAAATTAAAAATAAAAATTAAAGTTAATTAAAAAAAATTAAAAAAATTAATCACAGTCTGTCTGACTGTGTCCAACACCCTTACCTAATTGAAGACCTGTCCAACGTTTCGAGCTCGCTACGGCTCCTCATCGGGGACAGTCAGACTGCACTTTACTAACAAAGAATTTTTTCAGCTAATATTTTATTTTCAGATTAGTCTACGGCGGTGAATGTAAACAAGGACAGTCTGACTGTCATTATAAGTTTTAATTTAATTTTTATTTTTAATTTTTATTTTATTTTTATTTTTAGATTGAATTGATTGGACTGTAAGACCAATAAAAAATATTTATTAATTTGTATATGGGCAGTCGACATAAGTACAATTAAATTATTTTATAGTATTTAATTTAAAATTACTATGAATTCAATATATGTATTTATACCTTATATAATTGTAATCGGGAACTAATGCGATAAAAATAAAATAGATAACGTTTCTCGCATAATAATATACAGACTCGATATAGTATATATTTTAAATAAACAAAATACCTTCTCTGTATCGTCATATCGAGTCCCATATAGAAAAGGGAAATGTAACGCGATCTCTCGGACTCTTAAACTTCGGACAAAGCGGCTTCGCGTGCGTCAGCAATTCAGCGAATTATAATGTTAAACTCATGTACAGCAGAGATTGGAAATTTACAGATGTTCATATTAAAATAGTAAGTTCATGAAAAATTACTTCGTGATTTTTTATTATGTAAGAAATAAGAATCATAGTTACCAATATTATAGTTTATAGAAACGATCGCGAGCGAACTCTCGCTATAAGCCCAACTATATGTACACATAAGGTACATGTTTGATCCGTGCCGTAACGGGAAAACCGAAGATTTTGCCTTAAAATAGCTTGTATACGGAATCACACATAAGGTGAGCGAATACTTGCTAAGGGAAAATCTTGATGTTTTCAAAAGAGGTAAACAGGTTATGCTTCCTAAAAGCAATGATCCGTGCTGTGACGGGAGCTTCCCAATATTTTCGTTAAAAAAGCTATTCTACGGATTTATATTGAAATAGGCGTATTCTAGCTTTGAGAAAATGTTGGGAAGTTCGAAATCAGGTGACGTGTTCGGCTTGCCATCTCGGGTTCTCCGACCGTCAGGCTGCGCGAGAGTTTGGGCTGTGTTTGGCGAGTGACGCTTATCGCTCGAAATTTGACCCCATTAAGAGGGGAGTAGAGTTTATAAAAGCGCAGTATAAGCGCTCGGAGATACATTCTTTTTCTAATCTCTGCTTAGCAAGGTTATTGTATCAATCATATTTTGTTTTATTAAATTGCATTTTTAAAGTAAATATATTTTGTATTGTTATTTTCTTATTGTCATAATCAAACATCGCAGCGTATTGTTCAATTACAAATTGGTTTATTTATTTCATTTAGTGAATTTCAATAATTTCTTATTGGACAATTAATAAGTTTTTTTTTAATTAAAGAAATTTCATATCAACTAAATCACTCAATGCATTTAAATTTATATTTTTATAATGATAAAAAGTTGTTTATATTAAAGAAATATTTCGTTCTTTGGATTTCCAGAAATGTATTTATCTACAATTATCAAATTTTGTTTCAGTGTACTTAATTACAAAAGATGTTTTAGACAATAGTTGTATATCTTTTCAAAATATATTTTCTTATACCATTCGTTTATTTTCTACAATCAACATTTTTCAAGAATAATGTCTTCGAAGGTATTTGTATTTTGTATAAACGTGGAATTGTTCAGAGAATCACGAAACGGACCTTTTAAATTTTTCTGCAAAAATATAGTTTGTACCAGAAAAATTCATAGAACAAAATAATAAGTATTTTGACATGCTCTATGATTTTGCTTTTCATTTTTTACAACTTTTTTTATTTTCTAAAATAAATTTTAAAACCACAATTTTTATAGAGTTTTCATGGATTTGGGAATAAATATTGAAGTTACGTGTAGAATTTTTGGGATATTGATAAGCCCCGGTCAAAAAATATAAGTATAAAAGTTATCTGACAAATAGGATGAGAGAACTAACTCAAAAGGGGAATGTGGGGCATGTTGGACATCCCTTCTTTCATTCACATTTTAAAAAAGTATATATAATTTTTTAGATAAAATAAACATAGCTTGGCAGTTGAATAACTAAAGATTTGTTTTATAAAATTTTAATTTTTAGTAACAATTTATTGTTTCAAAACAATAAAAATTTTACAATTATAAAAGCGGGCCATGTTTGGGTTTGGCGGAGCACAGTTGGTTTGGTAAGTGGGCATGATGGGTACGGCGGGGCACGGAGTAATTTAATGAAAAGAATAATAATTTTTTTCTGAAAATATTTATTATCACAACGGTAAAATAACTAAAATTATTTAAACATTTTCATTGTATACTTATATATTAATATATTAATATATTGTACATTGTTATTTAAACAAAGAAACCATTTCAAAACTGAAATATTAACTACTTGAAGACGAAAAATCACAAAAATATCATTATAAATGATAATAGTACTAAGTATCTGAATAGTCCGCTATCTATGTCATAAAACACCGTATGCGTGTAAGTTCGATATCGGCGCATTCAGCACGGTGCACAACAAGCCCCGCTCGACAACTTTTTCTAAATTGTCAATAATTGCGTATTTTGCAATAATATTAGTGAAACATATACGACTCGATAGAATAACTTTTCAGCTTTCTAACGTAATTTATTTCATATCTTAAAAATGCTATTTTGTTGTTCGAGTTGGTGTTTTTAAGGATAGCTATCAACGAAATTTTAAGCACATACATTGAATTTATTAAAAATTGAATTAAAATAATATATTTCATTAAAATTATGGAATATACAACAAATTTACCTCATTATTAACAATTTCATACATATTTCAGTAATAAAAATTTATTTAAATAACAAAAAATTCGATGCCCAACTGACACACCTACCCGCGCCATCCCGTACGGCTACACCACTGCCGATGCTTTACGGAACCCTAAGATGAATCGTTGATTGTTTCTCCAGAAATATTATGAGAGGATAAAATTATTCAAAGGAATATAGATTCAGGAATACATAATTGTTAACATAGATATTATGTTTTTAAACCAAAAATGTGAAATTTTTATAGTGAAGCATAGATTGTAATTGAACTGGTCATTATAGCCTAAAAAATGACTAGAAAATGCGAGAGAAAATGGGTAATGAAATAGAAAATCAAAAAAGTGATTGTTATTCGCTTGTTATCATCTATAAACAACGTACTACTCATTTGTAAAGAGAAGAAGAGAACCACTTTGAAAGTAGAAGAGAGACGGGGAAAGCTCTGTGAGAGCCATAAAAAACCGGCGAGGACTCAATGAGAGGCAAAAAGCACATATAAACTTATTAGTGTCACAAATATGTAATTCTTATGAAAAATTAAGTTATAAATCAAAAGTTACTCTTTTCATTTTTAATCTGAAGATTATTTTCCAAGATAATATAGAATTTAAATAACAAAATTTAATTATTATGAAAAAGTAAATTTTAATCAAACTTCCTGCGGTTCTCACCTGCGCGCAATAGAATTTATTAAAAAATATTTATCTCAAGAAAGAACAATTAGATATTACATCGCAAATATCTAAAAATTACCTAAAAATATATAATGAGATTGGACGTTCTCTGGTTTTCTTTAGCTCTCTCCAGTTCTCTTCGACTCTCGTTCTTATCAGCCGCACAATCGTATAGATGAGATTTGTTTACTTGGCGTTGGATTACAGAAGAGAAGCATGAGAGCTCGGCGAAAGCCGAAAAAGAACTTTTGGAGAACTTGTAAATGGCTTTCGATTTATAGGTGTGAAACGGTCTTTGCACAAAAATTAGCAAAGTAATAACAATTATAATCAGCAAAATATCTTTAGAAGTATTAAAAATAAGGAAATAATATAAATATCAAGTTTTGATATTTTAGAGGATATTTTATTTATTACAATTATTGAAAATATAATGCATTCCATTAATAATTATTATTAAATTATTATTAAATTAAATAAAATCATATAATATTGTATCAAGATGGTATTAAATTAATGGCAGTAGTATTAAATTAAAATTTTATAAAAGAAAAATAATCCCGATAAAAAATTATTTATTCAATTTAAGATTTAACTAAATAAATAAATTTAAATACATAAATTTATTCTCCTTTGATATATTTATTTATACAAAAATGTGAATTTCTAATCAGTATTTTTAATACTTATTCCATTCGTTTTAAATTAATTTTGATTGATTTTTGATTATAAAAAAACCCCAATTAATTTACATTACAATATGATTGGCAAATTCATTTTTTTGAACCTCTATAAATATTTTTAATTCTATTAATAGTACATATAGATATAATTGTATAATTTCATTATTTTGATTTCTTTGAAGAATACATTGAAAACTATTTTTTACCTAATTGGTTCTCAAAGAGTCAATCCGAAGGTTACGCTCTGATTCGCAGTCTAAAGCCTTAGCCACTAATGTACTATATATTGTTCATGATATAGCTAAACTTTCTTCTGAATCAATGGTAACAATAATTTTAATCCTATAAGCTTCAATGTTATACTGTCTTTTAACTTTCTCTATAAATTCGTTTCGGGTATTACAATTCTATTTTTTGAACAAATATATAAACAACTGAATTTTGAAATAATTTTATTCATTACCGTTATAAAAATAAAATTTTTAAGACAAGTGAGTGTCCCATCAATACGAAGAGGTGATACGGCGGATAATCATTCGCAATTATGCGTTTTCAATGTGTCCATCACCAATTTAGTGGTATGAGACGGCGCGTTGTCATGTTGCAAGATAACTTTGCCATGTCTTTGAGCACATTCCAGCGGTTTTTCGATCAACGCATGCTTCAAATGGATAATTTCGGTAGCGATTTTTATTCACTTCTTATTCACTGGTACAACCAAACACAGAACATCGTCTTACGTCAAAGGGATTTGGCTTTCTAGTCGACTGGCTTTCCGGTCGACTTCACTAGGTGAAAATTATGGTTTTTCTCACTTTGGATTCTCAAAAAAAAATATTTTTCTTCTCTCGTAACAATTCGATGTGAAAAATATTTTCTTTGGAACCTTTGAAGCCTTTTAATAACAGTTTTTCGATTTGGAATTTGTCTAATCGTTCAGTTTGTGTGGCACTCATTTCCCATACTTCATGGATTTTCAACGTTGGAAAATTACGTTTCAGGCCACATTAAGTGTTGGTACTAACTTGGATTGTGTCTTCATCCAATAACGTCTGCAATTCCTGGTCTTCGAACTTTTTCGCTACACCAGGATGTTCATTATCGATCAAATGGAAATCTTCTCTTTTTAAATTGACGAAATCATGTCTCACATGTTCTCATAACTGAAGCATGTTCATCATAAGTTTCTACCAGCAACCGATGTGCTGCAGCTGTTTTTGACGTTTGATTAAACAAAAAAAGTAACCAATGCGGCAAATGCTATTTACGTAGAACGAAACCGGATGTTTACTGAGATAAATAATTATGACGCTATCACTTTGTCGGAATGTGACTTGTGTATTTTTGAAGGTTCATATCAATAGAAAAAATTGACACATACCATAGTATTATCGATACCTCAGTCAAACCACCAAATTTCTACTTACATCTCTGATATGTTATAATTATAACATATTACGAACATACAATTATTGAAAATTTATTTTATATAAAATAATTACATAAAATCAAATATTTATATATCGTTATACATGTAACGTTCCTGTCCCCCTCGGGATAGCCTACGCGGTATTTTACCAGGATAGTTTGGGAGGGGAGGAAGTTTTTCAGGATCGGACGGCGGATCAGGAAAATAATTAGTCAAAAAACACAGTATATTTTATAACAGTAAAAATATGATTTTATTTGTTAAAAAGAATCAGCTCCTCTATTTACAGGATTCTGTAACAAATAAATAAAAACACAAAATAATTAATAAACGGTAATTTACAACTAGATCTATATATTTATTTAAACTAATTTCGCGCTATTTTCCGCGGTTTTTATAATATCCGACGCTAGTTACCGCACGGATACCCGGTATTATTTTCCACGCGGGGAAATTACAAGATGTGACAGGTTGATTTTAAATGGGATAAAACAAGGTAAACTTAACTCCGCTGGTCTTTTGAGAAGCACCTCGCAACCAGGGTCAAGAGTTAAGGGGAAAGTTGACTAGTTGGGATAAGTAAGCGGCTGGTCTTTTGTGGAGCGCCTCGCAACCAGGATCATGTTTACTTAGAAAAGGTAAAATTATTAGCCGTCTATCTTTTGAGGATTGCCTCGCAACAGAGATCAAGCTAATAATTTCGGAGTAAATAAGCAAGAAAAGGGATAAGTAATCGGCTGATCTTTTGAGAAGCGTCTCGCAACCAGGATCACGTTTACTTAGGAAAGGTAAAATTATTAGCCGTTTGTCTTTTGAGGAGCGCCTTGCAACAGAGATCAAGCTAATAATTTTGGACAGGATTTAAAGTAAGGATAATTTCGAGCTCTGGATAAGTTTTAGCTCTGAGAGGAGTTCGTGTGACTCGACTTTGGGGCAGTCGGTTCACCGGGCGAACTCCCGATTTTGCCTTTTGCAGGCCCTTTTATAATGAAATAATCGGATAATTCCATCGCCGCTCGTTTAATTTCAGACCAGGCGCCGAATTATATTAATAAACAATTATATTAATAAAAATAACAATAATTATTATAATAATAATAATTAATAATAATTATAATAATTATTGTTTACACCTTAGCATTTATATTTGCAGCCGCTGTGCTGCGTACAGTAACTGTATACATGTATACTAGTGTATACGTATATATACATGTATGTATATACATATATACATACATATATAAATTTATAGTTTAATTTAATTATTTGAATTAAATACAGCGCGCGAATTCGCTTTCGAATACCCGCTATATATACTACAATGCGCGCGCCAGTATAAGGCTTGCGCGTTCGCCTACCGCAGAATTCGCTGCTGGCGCGTGCCGTTCAACGAGAGTGTACGGTAGTGAGTGTGCAGCCCGTATTAGAGGGGATAGTGGTCGCCGGTTTAATACATTGAACGCGCTCTCTCTTGCCGCGCGCAGTGTATCCCCTCTACGGTATACTTCAAGCTTAGTAGTAGAGAGAGACTAGATATTTCGTTCTCTCTCTACCTTCTACCTTCTTCACTAGTCGTCGCGACTTTTGCCGGTTTTCAGTATATTTACGGCGTGTTATTAAATATATTATGAAATAATTTTTATTTACGTATACAGTATTTAATAAATTATTGATCTGTTATACATCTAACTTCGTAGACGTATATAGGTACGTCCACGAAAACAGATGTAATAACAGTTTTACTTTTTGTGTATGCGCGGTATATCTGTGAATTGAATTTTCTGTTTTGCTCGAACGAATTTATGCGGCCATGTTTTTGGCCGTCGCATACATAATAAATAGAATAGTGAATTTTTACATAATTTTTTAATGGATAACTACAAATAAAAATTTTACATATAGAATATTTACCATTTTTCTTTTCATTGATTATTTTTGTATTATTCCACCCACCAAGTTATACGTATTATAGTAATATATCTGTAGTATCACAATTAAAATATAATTTCTGTAGTAATTTAAAACATTCTGTATTATATCTGTGTAATATTGCTGAAATATTATATTATTAAAACCTGATGAAACCTTTTATTTACATAACTATAATTGCTATGAAATAAGACAGAAATATGTCATATGACGTGATATATTACGGACATATCTCTGAAAGATTATTATTTTTTTCATGTTATTTAACGTCGCTCTATTGATGCTACCAAATACCGGTGCTAATCAACGATGTATTTGTATACAAAGCACATGCCAATTATTACTGTTAGATTATTATAGCCTTCTATAAATAATAAAACAAAAAATACTTGAAACTAAATATTGGACCGTACTGTAAAAGGATGTAAACATATGAGTCCACTGGGTCTTATTACGATCTGCCTCTTTGCTGCCCTGCGTGGCAAATAATTTATGAGTTTATTATTTAGATGCCTGATGATTTTTTATAGGTTATAAACTTTTCACAAAGGCTTGCCGAGTTTTGAATTTCAAGTACTGTAGTTAGTCTTGCGTCGTCCTTTCGTTTGAACAGAAGTCTTTTCTTTGCTCGTTTGAAATAAAGTTTATGTCAAAAGATTATTTCGTATATCTTTATTTTAATATTCCACCTATATTACAGCCGTGCTTGTGTCAGTTGGTCGAGACAGGGGTTACTAGTTACTAGTCTTTCGCTCTAGCGATCGAGCCATCGTAGGACTCGAATATTACTATCATTCCTAAAACTTGAGCTTAATAAATATGGATTTCATAGAAAAAAATCTTAGAAAGATTTTTCGCTTACAAATCCTTTCTAAAAATGAGTGGAAAAAGATATGATTTTTTAACGCGCAATTTCTATTTTTTAATAGCTTTGACCACTTGTAAATTGGAAAATTCAAAATTCTACTTCCTTCTTAAATCTTAATTAGCTAGTTTAAATCATTTAAATCGAATTTTTTTTACATAAACGATAGTTTTAACAACAAAAGTTTAATATGATCATCCACCACTAAATAATGTTGCTTTTTGGTTTCTAAATATTTAAATCTACTTATTGATGTGTAAGCAAAAAGTATCATTTTGAAATTTCCACAAATGTTAATTAATTGCAATTTTACAGGTAATCCAAGTTTTTATTATTTATTATATTTTATCTAGAAAAGCTAAATTATAACAGTACTTGTGCCACCGTGGATGACGTCGCGTCTTTCCCCGCTCTCTGACGATGAGATACTTTGTGTTTTTTTGTTACACGCATTCGCAAATTGCACTTACATACTATATTGTAGACTCGTTTTGAATTCAACTCCTCCCCCCTTTTAAGATTTTTTTATAAATTCACGAAAAAAATCAGGCTAGTGTCAGACGACCTTTATTGACATTGTTATTTAAAACCTACCCATTACGATTTTGTCAAGATTGTGGTACCACATTTCCTTATTCTTCTCTATATGGAGTCGGCTATAGGCATATGACATTTTTCTATTATACTGAAATACTTACGTTGGTGGTGCATTACAATGTCAATGATTTGGTAATCTATCTCCCGCGTACGTTTTTTGCCTAGTCGGTTTGTTAAGTGCAGATTAGCTATTCCCTGTCTAAACAGGTTTATCAGCATGTTATTAGTTTTAGAGAAGTAGTTTAGTTCTACGTTCGTAAAGCAGTCGGAATCGTCGAAATACGAACTCTAAACGCTTGTGATGTGGAACATTATCACCGCGCATAGCGATTTCAATTAAGAAGTTTTAGCTCGCGGGCGGCCTTGGATGACCACGGTTGCAGAAATTGAAAACCTCTACGGTGCTATCACAGGGAAATACCACGGACAGTAGCTCGCCTATATGTACTTGTTGTTCTTAAAGAAGTTAATAATAGGCTTTCTGAATACTTTTTTGCAATTCACGGTTTTTAGTGTATAAATACTCCCTAAATATTCTTTCTCCAGGCTCCAGCCCTGAAATGACACTTATCTCGAATAATCACTAGTTCTCTAATTCCCTTGACATTAAATCATCGGTCAAAGATGTCTCGCATAGGTCCTTGACCTAGGCTGTTCACCTTAAAGGAATTCGCTATCAGTTTAATTACATCGACTGTTATGTTGACTGGGGTTAGATCGTGGAACTCAAGCGTGACCTTCATATCTGGATTGCGTTGACCTTGAATGCGCAATATCTTGATTACGGTTACAATTTCTATCTCTATTTCGTTGCTGCAGAATACGGCAGATCGAAAACGGAAACAGATAGCGTTCTTACATACGTAACTATGCGTATTTAATGGACTATCGTCCTATGTATACATATAAATAGATCTTGACATTAGCTAAAGAATCCGGATAATCTATTGCGCAATAGAACCACCGAAACCGTTCCGAATACAACAAATTTGTAAGAAAAGAGAAAAAAATTATCGTTAAATAATAGAAATTCAAAATAATTTTTAGCCGCTTGCTGATTTGGTGAATGAATCCAGACGTATTCACCACTGTAGGCTGCTGTGTCGCACCAAGGATTCGCACACATAATGTGAGCTCATGATCTGCAGGCTGTTTGATATTTTCACGCAAATCGTCGTCGTTCTATGTCAATGACAATCAAGGGACGACGGTAGAAACTGCAGTGGATGCGGCTTCCAATACAATGCTTTAAGCTACATTACGGCCTTATTTGACATGGCTTCCAACATTATTGTGCTCATCGATATATATCTCAGATCTTCTGATGGTTGCATGAGGTTTGGAAGTATGGCTTTTTTCCATGATAGCCCCAAAAAATGATGTATCTTCACTATCCAACAACTTTTCAAAGTGCGCATATCATTCGGCTACCGACACTTTTGCAATCGTGTATATTTTTTATTAAATTTAAGATGAAGTACACTGGAAGTAAGTCTGAATAATACAATAATAAATCTTAATTACTCTATAAATTATATTTAATGTCCAAGGGCAACTTCTATTTACCCTGGTCCTTGTAAGTTTTCTTGTATGCTGTCTTAATTCGATATCCTCCATCTCGAGGCATATTTATTATTGATGTCAATTTAATACCTTTTATCCCTTCTCTTACGATTTTATTAAACAAAATTTTCTATTATTATTTAAATAATAATAAATTCACAACGCTCCGAAACGAAAAAATATTTTTCAAACTATTGATCTCTTACAATTTCAGATTTTTAGAATTATGATTAACATTAATTATTTTTCTGATTGAATTATTTATAAAATTTACAATTTAATTAATGCGAAGTTATTTTTTATTTTAATTTTACATTATTTTGTCGTCAATTTTAGAATATTTTATGTTTATACATATTATACAGTATTTCGCTTATGCTAATTTACGGTATTAATTATTTATTTGTTAATGTATTGTTTTAAATCCTTTACATGGGTGTGTTATATTAGTTTCCTATCTGTTACTTTACAGGGAGGCAACTCCTTTACAATTTTCAAAAAATCGAATTTTTTTTTGCATAAAAAATTAGTTTATCCCTTCAAGAATATCGTGCAAAAGTTTCAAAATGAAATTCAAAGTCCTATGAGACCTACAGTCTATGAGAGTGACTCATTTCAGAGCGCACCGCCTGTGCTCGCTTGGAATACGGAGCGCTAGAGGCAGATCAACGCCTCTTTCGTAATCCCTTTTGTGTATGTCGGTCCTACCTTTAATTGTATTGGAGCAGATGTTTCAAGTGAAAAGACGGTTACAGAGCAGGTATATCAAAGTATACCGAATTATAGAAAATAAACGCTATGTCAGTTACTCAGTCAGTCTCGATCAAACGTTTGGTGCATACAGTTAAATTTTCAGAGCCAAAATGTCAAGTTATCCGAAAGGAGAGAAAACCAGCACTTCCCAAGCATAAAATCCTCCAAAAAAATGTTTTCACGGCAACCAATTTACGGCTACAGACGAGGAGAGACCAGAAACCAGTGCGAGTGTAACTGAAGAACCGGCGCATCAATGTGTCGAAAAAAGCCCGACTAGCCCAAAAGCAACAAGGTCTTCAAGAAAATGCCTTATTTGATGAAGCTGAAGGAATATTCTATGCGCATTTAAACACGTTTAAAAACTTTAAACGCGTTTTTCTAAAAACTACATTTTTGAATTGGCGTAAGTCCTCATTTAAAAACTAAACGACAGAAATTGCTCAAACTTTTCACAAAGTTATTTTATAGTATTGTTGTCTATTTATACCTAAGGGTTTAAATGTTTCTTATTAAAAAAGTAATTTTTTAAACAAAAATATAACCAAAAACGGTGAAAAATTGTACTTTTTTAAAAACAGCATGTCGAATTTACAGTTTTGTACTTTTTTATGCATTTGTAGGTTAGCATAGAACAAAATTACACTACTAATCGAAAACTGTTTCTTTTTTTTCAGATCACTCAAAAATTTTGAAAAAATTACGCCAATTACAAGTTGGCTCGTCACGTTGCGAACTACAGCGCCGCATAGCCCTGCGATTTGTTTGTTTTTTTTTAATAAAAATTCAGTTGAAGTATATTAATAGTGTGTAAACATAATATTAAAATTTTGGAAATAATAAATGTTTTTGTCTCTTCAAAAAAAATTCTTAAAAACCCCATCATTTTTTCGTTTCTAAAGAAGTTGCCTCCCTTAAATTGAACATTACGGAGAAACTTGTTCCGATTACTTCAGATGGCCCATTGATTTTTTCGCAAAGTTTTACGCTCAGTTGGTTGGCCTCTTTCAAAAGTATATTTTGTAGATAAATCGTTGTATTTTTTCTGTCGATAGAAAGACTTTGCCGTTCTCATCTTTAAAATTTTAGCGCTTCTTGAATGTCGTATATTCGCTCTTTACATTTCGATTTCAATTGATGCCCTCCTGGTTGATGTAGGCTTCTTGGTGTGCTTAACTCTTTCGAAATTTAAATATGCTAACGTTAAACCAGTGCTGTCATGCATAGTTGTGTTATACGCAAAAAATTTTTGTACAAGTAATTATGCTTAATCATCGCTTTTATGGTACAATTTAGTCGTTCAACGGGACTACAGTGGGGTGAATATGGTGGCGTTGTTCTATGAATAATTTTTGAATTTTTGAAAAGTTTGATAAATTTATTTGAAATAAATTAGCGACAATTACCACTATCGTATGCGGGCATTCCAAACTTCATATAATCTCTTCTTGAATCGCCGGTGATGGTGACACTTGTTACTTTACGTAATGCTAATCGATTTTAAATTGCTAAAAAAACATAGTATTTCCATTATTTGAGCATCGACGAGGCCTTACTAAATCAACTGAAATCATCTCCCACGGTAGATCAACGTTTCTCACATGCATTTTTGCGACATGCACTAATAGATATACTTTATGTTGCTGGCAATTTCACCTGTCCGTACATACAAGGTAACATAATGAAAGGTGCCGGACCAATAGTCACATTTAGTTAATTTCCTAAATTCCTTCTAAATTCCCTGTAATTAGGTCATCATGATTTTCTTGTGCTATTTTGTTTTTTTTTCAGAATCTTAGGAAGATAATAAAGAATATCAGAAAGATATAATCTTCCATTTTCTATCCGATAATTCGAAAAATCTACCGTATTATTTTTGACGGGCTTAAAAGTTTTTTCATATTATTTATTTTTTGTTTTTGAAATCGGATTTATTTCGACTGGATTTGTAGAGAGCAATCTGCCACGTTATTTTCAGTGTTGGTTAGTATTTCATATAATAGATACAATTTATAATTCGATCGACTAGTTCAAGTGCACTCCGTGCTAACCATCTTGACGAATTATCAAGTTTGTTAGAGATTGGTGATCCGTGAGGACGCTAAACGAATAGCCTTCTAAATATTGAAGCATATTTTATATATTTTATATACTTTCCATATGCCGCACTGCACAGATAACCATTCTAATTTTGATACAGAATAATTTTTCTCTGTAGCGTTTAGTGTACGGCTTGCATAAGCAGTCAC
This sequence comes from Sycobia sp. Sy_11, assembly GCA_018907035.1. NCBI lineage: Eukaryota > Metazoa > Arthropoda > Insecta > Hymenoptera > Epichrysomallidae > Sycobia > Sycobia sp. Sy_11. The sequence continues at coordinate 555,386 of JACCIC010000205.1, forward strand.
ATACTTTCTATTGTTATTCAAATAGGCTCGCACCTGTTTGTAAAATACAGGACAAATTCCAATTTGGACAGGCCAATATTGGAGCTTCTATTAAGTTTTTCTTCAGTTCTTCAAATTATATTGTCTGATCACTTGTCGAAGTCTTCGAAAAAAAATTTTGCGTTGATTTATTACCGGCTTGACACAACCTAAAAGTACGTGGATTACTGCAGCCACGGTAAACAAAGTGTATTGAAAATTTTCGAATCTGAGCTTTTCTTCAACCGCAGTAATGTGGATCTGCTCATCGTAGTTTCTGAAATCGACAGGCTTATTGACAAAATGACTAGGATTACCCTTCGTAAAAGTCAATAATCGTTTTCATATGAATATTTCCTTTAACGTCTATTTTTAATTCGGTAAGCTCAGCTATAAGCTGTTGTGTGAAATTTTATAAATCCATAAAATCGCGCTCTTATATCGATTTACAATTTTTTTTTAAAATTATTTCTAATTTACGCAAACTTGTTTGCGACGTCTAATTGCTCTATATTACGAAAAATAAAATCTAAATCTTTTTATAAAAATTTAATGAATTTCAATAAAAATATCGTTTCTAGGTAACAAATTTTATAGAATAAAAACGAGAAAATATCGCTTTATTGGAATGTGATGTAACAGTTACGTGCTCGAGTGCTTGTTAATTCATGGCTCCGACTTGATTTGACTTCATCCATGACTCCTGGTCACTCAATACGTCACCTGGTTCTGTGATCTAATATATAGTTTTTAAATTTAAATCTGTCCACTGCACGTTACACACGGTTCAATACGCCATAGCCATTGATCGCTTAATATACGACCAAGTGTTATGACCGTGCACGATATTTTAAGAATTAAATTTAAAGAAAAATCTATTTAATTTCTCGCTCAACCTGGTAGAAATTGAAAAAATGATTTTAAATCCCCGTATATATTTCTTAGAGATTATTTGGATCTCATTAAAATAAATTAAACTATTTTGTTTCAGTAATAAACATACGAAAATAATTTATTTAATTAATAATGAACAAAAATATATAATAATTAAAATAAATCAAGACGAAGAACACACCGCTGGTTATTTGTTGTTTGAGGGTGAGTAGCTTTCCTGTAAAGTTTATATTTATTATTAAAAACGACGTAATTTGTGTCATATTATATAATGCATTATCTATAAAATTGGAGTCATACTTCTATCATAATAAGAATAAAACAATCAGGTTATAATTTAATAATTTTAAGGAAATTTAAGATTTTAAAATCAAGTTTTTTCTTTCGTAAAACCATAATACCTTACATTGTTTATTTTACATTTTTTGCTTGCTCTTTCTTAAAAAATTATAATATTGGGTGTACAAGCAAGATTCCTTTGTTTGTCAAAACATGGTATCACCAGCGGATTGCGGGTAGAAATGTCAGACCTCATGTGTTATATTTGTAGGCTGTGTATCTATGAACAACTTTGCAGCATTATATTTGAGAATTTCCTTCGATGTCCTTTATTTTATCGAGCAAAATTATGGTAAGTATCTGCCTACCACTTGTTTTGATCAATACAGAACGCTCTTACGAGAATAGGCTTCAGTTAAATAGAAAGAATCAAAAATTGGCTCGATATGTTCTTGGGTTCGAAAGATGAGAAAATTTTTTCTCGATGAGAAAAAGTTATAGCTTCCGATAGACGGTACTTTGAATAAAGAATATGTAACTATATTTTCATAATAAAATCTCACATTTTCGAGAAAAAAAACGTTAGAAACTTACTTGTACACCCACTATGAAATTTTCAGTTCCATTTACATAAGGACATTTTATAAGATACGATCATTAGGATTTTTCAAACTGATTGTTTCTTAAAATTTGGCTTTGAATAATGTACTGCGATATCAGTTTTGAACTAGTGGTGCAAACTTTTACTATAGCTATTTTTATTAAATTACTGGTACATAGAAGTAACTTGAATTTTTGGTTTATTATTTAAGTTTTCGTATCAGTATTATTACTATTTTTTTTATTAACGACATAACTAGTTATTATTTAATTAATTAAAATCTTAAACATTTTCTTTAAATTCTATCACCCTTGACCAGTTATTTCTTGGCACAATAACTTTATTTAATGCTCATGCTCCATATAAAACGAGCAACGAAGAATCAATGCCCTTCTTCATTCTGATTTGCGGTGTGATGATGTATAACGTCAAAAACCATAATCAAGTAGCATAACAGCAGCCTATCAATGCAATATAAAGCATACAGAAAAATATCCCGAGCTTCTGTAATAGTTTCATAGAAAAATAAAATACTAGTCAATTTGATTTCGGAAAAGAAAAACCATCCTTTCGAAAAATCGGATATAGTTGATTTTTGGATTAAAGGATTGGTTAACTGTCAACAAAAACTGTCAAGTCTGGTGAACACAATTCGGTTTAAAGAATTGGTTAGCTTTACAAAACTATCAAGTCTGATGAATACAAATAATCAAACTGTATAAATATTTGAATTATTAAATTGTAATTCAAATATTAGATTAGATATTACAAATACAGTTTGTAATTTGTGAATCTAAGTTGATTTAGTTTTGTAAGTCTGGTTTTTTATAAAGCAAAAGATTTAAAATTTTCTAAAGTTTAAAAATGTTAAACGTCATAAAATAATAAATTATGATATACGCTCTAATAGGTATAAAAATTTTAAGATATTATTTTATAATACATTTTGAAAGGAAATGTATACATAGACATAAATTTTACTGTGACTGCATCGCAAGCATTTCCAGTATTACAGTTATATAAGCCTGCTAATATTGTTTAGTGGTGAATTCAATCCATGGCGCGTTTTCAACTCGCAATAGCTATGGATACTTGAATTTGTTTCAGCCAGTTTGTATTTATTTTGTGCAAATTTCTTTTGCTTGTTAGGTTGTTTATTACGAGTCTTATTTAAAGTACACGTTTAGTTCAACTTAAATAGAATTAAAAAACAACATCATGGACGTTCAGCGATTAAAGATGATAACTCAAAAACGTATCTCCCTAAAATCCCAGCTTACAACGCTGCAAAACTTGATTGAGAATAATAAGCTCGATAGAGTAATTACGAACCTACATTTGAATCGTGTTAAATATTTATGGGAGAATTATGAAGAATTACATGATGAATTAGCTGCAAATCACCCCGATAATGAACGATTAGCGGAAATCGAGGAGATGAGAAATAAATATTACGCCTTACCGGTCAGAATAAATGGCATGGAAACTCCTAAAAGCTCACGATTGGATAATATAAACATTTCAACGGCTGCACCGGCAGATATTAGCAAAATTAAGAAATTGAAACTTCCCATTGCAGAGTTACCAAGATTTTCAGGCAATTTAAATAAATGGCTATCGTTTAAAAACACGTTTGAGACCATGATAGATAAGCGTGAAGATATTAACGCGTTACAGATATTCCTATATTTAAAGGATTCTCTAAAAGGAGAAGCACTCGCTAAATTATCAATTTTTTATGTCAGTGCAGAAAATTACCGCAACGCGTGGGATCTCTTGAAAACATCATATGAAAGAAAAGGGATTTTTATAGGTAAACATTTAGATGCAATTTTAGATATGCCAACGAGTATCAAGGCCAAAAGAAAGGAATTAATACAAATCGTAGACAACATGAAGCAGCGAGTGAGTGCGTTAGAATCATTAGGAATCACTATGGAAAAATCAATTTTAACACGCATGATGGAACGCGCTTTGCCGCCAGACATTCAAACAAAATGGAATGAAACTTTAAATCTAGATGAGTTTCCGGTCATCGAGAAGCTGTACGAATTTATAACGGAAACTGCGTACCGTATTTCCACCACGGCGCCAGATAATGATCAAAAACATGAATTGAAAAATATAAAATGACGGGTAGCAAACAAGGCTGACTGTTTCAATGTCCGATGTGTAAAAACCTTGGACATCAGCTATACCAATATAAACACCTCATAACATTTGACATCCCCAAAAGATGGGAGGAAGTTAAAAGCACAAAAACATGTAGGAAATGCCTGAGAGTTCACATTGGCACATGTTCTTACGGTGGTTGCCGAAAATGCAACAAATATCATAACGTGCTTCTTCACGAGGACCAGTCATTCAACCGAAAAAATTTCTTAAAAAAGAAAACTTTTTCAGGGCGGAGGAATCAGGATGTATCTGCAAAAGAAGAAACAAATACATGACTAGCATTTAATTCTGTAAACAAAGCAGTATGCTCTCAATTGATGATGAGCGCCGTTGTTAAAATAAGAGACGCGGCTGGAAATTTCAAAAGGGTAAAAGCACTGTTAGACACATGCGCAACAGCGCATTTTGTAACAGAAAAATTTGCTCGATTATTGAAGTTTCCAATAAGAAATTGTAGAGTTCCCATAGACGCCATCAATGGAATGCATACGCAATCAAAGGGCTTATTAGAATTTGATTTTTAATTCACTTCATAATGATTTTAAAAAGAAAGTGTCTTATCTGATAGTTCCCCAGATAGCCGAACAAGCGGCCCAAGAAGTTTTCCCTCACAGTATAATTGATATCCCTCACAACCTTAAACTTGCTGACCCGAGTTTTCACCTGCCTCGAACCGTAGATATGCTCATAGGTTCAGGCGCCACTTCGCCACTTTTATCTGTAGGACAACGGAAGTTATCAACTGATAACGCAGACCTATACCTGCAAAAGACCTAATTAGGATGGGTGATTGCTGGAGGAATTATACAGCAACAATGCTCTGTGCCAATTGACATTAGAACAGCAGATCGAAAGATTTTGGATCATTGATGACAACGGTACTCGCACGCCCAAAATGGTTGAAGAAGATGCATGTGAATTGCATTACAAAGAAAATACGGCACGTGACACAAGTGGGCGGTACATAGTTAGACTTGCCTTCAAAATAAGTAATCCCGAATTTGGAAATTCACGCGCGATAGCGTTAAGGAGGTTCTTTGGACTACAATGAAAACTTAGCGCGAATAAAGCTCTACGAGATGAATATAAGCGAATAATGCAAGAATATTTAGATTTAGGTAACCTTCGGTGTGTCTTCTGCTTCATTTCTATCGATTCGAACATTAACTCAGTTGGCTATGGATGAAGGAAAAAAACTATCCAATTGCGGCTAAAATAATCAAGCAAGATTTATACGTAGACGATTTCATTACCGGAGCCAATTCTCTAGAAGAGATTCTACAAATACGGGATCAAACCATCAAACTGTTGCAGAGAGGAGGGTTCAACATAAGGCTATGAGCATCAAATCATTCTCATGCTTTGGACAAGTTAATTGACTCATTAAAAGATCTGAATTTTATGACAGATAGCAAAGGCATTTTAAATACGCTGGGCAATTCATGGTGAGCCCAAGATGATACACTTTTGTACACTGTCAACACGTCGGCCAAAGCCGTTACGAAGCGTATAGTCTTGTCTGAGATAGCCAGAATATTCGACCCTTTAGAATTATTAGGACCTATCGTATTTTACGCGAAGGTTTTAATGCAGGAATGCTGGAAAGCAGGTGTGAATTGGGATGAATCGCTACCTGTGTCAATACATACTGCTTGGAAGGCATTCGCTGAACAATTGACGCTTATTGATAAACTGACGTTTCAGCGACATATTTTAGTGGAAAATCCCGTGCACATACAAATACAGGGATTTTGTGACGCAAGCAAGGCAGGATATGGAGCGTATCTCTACGTTAAATCTAAAGCGAGAAATGGAAGAACACAAGTAAGACTTCTATGCACTAAATCTCGGATAGCACCAATCAAAGAAATAACTATACCCAGATTAGAACTCTGCGGCGCGTTAACTCTGGCGTGATTATATAAAGAAGTTAGAGCAAGCATCGTTTTCATTCCGAACAACGTTGTTTTTTGGAGTGACTCAACTATAACCGGAAAATCTAAAAATATTTGAAGCAAACCGGGTAAAGGAAATAACTGAGATTTGCCCAGACATACAATGGCGACATGTGCGTACACAGTTTAACCCAGCAGATGCACTATCTCGTGGACAACTTCCTCGTGAATTTTTGAAAAACGATACATGGTTGCATGGGCCTGCATGGCTCAAGGAAGAAGAGAATGCATGGACGAATGAGATATTAGAAGTCATAGAACAATTACCAGGTCTAAAGAAAGCGACCTGTATGTTATTGAAAGCTGAACGTAAAGGATGTATATTTAATAAATTTTCATCATATACTCGCTTGAAACGTGTAATAGCCTTTTGTCTACGATTTCTTCCATCGGTAAGGAAAAGGGGACATTTATCGATTACCGAACTGGCTAAGGCGGAAACAACGATAATGAAAATCTTGCAACGCGAGCATTTTACAGCTGAATTAAAATACTTGCAGAAATCAAATAAAACTAAAGGATGTAGACTTGATACACTCAACCCTTTCATTGATAACCAAGATTTATTGCGTGTCGGGGGGAGGCTTAAAAATTCCGATTTAGAATTCGGACAAAAACACCCCATCTTGTTACCATCGCGTCAACACATGACTGACCTGACTATACGAGAAACCCACGAAAGGTTATATCATGCCGGTATCCAAGCAACTTTATCAAGTATTCGACAACGTTATTGGTTACTTGATGGAAAGAATCAAGTTAGAAAAATTATACGTGCATGTGTAAGGTGTATTCGTTTTAGAGCGAATCCTGTTACATACAAAATGGGTGACCTTCCTAAATCACGATTAGGAGCAGTATCACCATTTTATCACATGGGAGCAGACTTTTTTGGGCCTTTCCTTATCAAAGAAGGGAAATACCAAAATCGGAAAAGTATTAAAGCATATGGTTGCATCTTTGTATGTATGTCGACGAAAGCCGTGCATATTGAGATTGTTGGTGATTTGACAACGGATGGGTTTATAGCTGCTCTATGGCGCTTCATAAGTCATAGGGCTATATCATCAGATTTCTATACGGATAATGGAACAAATTTTGTAGGTGCTAATAATAAACTGCGTGAATTATATGCTTTAATGAACTCTGAGAAATTGAAAGATAGTGTACTTGGTTTCGCTACTATGAAGGGTATTAATTGGCATTTCAGCCCTCCGACATCCCCGCATTTTGGTGGAATTTGGGAGACTGCTGTCAAATCCTTTAAGCATCATTTTAAGCGCGTAGTCGGCGAACGCCTTTTTACATTTACATGCGATAGAAATTGAATCTATTTTAAACTCTAGACCTTTATGCCCTTTATCTGCAGACCCTAATGATTTATTAGCTCTAACCCCTGCTCATTTGTTGGTAGGACGACAATTTAACATGATTCCAGAGTCTAATGAATTAAATGTTTCAGAGAATCGGTTTTCTTCTTGGCGGATGATTACCAAGGCTCGGCAAGACTTCTGGCGGCGTTGGCACGTTGAGTATTTGCACGAGTTGCAAAAAAGGCAAAAATGGGCTAAAGATAGTCCGTCATTAAAGAGGGGTCCATTGTAGTGATAATAGACAAGAATCCACCCTGTATGCGCTAGCAGCTGGGGCGAATAACGGACGTTCATCCTGGTTCTGATGGTATTGTCCGTGTGGTAACACTGAGAACGGCCCATGGAACATTTAAAAGGAATGCTACTGCGTTATGCGAGCTATTGAACCCTTACGGCCACCGGCCGTGGGATATTTATTTATTAACATTCATATTATATCATAATACCCCCGGGGAGGGCCTACTTTAAGTAGTGTGGCCTCATTGATTTTATCCTTACCGTCTATGCGACACTAGGATAAGTTTTAATATAAGCGATAAAAACGCTAATTTATATGGCTAAATTGCTAATGTAAGAGTTTCAAGGTTTATGCAATGAATTGAAACTGCAACTATAATAAAATTATTTGTCAAATATAAATACAAATATAAAAAGCTGTAAATATTGATGTATGCTACATACCTATATATGTATGTATTGATTCATATCATTTGTTTTACCTTTCATATATCATTTCTTTCTTACAGGAACTATATTATGTAGCGATAAGTTTTCAATATTGTATCTACCATGTAATGTCAGAATGTCATTGTACATCCGTTAATGCATTACATTTATTTAATATGTACACTTTAATTGCGTTGATCTCTTTGTTCTCAACGGGGAGAGTATGTTTAGTGGTGAATTCAATCCATAGCGTCTATTTTGTAATATAATAAAGTACGGTTGTTTGTGCACGTATGTATGTGTATGTGCCGGCCGGTAATAGTAAGTATGAATCGTATGTGACAATGTGTGAGTCGATGCTCGCTTCTTTGCTTTCGCACATCGGCTCGCACGCAAAAATTAAGGAGCGTGCGACGGGTAGTGTGGCGTAGCGGCGGTCCACGTTATGTGCGACCTGAGATGAAAAAAAAAGAAGACTTCATTTGAGTTCGAGATTCCGTTCGAGTGATCTCGGCTTAAAATTAATCTCGTCGCGCTCTTCAATATTTTAAATTCTTATTTTCGAAATTAATTTCCAATATTCGAATTGATAACAATAAAGTTATTGTACATTCTTCTGGTGGGTGTTTTATGCCTACAGGCTTTCCCCCACCGTATGAGCCAATAAATTTACGTTTTGGCTCAAAGTGTTTATTATTTTTTAACGTCCTGCACCTCATCCTTAAACGAGAGAAAACCCTCCAAAGGGGAATTCTTCAATACATAGTATACAAATATATGTGCCATTTATCATAGGACCATGCTTATTTCACGGATTATATGAAAGAGCTATTTTTAAAAGTAATGAAGATTTATAGAATTAATTATAAAAAAATAAAGAAAATTACTAAAAAGAATCTTAAAAAGTTAACGAGAGTTATTTTTAAATGAAATACTATTTCTACAATTACTTATGAAAAAATTAAGCAAATTTTAACTGAAATCTTTGGGCAAAATACCAATAAATGTTTTACAACAGCAGAATACAAATAAATACAATGTAAAGCCAAAACTTCAGAACAGTTAGCAAAAAATATAATTTACACAAAAGACTTGTCTCTTGTACCAGCCGTTATGTAACGGAAGAAATTTGAAGTGCATGATATAAACAATTGGAATTTTTTAAAAATCTAGAATGATTAAATGTATTGTAGTTATTACGTTATTAACTGATGTCAACATGATACATTTCAAGATTTTATATGAAAGATTTCAATTTATCTCTTAGCCATGTACAAAAATTATAAATAAAGTAATTTAAGTATTTCTAATACTTAAATACTTACCCCCCGGTAGAAGGGCCCGGTCATAAGTTATATAGTTTAGAAATTGTTCTAAGAGGCGCTGTAACCTGATGTAACCTAAAATACAGGGGACCTGTACAGGCTCTGAATAGCCCCTTGCGTTTACTTGCCTATACAGGCCGACCAAGCATTCCCGAGCCGGAAGTTGCTGCCCGTTTTCAGTCAAACATGACTGTCTGAAATTCCACCTTTAAACTGATTTTTTAACATTGCGCGAAGCGTCGTCTGCATTTTGTTTTTTACTTACTCATAACAATTCCTTTATTGTTTATATTTAGATAATCTTATTGCAAGTTAATATTGATCACTGATATGATAATCAGGACTTATAAGTTTTTGTTTTATGTTATTGGTGTTACGCTTTGGAATTTTTTTTTATGTTTTTGTAATAAAAAGATATAAAATCTTACGTAGTGTATTTATCCCTATCATAAATGTAAACATAACCTTATACATTTTTGTACATAAAACTATTTTAAATATTAAATTCTATAAAAACTATATTTATTAAGAAGAGGCAATGTTAAAATGACCTCAAAAACCTCATTTATTACTCAAGAAGGGCCAGCAAATGCGCTAGCTCTAAATAAAGATGACTCACAGGTGGTGATAGCTGGTCGAAATGGTAAAGAAAATGTTTATAGAATGTTAATAAATGCAAAATATATGTATAATAATATGAAATTTTAATTTATTTTAGTTTTCAAAATCTTTACTTTATTGGAAGATAAGTTTGAAGAATTTTGTAATTTACGAGTAGGAAAAAATTTGAACTTAAATTTTTCTTGCAATGATGTAGCATGGAATCTCATCGAAGGTAAGTAATATGAATGACAATTTTATAATATTTATTTCATCTATTTATTAATTTTTTTTATTTAGATCATGTTCTGGCCACAGCAGCAACAAATGGTGCTGTTGTAGTGTGGAATTTAAATCGGCCATCACGCTCTAAGCAAGAGCATGTTTTTATTGATCATAAGCGAACTGTAAATAAAGTGAGTTTTCATATGTCAGAACCTATGTGGTTGATTTCAGGATCTCAAGATGGCACTATGAAATGTTTTGATCTTAGAATAAAAGAAGCTATAAGAACTTTTTATAGGTATTAATCTTAAGTTATTAAATTCTTTTAAAATACTATTATTTTTTAACTTAATTCTATTTATTTCAGCAATACAGAATCTGTTAGAGATGTTCAATTCTCACCTCACCAAGCACATACTTTTGCAGCAGTCTCTGAAAATGGACATGTTCAATTATGGGATTTGAGGCGTCCTGACAAATATTTTCAACATTTTACTGCACATAGTGGTCCTATTTTTGCATGTGATTGGCATCCTGAAAATACTTGGCTTGGAACAGCTTCAAGAGATAAAACTATAAAAGTATGGGATTTAACAGCCAAACCAATTTGTGAATATACTATCAATACAATTGCATCGGTTGGTCGAATAAAATGGAGACCACAACAAAAGTATCATATAGCAAGTTGTGCTCTTGTTGTAGACTGCAGTATTAATGTATGGGATATAAGAAGACCATACATTCCATTTGCGAGTTTTAATGAACACAAAGATGTTCCAACAGGAATAGCTTGGCGCGGAAATCCCGAATCATTTTTATCAACTAGTAGAGTGAGTAGCATGCAATTATCTATGTAAATTTGTTTCATGTAATTATTATTATTATTAAAATATTTATAAAATAGAATTTTACAATTTCTTTAATATTCATGTTTTATCTAAATGTTGATAATCTAATTTAGGATTGCACATTATTTCATCATGTTTTCAAAGATGCTACACGCCCGGCAAGTAAAGCAAATCCACAAGGCATTGCTTTAAATACCAAAGGAGACATAGTTTATGCATGCAAAGTTGCAGTTAATACTCCAACCAGTGTAGAGCAAATTACCAGTAGAATTATTAGGTAGGCATTATGAAAAATACATGTAACAAGTTTCATTAAGTTAAATTGGATTGTTTATTATGCTTTTGTTTATTACATTATTTTATATTAAAATTAATGTAGTATCTAATTTGTGTTATCAATTAATAGCTATTGTTAATTTTTTAAATATACTTATGCAGTTGTAATTTTGCATAAATTGTATTGGTATTGTATATTATTAGCAGAAAAACACCAGTGAGCAATGACACATTTTGTCAAGTTTCAAGTTGGTTACACAGATTTACATCACCAACTCCAGCTAGTAGCAAGGAACCAAAATGGTTTAAAATTTGTGCTGAAAATTATTTATTAAATGGTAGACTGAATGAAATCTGTGATCATAATTCTACTATTGCTAGTACTGCGGGTAGAAATGATGTAAGATACTCGATAAAATTTTTATTTCATTACAAATACTAAATATCAAGTCAATTTTAGGTCAGTACAATATGGAGCATAATTAAAACATGCTTTGAAAATCCATTGGGTAATGGCAATAATGCACCAAGACGTCCAGTATCTGAACAAGATGTAAATACATTAAATTTACCTTTGCAAATAGCTACTAGCAATGATCCATCTTTACAATCAACAGGTTAAAGTTACTAATAATAAATTAAAAATGATAATGTTGTTTGTATTAGGAACTAAATATACTCTTTAATTTAATTTAATTTGATATTTATAATACTTTTATAATACATAGTAATTTTGTGTAGGCTTTGAAAATGATGTTAAGTCACTGCAAGGTGAATCAGCACCTGGGATAGTGAGCGGTGGAGATGATGAAACTGAAACAGATGAGCCTCTTGAGACTCAACAATTTGTAGGACTTTTTTTATCTAGCTATAGAAGATCACTGCCAGATTATAAACGTCAACCAAAAGGTGACTTTTCTTTTGGTGAGGGAGAATTAGGACCATTGACTATCGAATACAACAGTGGGTTTATTGATAATATTATTAACAACGATAATGATTGGACACTGCCAAAGGAAGCTTTTCCCTTAAGACATGAAATTCAAAATAGATCACCCCCTCCTGAACAATTTCCAAATCATTCACCAGATATCAATGACGACGCACTCTCGGTAATGGTTGAAGATCAACCTTGTCAATTGATTGTTACGTCTATACCAAAACCAACGTTTTGGGATCCAACTACTCTTGTGGAAGATGTTCTTAGGCATCATGCAAATATTAAAGATATTCAAACAGCAACTTGTATTCTTTTAGCACTTGGTGATAGACGAAAAGATCTTAATATAGAAGTTGCACTACAAGAACATTGGCTTTTAGAGTACTTAGATATGCTGGGGAGATTCAAATTATATGAAGTCGCCACAAGAGTAAATAGCAAATGCATTATTTAATACTGATTAGAATAGAAATAATCTTTTAAACAAGTTCATATATATTCTTTCAATTCTTTTGTATTATATAACAGATTATTTTGTCTTATACAATATCTTTATATAGTAATTGATACAGTATATATATATATATATATATATATATATATATATATATATATATATATATATATATATATATTGTACAATAATATTTTCAAAATTGAGAGTCAATTAAACGATTATTTAAATAGTTTTAAAAAATTTTGATGATAAAAATTATTAAATGCAAGATACAATTTGGTTATAATTAAAAAAAATTCTAAAATGAACAGTGAAAACTGAAATAATAATATAAATATGATTCATACATTGAATCTTTTATACCTATATCAGGCATTATTCAATTTTTTTTAGATAATACAACTGGCTTGGATTCCATCAATATCTCAACTTAATCAACAATCTACTGTAATACATGCATGCTGTGCATCATGTACAAAACCTCTTCAAAGATCAGCTTGGTTATGTGACCGATGTCATTCTTCAAATCATGCACTCTGTTCTATTTGTCATCAGGTAAGATAAAATCAATATCAAATAATAATAAATAATAATTATGACCAGAGTCTTCATTAATTTCTGTAAACAGGTTGTTCGAGGAATTTATGCTTGGTGTCAAGGTTGCACACATGGTGGACATGTAAACCATATGAATGAATGGTTTAATACTAATAAACAATGTCCCACCGGTTGTGGTCATATGTGTGAATATATTTAAAGTAAATTTTCGCGAGTTTCAAGATACAATTCATAATCTAGTATGAGATGAGTGAATAATGCAACAAACGCTAATGGGTACAAAAATAAAATTCAAGTAACAAAAAGTTTAGAGATTTATACATTAATTTTGTTGTGCTCTGTTTCTGTGATCAATAATATAATGTATATAATATTAAAAAGAATCGTATTTAATAGTTATTACGTTTGAGTTATTTAAATAAGAAGAAGTAGTTTTATACAATATTATTTATTTAACTAAATATTATAGAGGGTGTTTGTGAATTAACATCAAGCTAATAAAATAATGCATTCCAAAGCAATTAGCAGTATAAAAGATTTTTTATACCATATGTAATGCAAAAGTTTTATACAAAATCTTTTACAGTAAGTAAACATTTTAGAAATAAACCACTTATACATCTAATTTGTAATTTTATTACTAGATGGTGCATTTGACAAAGCTGATTTGATTTCCGAATTTTAATAATGTAATAACAAATTAACTTGAAATAAACTGATACGATTTACGTATAATTCACAAAACATTTAAAAAGGCACAATTTGCAAGATTACAAAAATATAAAACACAATGATTATGGCGAGATCTGCTTTATGCAATTAGTGATTTAGCTATTATAACATAGCTCTACACCTTTAAAAATATGTACTTAAAGAATAGCTTCATCTGCTGATAATAATTATAACAGTAAATAACCACACCGCTTAATTATCAAGCCAAAACATTGATCAATGAAAAAATTTATATACGAGAAATTAGTAATAATAAGATGATTTTACATGACCTCACAGAGGCATGACTACTTAATATACTTAATGTTATTTTTATATAAGATATTTTTAATTTTCAGTCTGTGTATTTTATTACTCATATATCTTGTCTCACATGTTCAACTTTGTGAAAATATGTAACAACTGCGTTTTATTATTATTTTTGATTAATAATTTCTCATTACATGAGATGGAAATGCATATGAAAACGAAAATATTTACTTTTCAAAATTATAAAAAAGACTTATTAATACATTATGGTATAAGCATAAAAATAGGTGCTCAATTCTTAATCTTGCAAACAGATCTCATACCTTTTTATTTTATATGCCTAGGAACTTGTGAACAATAGAGACAATTATTATTTATATCTTTGAATATGAATTTTTGTTTGGAATTTATATATTAAGTTAAAAAAGCTTTCCAAACACAGACAGGTGAAATACACTAACATAAAATAATGAACTAAAATTTATTCTTAATAGAACTACTTTATTAAACTATATTAACATGTCTTTCAGTAACAAATAGGCTTAGATATTTTACAAATAACAAAATGAGATAAAAATTAAATAAATACAGATTGAAATAGAGCGATAAATTTTCTATAAAAATTATTTCTAATATTTTTATAACTCTGTCGAACGGCGAATATTTAAACAAAAAATTACGTATTACAAAAACATAAACCGCACGTAAACTAATAAATAATCAGAAACTTTTATTGGTTTCAAATTTTTTTTATGATTTCACTTGTCTGTGTATAATGAATGAAATATGATTGTAGTCGCAATGAACGAGGATATCTATAAGTGTGAAATATTTTGATATTAACAAAAGCTACCGGTAATGAAATATTTGTATGTCAAATCGTGCGTTGAATATCACGGTCCCGTCGATTAAGATGACTGCGTGCCTCTATACAAGCACTTCTGTTGTTCGTCGAGCCCGACTATATGTTCGTTAGAGAACGATGCAACAATTAGCTTTCTTCTTGCGTTCTCCTGCCTCTCCTTGGTTATCTTGGGCCTTACGAGCAGCGATCGCTCGCATAAGATCGAAAAATACCTATAAATTGTAATAGATTACTTTATTTTATAAGAAAATAATGAAAACATCAAAAGAATAATTATTATAAAAATTAAATTACTTATGTTTCAAATATTGGTTAACACATTATGTTAATAAAAAAATAACAGAAAACCAGCAATTTATTAAAAATAATGTTAAAAATATAAACAAATATTTCCATGGTTTTAAAAGTATAATGTAACTTTCACAAACTGACTATACTAAAAGTTATCTTGTAATATTGATTTTAAAGTAAAAGAATATGTGTAAAAATTATGGACGATAAAGAATAATTTTATAAATTTATAAAGAATTATATAAGTATTTTTTAATCCATTTCAAACTTTGATTTATTTTTGGTAGTATTAATATCAATGTAAATAGTTTAGTTTATCATTTTTATAAATAATAAATGAAACTTTTCTAACATAGAGATGAAACCAAATATAAGTCGTTTAAAAGCTACACAAGCAGTCCTATTTTTTTTAGATAAGACAAATATTCATTGTGTAAATAAAATATTTATTTTGGATACTTAAACATTGCATTTCTTTTGAAAATATTTGCATGCTAATTTTAGTTCTCCTGATAAAGCTGTGTAGTGTAAATGCAAAAACTATTTACTAATTTATATTGAAAAAGTGCATATAGCCAACCTATAGAATAATACACTTCTTTTTCTTCCTCTTTGCTCGGTCCTTGCTTCGGCCATTACTTGCTGACTTATCCTCAATCTTACGTGACCGTATTTCACGCATTAAATCGAAAAATACCTGAAAATGTGCAAGCGTTGCTTTTCAAGCATTTAACCAAGATGCTATAAAGAAATGCATAGCTGGTATGGTATAATTTAAGCATGCATTCGATCAATTCAAAAAGTAAATACAATTATTTTACTTCGCATGGAATACTTGTGAATTAATACTTCACAGTGCTTAAATAATAATAATAGAACTGCATATTTAAGTATTACATTTGCAAAACTTCAGCCATTATATAAAAACATGCAACAATCAGACAAACATTTTTCTAATAAAAAATAACATAATAAAAATATAATTTACAATGAATACCTTATCGACATTTTCTTTAGTTTTTGCACTCGTTTCTACATAAGGAACACCCCACTGCTGTGATCTAAGTTGTGCTTCATTCAAACTAACTTTCCGTTTTTCTTGAAGATCACTTTTGTTTCCCACCAGTAGAAAAGGAATGTTTTCATCATTTTTTACACGTAAAATTTGTTCTCTGTAATAATAAAATAAAATAATTTATAATAGTTTTCAAATTCTATGAATTAAAAAAATATATTAAATGATTTAATGTTTATATTTAACTAATACAATTCTGATTCTATAATGCCATATGTATTCAAACTGTTTTATAAAAAATTATTTGGTTTAATATATATTAGACAATTTCATCAAACATCTATAAAAATATTATATTGTATAAAAGTTTTTTTCAAATTTGAATCATTAATCAATACTATCAATTGACATAAAAAATGTTAACTTAGTTTTTTAAATAGATTTTCATAAATTATCACAATAATCTATATAAATTTAATCTTATTAATCTTTGAAAAATATAAGTTAGAATATTTTCAGATGGTGTAAATTAAGTACATTTAATAGAAACTCAAATGAATTAATATTTTTCTTTCCTGTTTTTTTTTTCTATTTGACTATTTGTTTATTTTTTATTAATGTTTATTAGTGAATATTTAACTATAAATTATTTTTAATAATATTTAAGTAATTTGAATTAATTTAAAACATGCACCTGAACTCTTGTGTAGCTTGAAAACTGTCATCTTCTGTTATAGAAAAAACACAAAGAAAACCTTCTCCACTACGAAAATAATTATCTCTTATAGCTGCATAATCTTCTTGACCAGCTGTATCTAATATATCTATCTGTACCTCCTCTCCATCAAGAACAACTTTTTTTCTATACGAGTCAGCTTTTGTTGGTTCATAATCTTGAATAAACTAAATATTTTTATATTATTATAAAAATTACTTTGTTTAAGATTAAATAATAATTTAATTAACAACCTCATCATACATAAACTGTAATGTTAAAGCTGATTTTCCAACACCTCCACTCCCAACCATAATCACTTTGTGCAGTGCTTGTGCAGCTCCGGGCTTTTTAGACATTATTGCTAGTCTGCTTGAATACAGCACAAAAGAATAAGTTATAATAATTATTAATTTAGATACAACAGAACAAAATCAGTTAAAATTATAAATGTAATTCTTCTGTTCCTGAGACTCTGAAATGAGAACAGAGAAGGCTGGGAAATTTACACAGGATATGGTAAGGTCTTTATCAGTGTGGGAGATCTCTACAGTATGTCGAACATAGAAAGTAAGCTACTTTTACACTACACATGAGTTTTATTCAACTAGACAGGAGGATTAAAAAATAAATAGCTATATTCTTATCAAAAATGTTAATTCTTCTTCAAAATGCTGTAAACAATAAAATTTCTTAACAGATTCTTCTTTAAAATTTTATTCAGTAATTTAGAATCAATTTCTTATTTGGACAAATAATAATTATTTAAAGCAACAGAAAAATAATAACAGTTAAAACACATGTGACTCTGCTGTCATAAATTCTTACGTTGTATACAGCGTTAGTCGATCAACAGAAAATTAGCAAAATCGTCGTCAAGAATTTCAACAATTTAATATTAGCTATATAGTATTTAGTATGTAAGAATGGAAGTTGGGCAAATCAAGGGCGTGTGCGCGAAGT
The DNA here is from genome assembly GCA_018907035.1 of Sycobia sp. Sy_11. Classification (NCBI taxonomy): domain Eukaryota; kingdom Metazoa; phylum Arthropoda; class Insecta; order Hymenoptera; family Epichrysomallidae; genus Sycobia; species Sycobia sp. Sy_11. Next base: position 573,406 of record JACCIC010000205.1, read on the forward strand.
CTATATGAATAATGGAATGGGGAAAAGGCGGTGCCGCGGCCGCCGAGGAACTGATGTATATATATATAGTCATACTTTTGCTTCATAGAGAGCCAGCTCAGCCATCAGTGGCGCTGAGTTACGCAGGCATGTGAAAGTGTACATACGTTGTATACGCATGCATATGAAAAGAGGGACGGAAATCCTATATACATATATGTAGAGTTATTCCAAGCAATGAGATCTTACAAAAAAAGAGAAACAGAAATATAGTCAACTGCAACAGGCCATATGTAACCTATGCAGCCTGTATTAGCACATATTTAAGAATTACCTACCTATATCGTGCCTCTGCCTTGTTATACACCTGACCGGCTCGCAGTCACGTTATATTTTTTTTATAGTTTTTGTTCTTTTTCCTCACGTATCTTTAACTTCAAGGGAATTCAGTATGTGCTATGCTTTATATTTTAATCTGCAAAGTTAAACTATTGATTTATATAATGTTTCAATGAGTAAGGAAACTAATATAAAAAATATATGTAACGTCAGAATGCGTAGGCTGATAATAGCGTATAAACACAGTATGTATATAATCTATATAAGAGAGAGAGAGAGAGAGAGAGAGAGAGAGAGAGAGAGAGAGAGAGAGAGAGAGAGAGAGAGAGAGAGAATGAGACAGGGAGAGATATGATCTGAATACTTACATGCGCGGTATATAGAGTAGATTATATATACATATAGGTATATAATTAGGTTATTACTATATATTTATATTTATATAATACTAAGAATATTAATCTCTCGTCTCTTCATTTCTTACAATGTGATATCTGAGCTCACGCGCGAATGGCACCGTACATCCCTCACATTGATACTACTGATGCACAATCGCAGCAACACCGCATCTGTCAAACTCACGATTGTAGTCGTACCGTGGTCGTGACAGTCGTTCATAGTTCCGGAAACTTTGTTGGTGGGATTAGACCATGATTAGACCCATCTGGACCTATGAATGAAGTTCTATTATTCTTCGTAAAAGATCCACTAGTTGGCGCAGCATTAGAAAAAGTGCTTTGTCACATGGTTAGAGAACCGTGAAATGGAGCGGTAAATGGAGTATAAATTCAATTTTATTTCAACTTTTATCAACTTATGTTAGCCATTTTAACCAAAATTAAACATTATTAATTGTTTAAGTTTAAAAATAATTTAACAACTTCGAATATCTTATGAAATTCTTTAATAAATCAATATTGTCTAGTATAATAAGAATATAATATTACATTACATAAATCATTAATTGTCATTTATTTATTTATTTGTTATTAACATGGCGGTGACTTAAGGTTAATTCTCACATTTCTGAAAAATAAAAATAATATTTACAAGGCTTAAAAATCAAAACAAGTTGGAAATGAATACAAAGAGTTATTAATTTTTTATTTTATTATAGTATATACTAAAAAACACAAATAATAACTCTTATAATATCTATTTGATTTGGGAGTCGCGCACTAACTATCTTAATAGAATTTTCACATTTTTTTGAAAATGTTCTTATTTATATTGATAAAACTTCGGATAGTTTATTCTTAGTATGAAATTTGATTACTGTTTACGTAAATATTTATCATCTGGTACTTAAAAACAAATTTTTTATTTTGGTGACTGTTGTACAAAGGTTGTTACAGAAAGGCCCAAAAAATTTGTACGTCAGTTTAAACTAATTTAAAATAACTACAGAATGACTTTTCGGTTTTAAATTAGCACAAATTATTGTTATATACGAGTCACAACCATAAAGATATTAGAGAGTGGTTACTTTTATTCGTTTACATCGGCGATTATTGAATGTGTGGTTGCTTAAAACATTTAAGGTAGTACGTTCCGCTCAGTCGTGTTCAATGAATTTTTTCATCCCAAACTATGGTACATCTGTTAGGGGTAAATGGCTTCATCACATTTTCAGTTGTCTTCCAATGACTTACTACCATATAACATTCCATTTACATACACGGGAATATAGATAAGGGTTCGGTGAAAAATGTAAACTAAAAGATCTGACAACATCGCATTTCGAAATCGAGCAAGGTTGACCATGCCAAAAATAATCGAGGATGTACGGTTTATTAGGGTACTTTATGACAGCTATTTAGAAGATGCAGTTTTGTCACTGTTATAAAGACTCTCTTCAAAATCATCGATCTATTAGTCAGGAAAAACTGTCAATTCTATTTTTTTTAACAAGCTAATCATATTGTAGTTTAGATAAACAACAATATATTTATATAAAACATTCGGAAACTCGACAGAACAGTTGTTGAAAAAATTGCAATTCCTTTCAAGTTCAACTTTATGATGAATTTTTTTTTGTGTAGCTGTCGGTTTTATTAATAAAACCCAAGCGGGTGAAATCTTACCCAAAAAGGACTCCGCCTGCAAAAAATGCTACTTGATGGCTGTATACATCGTTCGGCGTTGTCACGTAGTGAATCCCCTCGCCGGACGATTGTTGAAAATCATCAAAATTAACTTTGGTCAAATCTTATGGTATCTATTTTCCTTCTTTATGAATCTTTCCCATCGCATGTAAACGTTTGCCAACTGCTCTGTCACTAACTCCTATCTCATTAATGAGTTCTTTTTATGTTTTAGCTGAATCTTCGTTCAATAACGCTTGCAATTCACTATCTTCAAACTTGTTCGGTTGTCCAGAACGTTCTTTGTCATTAACATCAGTATCTCCACTTCTAAACTGCTGAAACCACTCTTTATATGTTGCAAGCCATGGAGTTTGCCATAACATTCTTGAAGTAATGGATAAGTTTCTACTACGCGACTTAAACACGTCTGATTGTAATGTCGAGGCAAGCGAGCGTAGTATCATTGTAACATCGCAGGTGAGTTTAAAGTGTCCAATCAATGTGCCCAATTGTAACCTCGAAATGAGCGTGTGAAACGATATATCGGCCGACGACGTTATAAGAGTGCACGTAGGTACCCTACTACGGAACCGAAGGAGAGCGTATAAAACGCGCGATGTAATTCACTGAGAAGGTGCAACGCGAGCCTCTGCAAAGCCACATAGTAGCAAATCCGCCTGCCATAGCGGCATAGTCTTGAAGACATACGTAAATATGTACTTCGCCCCTTATTTTATCTTGTTCAAGTCAGCGTCGGAGTTTAGTAGACGGAAAGGTAAGTGGAACAGAGAGAGAGAGAGAGAGAGAGAGAGAGAGAGAGAGAGAGAGAGAGAGAAAGAGAGAGAGAGAGAGACCCGTATCTATCGTCTATCACACATCTCTTTGCCTTCAGCTTTCACTTCAGAATTCGTCGAAAAAAGTCATTTTTTCGAATGAAGTGTTGTTTTTTCCTTAATCCGCTGAAGTTTTGTCAGTTTTGGTGAACGGTGCCCTCATGAAGTTGTGCCCGTCCACTATTACGTAGGCCCCCTAACTCTTTCTTTAGTAAAAAGTTTAACATCTGCGACGCTAATACTCATATGATAGAGAGCTTTCAGCAATATACTATACTGTACGCAGATTCTACTATTATCTGGAAGGTCGACACCTCGACGTAGTTACCAACCATAAGCGATTAGTGCACGCACTCGCACAGAGTCAGGACAAAGCACCGATTATCTGATGTATGTAACTGACCTATTTAGAACAACTTGACCTCAACATGACTCACATTACAGAGGCGGAGAACCTAGTCGTCGACGCGCTATCAAGAATAGACACCTTCCGCCCTCCCCCACATGTTTGACTAGGCCTACGCGGAAAACGCGACGGACGCACTATGCGCTAACGTTAGATTGAACGTAGAACCCTTTCGATTACCCGCACTATTCGACGCCAAACGTCTCGCTCAAGAGCAAGATGTAGACCCTGAGTTGGAGAGGATCTTACGCAACCGAACTCTCCCACTCAAATTAAAACAATTACTTTTTAACGATAATGAACTTGTACCGTTTTATTGCGACATATAGGGCAACACGATCCGACCTTATGTACCGGAGAGTCTGTGGGAAGACTTAATTTCTCTCTTTCACGAAAGCTCTCACCCCAACGCTAAGGTCACGGACCGGCTCATAACATAACAATAATTCTGGTCGAAAATGAGCAAAGACATAACCAGATGGTGCAAGCAATGCATCAAATGCCAGGCGTCCAAGGTGACTCGGCACAGTAAGACCGTTCCGAGGCACTTCGTTACTCCAGACAGCTGGCTCCAGCATGTCCACATCGACATTGTCGGATCTCTGCCAGAATCGGATGGGTACACTTACGTTCTCACAATAATCGACAGATACACCCGGTGATCTGAGGCCGTGCCGATGCAAGATATGTGCGCATGCACATTGCATCTATATTTTACGAAACTTAGTCAAATTCGGCTCACCAACTAGAGTGACTCTTCCTTCATCATTGAATTGTGTTCCTTGATCAGTATCAAGGAACACAATTCGAATCTCAACTTTTTAACGACTTCCTCGAATTCGTCGACTGCGAGAAAATTCGCACAACCGCATACCACCCTGCAGCTAACAGTATGGTGGAGCGTTGGAACCGGGATCTTAAGGCAGCACTCTTGTGACAGAGATAGCCCCGAGTGGCCACGCCTTCTACCAACCATCTTGCTCGGATTATGCTTACGAGTCACAGGAAGCTCAGAAGTAAGCCCAGCCTAATACTTATATGGTACACACCTGCGTATCCCTAGAGAATTTTACAACCACGAGGACATGGAATACAACGATGATGTTTCCTTGAGAGAGTTCAAAGAACTCATGCGCGAGGTTTGGCCGGTACCGGTAGAACATAAAAATAAACCAAAACCGTTTATGTTTAAGAACATGCCAAAGTATACCCGTCTTTTTACAACGTGGAGCTAAACGCACTCTTCTACACCGCCCCTATACAGGAACTCATCATATAATAGACCGTAGCCACGATGGCAAAACGTTATAAAAATAAATGGGACGCATATGTCGGTTAGTATAGAGCGCGTCAAGCCAGTGTTTTTCACGGAGAGCGATACTCAGTTTACAGCGAGAACCACAATTGCTGAAATTTGAAAGTCTCTCGATCTATTCCGGCGACATCGATAGAGAAAACTCTTTCGAGCACGTAGAAACCACCGCAGATGCCGAAAACTTTGACTCCGCGAGAGAACATTCGTGTTCATTTTCAGTCAACCATAGTCAGCCACGCGCGTCCCATCGATGACCCTTGTTCAGACTCGGATAGGGAGTGCGGCGATGTATCCATCCCGGAAATAACGCGACAAAGCATAGCTGTTAACGAACGACCCATCATGATTTACAGTCACACTAAGCACCGACCGAATATAATTAGAAAAAACACGTTGAAGCAATCACGCAGCCTGGCAGATTTACTGACGGTATGAATATATGATATTGAAGGAATAACGCAAAACATCTAATGTTTTGTTGAATAGGTACGAGAACCCCATCTTTTGTCTCCGACGTAAATCGAGGCGGAGCTCTGGCTTCTCGATGACTAGGAACGATCGTAGCCCCTCGGTCCAGCAAGAGATGACGTATTCTTGACGCGCATTTAAATCCTCGAATTTAGGACGTTGTTCCTGGCGAGATACGAATGTGAAGCATTAACAGTAACAAAATCCATGAAGAATAGCGTAGTTGGCGAAAGAAGCGACTGAAGTTACAATAGCCCGCGCCTTATCATAAAGGGAGAGTCGACTGTCAACGTCTTTCTGTTCAATATTCGTATTAGAGTTAGTCCACTTCGCGTCAGACGATTATAAGACTCGGATGGGTTTTCAAACAGAAATTGTCGAGTCAAGCTGCAGGATAAAAAAAACTTAACCCTGATGGGAAGTGACGCGCGACGATTTTACTTTAAAAGTATCGTAATTGAGAAGCCACGCGAACTACTTAATTCGGCAGTCGTCGCAGGTATCCTCCGCGTTCATGCTATTAGATCACTTTGTAGGCTCTTGCAATTGACAAGGATCAACCTCACGAGAGTGAATATAGCACCCTCAATTCTGACGATCCTGTCAGATATTAGGTTGTCAAATATCTCCCTTTCGCCTTTTTGTCTTATGAATTTCGCGGCTATGTACAAAGTGCTCAGAGCTCGTATCTGGCAATACTATATATCATTTGAAAGGTCTTGACAGAACGTACAAAACAACGCTGTGCATGATTAGTTTGAATATTGCGTTCAAAAGTTGTAGACGTGTAAACATGTAGCTCACTAACGCCGAAATTCGCGCTATTTTAAAGTTTTTCTTCGTTAAAGGTAAATCCGCTAGAGAAACGTTCCGTGAGATTAATGAAAACCACACCATAGATAAGCCAGCCGTCGGAAGACCTGTGACGACGAATACCGATCAATCATGGAATTTATCGAGTTAGACCAGCATGTGGCATCTCGTGACATCGCCTAGGAGATGAGAATTAGTCACCAAACCATTTTAAACCATCTGCACAAGGCTGGATACAAAAAAGCTTGATGTTTGGGTCTCGCATGATTTGACGCAAAAAAACCTTTTGGACCAAATCAACGCCTGCGATGTGCTGCTGAAACGGAACGAACTCGACCTATTTTTGAAGCGGATTGTGACTGGCTACGGAAATTGGATCACATACGACAATATCAAGCGAAAACGGTCGTGGTTCAAGACCGGTGAACCGTTCCAAACAGTGGCCAAGCTGGGATTGACGGCCAGGAAGGTTTTGCTGTGTGTTTGGTGGGATTGGAAGGGAATTATCCACTAAGAGCTGCTCCCATATGGCCAGGCGCTTAATTCTACCACCTACTATGAACAACTGGACGGCTTGAAGCAGGCTATCGACCAGAAGCGTCCACAATTGGCCAACAGGAAGGGTGTAGTGTTCCACCAGGACAACGCTAGACCACACGCTTCGTTGATGACTCGTCAGAAGCTACGGGAGTTCAGATGGGAGGTTTTATCGCATCCACCATATAGCCCGGACATAGCGCCAAGTGATTACCACCTGTTCTTAGACATGTCAAACGTCCTTAGTGGTGTAAAATTGGACTCAAAAGAGGCTTGTGAAAAGTGGCTGTCTGAGTTTTTCGCAAATAAGGAGAGGGGTTTCTACGAGAGGGGTATTAGGAAGTTGCCGTCTAGATGAAAACAGATTATTGATCAAAACGGCGCATATTTGAAGTAAATCCGACCACTGCAACACTTTTTATCAAGCATTGAATGATGAGCAAAAAAGCGGAAGGGAGATATTTGACGACCTAATATCTATAGCACAATAGAATTGTCCCTCGGACAAACTTGCGATATCCCAGACCGCCTTCTTAAAATAAACGATTTGTTGAGTCTAAGTATTAGAGGGACATTGTCAAAGAATATAGCTGCACCAAAAGTAGACTATTAGCTGATAATAACAGAAATAATAGAATATTTGATACCTGCTAAATGGATTTACGAATTTTCAGGTTGATTCTAATTTAGAATGAAAATATGGAGTTGGAACCGAGTTTTCAATAAAAATTAGGGTTTTCAAGTCCATTTTTAAGAAAAACAAAAAGCAATTAAGAAATGCTATAAAGGTTTTACATTCGTCATTAAATTTGTTTTTTAGAAAAAATTCTATTTTCCGAACCTTGTATCCCTATTTAGTTCAAGGGAATACCGCAGTAAAATCTGACCAACGTAATTTTGACGACGATGTTTGTTAATATAACAATTGCTACGAGTCAATAGTGAAAAACGGTATGGTTTAGCGACCTTACTGTAACGATAAACAATGATAAAGTATCTAATAGTTGTGGAAATAATAGAAATTACGACAGTATAGGATAAATTATGAAATTTGGCTTGATGCGGTGGAAATCGATAAAAACTTGCAGACCAGGTTTAGTTAAAGATAAATAATTGGATTCCTAATCGTCGAGTAGAAATTGATTGAACGCGCAGAACAGATACCTGTAAAGTACATGTACAGGTTATCCTCATAACGACAAAATTATGTAGCTACAAATATAGATCCTGTACATACGGACATACGGTACGTAGTACACTAGCTAGATTATCAAGTGACAATTGGTATAACTTGGTATAGAAAAAGTGGATATAGTTTATCTCTGTTATGAATGAGGTTATGAATATAATCTGATTTTCTTACACGGGTATAGAAAATTATAGCTATGTATATAAATGAAAAATATTTATGATATAAATAATATTTATACAAAAATTGTTTAAGACTAAATATTTTGATACCAGGTGTAGGATGTGACAAGATAAATTGAATTTCAAGTTTAAACTCTTCAGAATTTAAACATAATTTAATATAATTCAAATATCTTCACAAAAAATGCATAATGAAAAGTAAAATTTTAATTTTCACAAGCGTTTACTGTTTAAAAATTTATTGTCATACTTAATAGCTATATTCTATAAATAATAATAATTTCTTGTAAAATTGAAAGCCTAATTTATCTATTTGAAAATTCAAAAAGAATTTATAAAAAATATACATAAATAAATTGTCTTATATACAGCTCAATTTTTATTTAAAAAATATATAATGCGTTAGACATTAAATTACCATTTTAGTTTAATTTTTCAGAAAAAAGAAAATAATATGAAGATGCGCAGGGAAATAAGTAAAAATGACAAAACATAAAATAAAATATATATTATATATATTAATCAGTTACATTACTATGAGCACCTGCATTTAAATTATTATTAACTTCTTTGTATAATTTATTTATGTTTTTTATATTTATTTATGTTCAGTTTTACTTTTAGTTTTTCTTTCTTGAAATAATTAATTAATCTTAATTTCAAATTTGTATATTTATTAATTGTTAAGAAAATTATATAGTTGCATATTGCAACTATATTTAATTAGTTATATAGTTCAGAAATTACAGTAAGAGGCGCTGTAATCTAAAATGTATGTAACCACATAGGTCCCGATCACTTCTCGTTCCGTGCTTGTAAAGGGCAAATAATAAAATAACTCGATCGTTACCCTTATGGCGGGTAGAAAGGATAGGAAATTTCGTTGATTTTACATCGAAAAAGCTTATCAAAAACGACAGACGTGACTGCTTGGACATTCCTCAATAGTACTACGTGTAACAGAAAGAGAAAGCAAAAGCCAAAGCGACTAAGGGGAAGAAAAGAAGAAGTAGGGGAACAAAGATTTAACTCTCTCCTCTCTCCACGCTACTACGTACCCCCATTCTTGTTTCTTTAAATACATGCATCTGAACAAGCAACCACACAGGGTTTCCCCGCCTTGCGATTACGACCAATTCTGTCCCGAACTCCTGACATGTAATTAGACACGATTTCAGCAGAGTTTCCACTCCTCTCTACTCTCCATAGTTGCCCTAGTTACCCTGACCAATGCCTGAAAACAATCTCAGACTGCGTCTGCATGACATTATTTTTAGTTGTTGCATATCTTTTGCTTGCTTAAGCCAGGGTACGCGGCCTTATGACTGAGATTTTACTCCCTAAAAGTCAATTAAAACTAAATATTCTTATATAATTAAATTTTCTGATAAAATCATTTATATGTAATTATATAACATTTCTAAGCATTAGTATAAAAACAAGATATATTTATTATAGTATGTAAACTTATAAAATTTAGTGCAGGAAAGATATAAATAAAGAAAATATATTTTCTTTTCTTTGAATAATTTGTACAACGCGCGCGTGCTCGCTAACATACACAAGATTTTTTATTTGATTAAGAATTACTTGCATGTTTTGAGCTGTAAATGATTAAAGAATGTATTTATTTCTAAAATTAAATTATATATAAAATATTAAATAATGCTGTAAACTGTGGGCCTTTAAATTTTTAAATTGATATATTATTGTAATATATAATCTGTAGTTTTGAAGATACAGACTATATTAAATAAAACTATTAGAAATATGTATTACAGTTATGTAAAGATCTTACTTCATGTGTTGAAATAATTGATTATGTGTAGGAATGAAATAAGAGTAATATTAATAAAATAAAAAATTAAAAAACTAATATTTTTAACAATTATCTTAATTATAGAAAAACCAAAAAAAAAAAGAATTTAAGATATCATTTTTCTACAAATATTATTTCATAATTTAATGCTTTTTTCAGTATTTTTTAATACTTTATTATATATCTATGTATAATTCACGTAAGAATAGTATTTTTCAAATTCATCAATTAGTTTAGAAAGAAATGTTAGTTTTCAAGACTATAAATTGAGTATAATCTGTTCATTTTTATTTCATATTTACTTTCTTAAAAAAAATTGTAGTAATATAGATAATTAGTCATTTACAATTTCATAAATCAAAACTAAATTAATTTACACATAATTCATTCAATCACGCGTCCATAATTATAATTATAAGTTATAATAGTATACTAATTTAAAAAGTTTAAAACAAATACAAAATTATATGTCTGACACAGACAATTACCGAGATAGAATTTATCCTTAAGCTTTATAAAAAAGGATATGATATAAACTAAAGTGATATTTTTTTAATTTATATTTTTTAAGAATTCCTTATTCCGAGAGCTTGTTCCAACTCTGCTCTTTTTTGTTGTACTTTAGTGTAAAAGTATCGACACACGGCTTCTTGAGCCCACGGCTGATAATAAAATTCTGCTCTGCGTTCTTCTTCTGGATTTCCAACAACATCAGTCATTGTTTTTAGATCTCTTGTTTGTGATATGATCCATTTATTGATAAATTGTTGTGGATCTTTTGCAAAACTAAGGAAAAATTCTCGATTTGTTTTTAATTGATTTATGGTTTCCACTGTTTCATGAATTTTATTATCAAGGCTTTGAATCTCTTGTTGACTAGCTGTTGATAATAAGAAATTATTCATTTGCGTTTTTAATGTGTCATCAACTTCTACATCAATATCGTAGCAAGCTGTCTGTTTAGTCTCAGTACCTAAACATAATAGAATAATTAAAATATTGATAATAATTGGATCTATTATTGTACTAATTGAACTTAAATTTTATGGTTGAATTATTTTAAAAAATTGTATCATAAGAAACACTTTACTTTTATAAAAATTTTTAAAACCAACCTTCCACACTTATAACGTGATTAATAACAATAGGATCAGGGGGATGAAGAAGTGGATTCAAACGTTGAGGAATTTCGGCAAATTTCATCCTAGGGCATGCAAAGATTTGCTCTAAATACTTATCGCAATTTATATACTCTCGTTCATGACAATCTTGAAGTTTATGAGTTTTTATATATTGCCAAAGGGCTGAAATAATTACAGGCCTCGTTTGTGTATGTACACCTAATAAACGAGCTAATCTAGGATCAAGTTTAAACTAAAAAAAAAAAAAAAAAAAAAAAAAAAAAAAAAAAATTGTTAGTAAAGTATAAAAATATAGTAAAAGAACTTAATTATCTCAAATAAATCTCATGAGGATGAATTTTTTAAATACCTGCAGGGGTTGATAATCAAGAAGTAAAAGAATTGTGCAGCGAACATTTTTATCACCTGGTCTCTTAACTTGAAAGCCATCAGTTTCTTGTGTTGTTAAAGTACGATGCCATTCAACTAAATGATTATCTGGACCATATAAATCCTTATCCAATTCTATAACTAAACTTTTGAAAAATGATGAAAATTTCCTCTTTACCTAAAGTAAATAAGAAAATATTAATCTAAATGTTGTTTAAAAAATTTAAATTACTAATTGTTTCCAATTCCAAATTTAAAATAATAATCTAAATTCAATTTCTTACTTTAAAAAATTAAATTAATATAGTTATGTACGAACTAATTTATGTACCTTATTTGGATCATTTTTAGTATCATCTAAAAGTCTTCCTTCTACTCGTAGTTCCCATGAAGCTACTGAACCTTCCTCATTTTCTGTAGCTTCCTTTGCAGGATAAAATGTATTGGAAATAAAAATCCTTAATTTGCGTTTCTGTTTCATAGGACGCTTGAGAGCTTCTTGAATATCTAAACGCTTTCGCATGATTGTTGCATCTAATTTTCGTTCAAATGCAAGTAAATCCATGTAAGCTTGCGATTCTGGTACCAAGTCACGTACTTTTTGAGGCAAAATTTTGTCAGCTAATTTTTTCTTCTTTTTAGATGTAGAATGTGAAAAGTCACTGTTCCAAAAATACCTAGATAAGTTTTTACGAAAATAACGGAATTCAAAAATCAAAAGAAATTTTGAAGAATTTTGGTTGTGATGTTGGCCATGATGAGTTTAGTCTAGGTTCACTCCAAATTTTATGAAATTAAAGAAATTATAAAGTAACTTATTAAAATAAAATAAAAACATTTTTACTATTATTCCCGATAGTAGAAAAGATAAGGTTAAATATTTAAAAAAATGTAAATGAATGATAAAAATAACGTTTAAATTAAAATCTTACGGCTTCTGCTGTGACATAGGTAATCTTTGATCTGCGCTTCTTTTACCACCAGGAGGTGTTGACATAGGTCCTTGTCTCATATTTGTATATGGTTGATTTGGTCTCATTATACCTCCAGGACCAGGACCACCAGACCCCATCTGCGGTGGAGGTGTAAAACCTGATCTTTGTTGCATCTAAACATAAAAATATTTATACGCAATCAATATTAAATATTTTTCAAGAATAATCTTTGAATTGTACAATAATATATAATTAATTATTATAAAAATATAAAAACTTTATTCATTAAATTATAGGTCTATAAGTACAAATTATACAAAACATGAATTATAGTAAATTAAATTTTATGTTGTACCAATAATCTTATTCATAGATTTTTACATTTATATATTTCTGTTATTTTTCTTTCAATTTATAATGATGGTGATGCATTCAACTACTCCATTCATTTTTTCTAATTAAGTTTTCTTTTTAATTAATAAGGTTTTTTGATTTTACTTTATAAGATTTAAAATATACAACTAATAAAAAATTGGAAACAAATTTCTTTTCCTTTCGTTATTAGATTAGATTTTAACTGATGTAGTTAGCAACTTTTTTATATAATGTAAATAAAATTTAAATTTAATAAGCAGCATAAATAAAATTGTTAAAATAAATACAATGCAATGAACTCGTAACTTACGGGAAAATTAGGACTAGAATACTGTCTTAAATTCGGTGGCACCGATGGTGATGGATAACGTTGCGGTGGAGGGCCGTTGCTGGCCGCATTTGGAACGGGAAACCGTTGTGCCATTTTAATCGAATATCAAAATCACTGATGAAAGGTAGAACAATTCATTCAATCATTTGACAACGTTTTAGAATACTGATGAAACTGTAGGTAAATGCCGCCCAGTGGAAGTTGTTAGGCCAACTCTTTAAGGTTAGAAATTATAGAATACAATATTAGTGAAGCTGTGTTATCTTATAAATATATCGTAACGAATCAAACGGATCTAATGATAACAATATTATTCTATATAAGATGATGAATAATCAGTACCATACGATTTGCAACCTGTAAAGCTAAATCAAGCTGGAAAATATCTGGTTAACTTAACAGCTAAAGCCGAAGGCTAAAGCAGAGGCTGGCAGCAGAGATGCCAGGCGGTCAGGCGGTACCGACAACTCGGGCATGCGCGTTAGAGGCTTTACTCCTTGCGTTGATTAGCTGAAACTCGCGCGAGACCTTAAACTTATATGATATGTAATAAGACTGCTAAACATATAACTGCTAATATATACCTGTATTTGCGCGTGCTAAATATTTGTTTAACATTGTTGCTATTAAAAATTACTTAATAAATATTATTAATTATTAATATTATTATTGTTTATAAATATTAATGTAGAGTAATTATTTAACGTTCGCTCCAGGAATATATTTAGGTATCTTAAAATGATTACTGCTAACAATTGAAGTATTTAATAATATTTTATTTTTATTTTGTTAATAATTTGATAAATTTCTATCAAATCATAAATTATTATTCAACATTACAATAGTTCGCAGTCACCATTATAAGATACCCAAATTATTAATATTATGAATGCATATAAATATCTTTGTATAAGTTTCTATATATTTTTGCAAATATTATAAATAAAATATTTCCGTAATAATATTATTATTATTAACAATATCATTCATAATAAAAACTATTAATTATAAAATTAATATTTAATAATATTTATTAATTAATTTTTAATAGCAAAAATGTTAACAAATATTTAGCACGTGCAGATACAGCTATATATTAGCAGTTACTTGTTTATCAGTCTTATTGCATATCATGTAAGTTTAAAGCATTGTGCGAATTTCAGCCAGTCATCATAAGAGGAGTAAAGCTTCTAATCAGAGATAATAAGGATTATTATTATTATCTCTGGTATCACCTGGTATCACTATCTGGCCTTATCTTATAGTAGCTTATCGTGCTGCTTATAGATCATGCTTGGGCTGGTTTGGGTCAGATGTAGACCGATGTGCACAAAGCAGAACTAGGAGAACTAGACTGAACAAATTGAACAAAATATGCACCAGGTATATGCAGGTATATACATAGTGCAGATAGGTGCAGGTATATCTGCAGACGACACAAAGCCACAACTATAGTGATCGTCTAAGGAGTGATCGGACACTGATTTGTCTTTTTTGATTGGTTGTCTTAAATACACCAAACTCTGCCCACTTTCGGAAATTGAACAAAGATATGAAATATGAAAATACGATTTAAAAAGAGAGAGAGAGAGAGAGAGAGAGAGAGAGAGTGTGTGTGTGTGTGTACGCGCGTCCGTGCATTAGTGTGTGTTCATATGCGATTACGTGCGAGCGCATTCATGTGCGCATATGCGGCACGAAAGTGCATAGAGATTAGAGACAATGAACGTAGTGGGAGAATGGGGAATAAATTCAGGTGTATTATTATATGTATAAAAAGAAATATTTCTTAAAATAAAAGAATATCCATATTATTAATATTAAAAGAAAAACTTAATTGCGTTTTGAAGATTTTAAATACTAATTCAAATTTTGGCGCTAAAAGTTACATCCGCTTTGTGCAAAGTTTTGAGCAATATGGCGACAGTTTGCCCGATCGTTCTTTATCTAGAGCATCATAATATTAAACAAAGGTATCGATCAAATGAATAATTATAGTACACTCATATATAGGAGTTTATATAATCAGATACAATGTAGTACCACAGTATCAAAGACTGTACCTAATCATTTGTAAATTGAAATTGCATAAACAATTCGCTGTTTTAATGCGCTTGCGCGTAAGGATCATCCGATCAGCTGCTCGAAGAATCCACACTCTAATTGGTTATTTTTTAAAAGGAACGAGGTGGCTGGCGGAGGTCAAAAAAATAAATGTACAGTCCTTCCAAAATTTCAATAATGACGAAAATATTTTTCAATCAACAAGCGCATCAAGAGTCTACGACAATTATAAAGCAGTGGCCTAGACAAACTTCTCATAATGTCGTTACTTCTATAAAGTAAGCTGAAAATCCAGCAATGTAAAAAGAGGGAGAGGATGAGGTAGAAAGAGATAGAATTATATAGTTGAGTGGTATGACTGGTGTGTAAGGATGTTTTCGCCGTCGTCACTCGACCTCAACGTAATCTGCTAAACTCGTTCACTTCGCGAGATCAGTTTGTTGCTGTCATCGTTTGCATTATATTATGCAGTCTTTTTTAACTTATTTATATTTTTAGCACCTCTTAAGATTTCCCCTCTCTCTCCACCCATAAGTTAATTCCTGTTCAATAAATAATAATGAATTTCTATTGGAATATATCAGATTTACGACAGAACGCAAGAGATTTTTAATGATTTTATCACGTATCTGCTTCGCAGATTTGCTTTTTTACTATGTCGCGGAGTCGATTAGATGCAGTCTACAGAAGTATTCTGCTTACCAAATTCTTTACCAAGGGATGGGGCAGCCCTGATAATTTAAGAAGGTAAGTTTCTTTCCTTATTTGTTTAAATAATAGATTGTACAAACAGTATCAATTATTTTATTTTTACATCAACATTACTAGTATTTTATTAATGAAACAAGCATTGCTGTCCAAGCTTTTTGGAGAGAATTTGTTGTTTATTTATGAATGGACTATAAAATGACATATATGTGTCACTTTTATACTGCAATCAGTGACTTACATTGGTGCATATACAATATATTTTTATTTTATTATTTCTTGATTATAAAAGAAATGCTATTTTAACTGAATTAACCTTACAATTTAGAATATTCAAGTTCAGAAAAGTGGTTGCTAATCGAGAAGCTTGTTACAAACTCATACCTCAAAATTATCCAGTAACAATAACGAAAGTTAGTATAATTATTTATATTTATATAAAAGAATTATATTTTTAAAATATCAATACATAATTCAATTCTATATTTCAGGACGAAGAATGGTCAGATTGTCATATTGTAGAGGGACAATTTGAATCACCTTTCGAAAAAAATTTACCTGGTATTATGCCAGAAGAAACAAAAACTGCTTATTTTCAAATGATTTTACCTAAAAAGTGGAAATCAGACAAAATTAAACCAGTTTGTTTACATCTTGCAGGAACAGGAGATCATGTAAAAAGTTTTTCTTTAAATATATACAAATAAATATTTAAGAATTTTTTGTTAAATTAAGTTTAAAAAAATAAAACTATAAATATTAATTTTTATTATTAATATTGTTAAAATGAGTAATAATTCTCTTAGAGAATAATAAATAATTAATATCTATCATTAAGATTGACTAGTCAATATAAATAATAAAAAAGAATTTTCAATTTACCAAATTTATAAAACATTGATACTGTTATTTATAAAATAAACTAAAAATTAAATATCATTAATCTCATTTAAGTTGACTAGAATTTTATATTATATATAAATTTTAAGGATTAATTTAAAAGTGAAACAACAAATTGATCTATAAACTAAAAGATTACTTTTCTAGATAAGAATATAATTTAAAATAAAGTATGAATTGGGTTTATATTGTTGAAATATTTATATGTTCAAAATTCTTTTAATTTTATTTCTAGTATTTTTGGCGTAGAAGAAATTTGGTAGCTAAGCCTTTACTTAAAGAGTCAGGAATAGCATCTATTCTACTGGAAAATCCATTTTATGGACTAAGAAAGCCAAAAGATCAAATGTAAATAATTTTTTTTATTATTTTGAATTACTGTAATTGCAAATATTTCTAAGAACTCATTATTCTTTTATTTCAGACGTTCTTGTTTACATAATGTATCTGATATTTTTATTATGGGCGGATGCTTAATAATGGAGTCTATTGTATTACTTAATTGGTGTGAACAGCAAGGATATGCACCACTTGGTCTTACAGGACTATCAATGGGTGGACATGTTTGTATCTATAATTTTATTATTATATGGTAGATATACAGTTAAATTTTTTCGAAGAGATGTGAAATAGTATAAATATATATTCCTCTGCTACTTAATACTTTTGTATGTAAAATAACATTTTGTATCATTTTTCATATACATTTTAAATTGTTTATAAAACGAAAAAAGTAATTTTATTTTTTAAAACAAAAGCATCTTTTATGAAATTTTCATCTATGTTCTTTTTGTAATATTTGGAGAAAAAAACACTGTTAAAATTTAATCTCTTACAACAGCATCTCAAAGTTAAAATTTTTTTGAATTAATTATAATATTATAATTAATTATACCATTTTAAACAAAAATATTTTAAATAAAAACCAAAATCATTTAAATTGTTTATAAAACTTTATAAAAATAACATTAACATTTTTTTTAACATAAATGTAAATGAATATTTATATTTAAAAATAATGAAATAGCTTATTTCTTCTTATTGGTTTCAAGAACAGTATATAATGATTCAATCAAATATTTTAACCTACAGATGGCTTCTCTTGCAGCCACTAATTGGCCAAAACCAATACCATTAGTTCCTTGCCTTTCATGGTCAACTGCTTCTCCAGTATTTACTCAAGGAGTGATGAGTGCATCTATTAATTGGGCATTATTGGAATCCCAATATTTTGAAAATGAAGCTTATCAAAATGATTTAGCAAAAATGGTTAAAATTGTTAATCAAGATGTTAGTGTTTTAAGATAAATATCTAAATTATTTTTGCAGATACTAATTGCACTTAAAAAATATATTTATACATGCTTGTATTGAATATTTTAGGATGCATTTTTAGCAGGACAACATTTTGCTAAACATTTTCCTGCTAGTTTAAGACGATTTAATAAAGTTAAAAAAGAATCAGATGAAGATTTAAAAAAAAATCAAACAAAAAATGATAACAATGTCGTTGAAAACGAAAATGGAGTAGTAGATAATCAGCAGGTCGCAGAAGAAAAAGCAGCAGCAAGATTATTTCCATTAAATCTTATATCAAGTAAATTTAAAAATCCTCAACCTGATACATTAAAGGGTAAGATTTAAATTTGCGAAATTAAAAGGATTTCATCTTGTTCTGTCTCGCTTAATAATGTCATTTTACTTTTAATTTAGCATGCTAGCATGTAAAGTACTCTTGCTTTTGATTTAATCCAATATTCAATGCAAATTAAACTTCTGAAATCATGTTGATTATAAATTTGTGATATATATTTTAAATCAATCATTTTTTAAAATATACATTTCAATAATAGAGTACAAAAAATCATAAAATAATTTCAGTTTTTTAAATTTAATTATAATACTATTTAGTCCAATAATTTAAAAAGTTCCATAAGATTTGAAATGTTTAGATGAGTTTAATTATTTTTCTATAGTTTTCTCAAAAATGATAAGTACACAAAAAATTTTTAATATGTTTATGCTATTTCTATTGACTGATGGAGTAATGTTTCATCAATTGAAATAATTTAAAAATACCAAAAATAATGTTTTCTTTTAATGAAATATGTTTGAAACCATTGTAAGAGTTATAATTTTATTTGACTTTATTGGAATTATCAGATAAATAACTATATATATTATAAAATTTGATTGAAGTTGATAATGAATCACTGTACATGAACTTAAGAGGGGAAACCACATAAAGAGGCTGATTTTTATGATTTCTCATGATTTTTTTATACAAAAGAAAATATTTCAAATTTGCTTCAATTTTACAATATTTTAAATATTTCAAATAATTCAAAGTTTATAGATAAGTTGTTTCTAGTAAAGCTACAAATGAAAACTAAAAGCATCGTAGTAGTTTATCATCAGAATTATTCATTTATGGAATACGTAGAAGATTAAATCGAATGTAAATGATAATGCTAAAAATTGAATATCAAAAAAGTTTCGATTTTTAATATTTTAATAAATGTTTAACGATAAAAAAGAAATTTCAAATTGATAAATCTTTCCAAAACAAACATTTTTCAAATAACTTTTAATTTGTAATATTCATAATTAACAAAGAAGTAAATTTCAGAGAAATTTGTACGACAGCATCGAACTTACACTGAGCTGTCACTTTATAATAAACTCACAGCATTCAAAATAATGCAAATTTTGTTTGAAAAATTGGTTAAAAAAAAGTCTTAAGTTTTACGAGCGATCTAATCTGGTTTCATTTCTTAACAAAGAATTAATCAAATCTTCCTGATGAAATTGTAATTCAGCATGATACCAGTTGTAATCTAGAGAAATGAGAAAAAGCCTGGATTTTTTTGTGTCAGCGTCTATCGGCAAGCAATGTATCGTACTTTTGTCCAAGCATGCCAGTTAAAGAATCTATGTGTGATTGCTACGTTATTTTCCCGGGTATACAGGGGTCTGCCTATTGCCCGTGTCGAAACACCCACTATTTTCAGACGATAAATGGCGCGAACGCGAGGCGCTCCAGTTCATGAGGGGCATAATGGACGAGTGCACGCACCTACAGAATTTCGAAATGCCCGTGGATACCGAGCTCATAATCGCGGTGTGCGCGAGAGACGACGCCTATGTGCCAAGGGACGACTGCATTGGCCTGGAACAGATCTGGCCTGGCGCTGAGATTCGCTTTGTCGATGCTGGCCATGTATCTGCCTATCTGCTTTATCAAAAGCTGTTCAGGTAAATTAGTTTGCTTCACTATAAATAAAATGAACTTTCTTTAAAAGGAAACAAGTTTAACAAATTTTATTAATTGTTCAAGAACTGTATTAAACTTATATATAAATTTTTTTTCTTTAATTGATGATTAACACATATAATTCATTGAAAAAACGAAAAAGAATGTAAAAAATCTCAAAATTATTTCAGTTAAATTAAAAATTTTGTGCATTAATAAATATGTATAATTGTTTTTTTACAGATCTGCGATAGCAGAAGCTTTTGAGAGGTATTTAAAAAAATATCCTATTGACAAAAGTTGACATATACACAACTCTTTCTGAAATTTACCCTTTAAATGAATTTTTATCAAAATGGTCTTTTCAATGTTGCACTGCTCAACTCTGATCATATAAAATTAATTTTAAAATCAGTCAATAATCATGAACTGATATCTGTTAAGTAAAATTGACAGTGTCATCGTATGATACTGCCATGTGATAATTATGGGTTTTTACCTGTTACATTTGTACAAAACATTGTTATACACTGTAGAATCAAAGAGGAAAGACAGAGTTTTTATATGCAATTGTTATTTTATGATTGCCTATATATACAAAGTTATATGTATACACAAAATATACTTTATATTGACAAAAAAAATCGAATCTAAAACAATTATTACATTTTAACTACTTTTTTAAAATTGGGTTTGAAGCATGAGTTTTTTTTGAAAGTGCCAATTGAATAATTTCGATTTAGTTGATTGGAAATTTTATAAATAAAATATTGAATAAGCAATGAAAAGAAATAAATAAATATTAGTAAAATCAGGAACAATAAAAATAAATTTTAAAATTCGACAATAACAGTCAACCAAGAGTTGCAAGATAAATAATATTGACGATACGATACTCATGCATAATGAATGTTGTCACATGTTATATTTACACAAAAATATTGTTATTTATTGTAAAATTAAAAAGAAAAATTTTATATGCTATTATTTGGTGGTACTCTATATATGTAAATTTATATGTATACACAAACTTAATACTGTATTTACAAATAAACCTAATCATTTTGAGCTTCACAAACATTATTTAAAATATTTTCAGTATTCTTTCTTGTTATTTGCAATTTGAATGTTACTCCTTTTTAAACTTATAATGTAAATGTTTGTAATTATATTATTTAATTTAAAGATGCACGAAACATTAAATACATAATGAAAAGAAATAAATAAAATATTTCCATAAAAAATTATAAAGCTTGTATGATTTATTTAATTCCTATTAAAAATATTATTTTTTTCTTAATTTAGTATATGCAAAATTTACTATTTTGAAATTACTTTAAAGGGATCGCAAAGTCAATTTTTGCCGATCGAGAAAAAAATACTCTGTTTTCAATAATATATTCAAGCATTAAATTATTAAAAATTTTAATTAATCACGTCTTTTAATATCATCTATAGTACGTTACTGTGAAGTTTCAAACAGATTGGCCAAACCGTGTGGACACTTTCTACAATTTTATTTCTAATTTTTGGTTATAATTTTTTGAAAATGTTCCCATTAAAATAAGACGAGGCTGGGCTTGACGAATCAATTTGAAAGTTTGCAATAATGTAAAATAGACGTAAATAAATCGCACGATTAACTATAATTTGAAATAGTTTAATGTTTACATAAAAATCTTTAAAACAGGTCACCTTTTCCTCATTCGGTATAAAATTGTAATCGTCATCCCGTTAATTGAGATAATTCTAATTAGACTGTAGAAATTTTCAGAATTTATATTATATATCTTTAATTTTTATTTTGCTTTATTTAAGATCATACTCTGTCCTATAGAAGCATAAAAAATTATTTGCAATGAAAAATTATTTCTTTTTGGATAGTATTGTATTAAACTGGGAACCGGTTGCGGGAACCTATGGGGCGCATCAGTAATGTAATTTATATATCCATATATGTATAATACCATAGTATTATTTACAATAAGATATTACTTTATAAATTAATGCGTAGTGTGTAATTCGTGAGTATTGTTATAATAAAAAGTGTTCTTTTGAAATAGATATACGGTGTATTTAGAAAATCTTTTACGAGTAAATTTATTTGTAGAGCCACACGTGAAAATCGCTATGAATTCACTAATTACCGTTCAGAATACACTTATACATTAACGATGCCCCGTTAAGGCCTTTTCGAGTTTCGATTAATTATATATATATATATACACGTGCATTTCCCAAAAATTATCAAAACTATAATCCGATCTTACGTGCGCGATATGGGCAATCATTGAAAAACTATCGCGCTAGTGTTATTAAAGTAAGGTATATTATTGTGTCTTAGTTTTAATAAAAATGTAGGAAATTATATTTTTTTTCAGTTAAACAAAACGTTTTTACAGACGATCGGCACATGGTGTATTTCACTCTTTATATACATAACAAACATAAAGTTTAAATTTTTAATAGTGATTTTATATTATAATTTTATCCGTACATGCACCAAAATCATTTCATGTCAATTACTCAACTTATATTACTCAAAAAAGAGATAGTAATATTAAAAATTATTAATATTAAATTATAATATTAAATAGTACGGAGCATTGGTATTGATAATCTCAATAAATCCTTTCCTATATGACCGATATGTCGCTAAAAAGAACTTGACTTATATACATATTATAGATATTCTTTTCAAAGCAGAAAATTATTTTTCAGATTCGCAATTTGCAAAATTAAGATCGTTAAAAATGATCGATAAGTTACTTGAATCAGAGTGTGGTTTTTCGTAAAAACAATCTCCACAGATTTGAATATAGTATAAATGATTTCATCGTCAATCATAATCGATAATCAAAATCTTCGAAAATAGTTTTATAAGCCCCTTTAAAACTAAAACATTTTCGTTCGTCTGCATCTTCAAAAGTGATATAATGTTTCTATCAAAACAAGCACGTTTTCTCGAAACGAAATAGGTTTCTGCGAAAATGAATTTTCATGAAAGAGGGAGACATCCCCAATAACGAGGGCCCACTGGGCTCTAGTTAGTATAACCCCCTCCCCTCACTTTCTTGATGGGGGCCTACTCTAATAGATCAGGATCAGATCATGATCAGATCAGATGACGGTACGATGTTCCGAAAAAGATTATTTTTTAAAAAATTCCAAATCATAAGTTTAAAAATGAATACGTCAGTATGGAACTCGTTATTTTTTTAAGTTCATATAAACGCCACGAATTTTTTATCCGTTTTCGGATCAATTTCGCATTATGAATATAGATTATTTTCATTATCCTGAATTTTAAGGTACTTCCGTAGTGTTCACTATATAGCACCTCATAGCACTGTCTGATTCTGTCTCCCTTCTGTCTCCAGTCTCTTCAATCAGCTTCTACGTGGCTCCAACTCACCACTTAATGTTGTTGTTTAATCAAGATTAGCTAGAGGGAAGAGATAACATTAGACATAAGACATTAGCACACAGCACGTTGTACAACCGTACAAAATACAAAAAACACGAGCGCGCGCGCATCAGCCAAGTAGTTGTGCATGCGATATACGTGTGTATTATACATTATTTACTGATATCAGATTATATATTTGGTATTTGCCAAATTTTAAAATTTTCTTGAGTTGATACGACCTGATATAACGATCTTCTAATATTGGCTTACTTCGGACTTACACACATTATAATATTATTATTGACCTTATAATACTGACATTATAATATTATTGTGTCGATATATCATTTTCTTTCATACGTGTTCATTGAACATAAGCAAATACTTTGAAATTACTAATTTACTTGTGAATTTACTAATTAAAACAGGAATTTAGAGAAATATTAACTAAATTCTTGTTTATATATATATTCTAGACAGCTTGTTAGATTGTAATAAATAAGAAAAGAATGTGTCAACACAAAAGACCGGAAGCGAAGTTTTTCGGATTTGATTGGAGCGCTCTTATTTTCCATCTTTGTTTTTCTTATCGTGCCGCGCGGTCCCTGCGCATACGACAGCGAGGTAATAAAGTTCGTGTACTAAGTTACATATAAAGTCGCAGTGATATCAGGTGGTATTTGGTGCTATTGATAATAATAAATTTGAAGACTACCAGCAGAGATGCTACCAGAGCAGCAGCAGTGCAGTGTATAAAATCATACATGTTATAACTTATATAAGTTATAATAACATAATATACAACATGAACATAAGAATTGTAGATATGCATGGTATTATTGCACATAATATTTTTCGACTATGTTAGCTCAGTGTCCCGCGCGCACGGCATTTATATATTGTTTTCGATTGTCAACGAAGAATATTAGATAGCGATGGAAGATTACCCGGTCAGCATCAGCCGAGTCTACTTAGTCAACGCATGAAAAAAGAGGGGGAAAAATTATATACGGACCACATGGTTGAGCGTTGAACGTGTATATTTTTCGCGCTGCGCTTTCTTTGGTGCTAGATTAAAACATTTTTTTCTTCGATTCAACATATTTTCAAGATAGTGTATTCACCGGAAAATAAAATAAAAAATAATTATCCACGCACCGCATTGTATTGAACTGGATGAGTATTGAATTATCAAAAATGTTATACGGTTTACGTAATTCGCGGCTATTGCTGCTGCTGTTGCTACAGGCTACAATAGCTGTGTTCTAAAATGGATACGGAGAATTATTGACGAATGTTTTCCCTTATAATAATTGGTGGTTCCGAAAAAAATTGATGTGCCACAGCAGGTAACAATATGAGCTAATAAGGCGACTGCAGTTTCAACGAAGCACTGCTTTAGTTCTTAACAAAAATCAGTAATTAAGTAACGATTAACGAGTTTCGGCAGCAGCAATTTAACTTAGATCATCTGTATATAACATATATATATTTATATATACACGTGCCAAGAAAGGGCAAGCGCGCACACGACCGCGTAACGCACGTACACACGTATGCTATATACCAAATACGAGTATATAGTGGTTAGCGCTCGCATTTCGCGCATATACAAGCACACCGCACGCAACCTTCGCTGTTCGCTCTCCGCCGCGACGCCAGAGAGCATCGCCAGCGGCGCTAGCGCGGAGTTTGCCGTTTGCGTCGTCGTCTCGGTTGTCTTGCGGTGTGCTGTTGCTGTCGTGCGCAGTGTGCGGCGGCGGCGGTGTATTAAAACCGACAGCAACAGCAACGTGATATACACAAATATATATTTATATATATATATATATATATATATATATATATATATATATATAGATATATATAATTGAAGTGTGTGAAAAACACTCATTCCTGATACCCGGGGACACACTTGACGCCGACGAACATCACGTGTCCCCCCTCCGTACTATAAATATATAACAGCGAACGTTATCGACATCCTGGACCCCGTGTACGGTGCACACTGCACACTGTACGCGGTGCTTAAAACAGTGCGTGCGGATTATCCGGTGCGGCGGTACTCCCTCGCACAATTTTAATAAAAGGGGGGGTGGGGCTGAAGTCGGACGAATCGTCGAGTCAGCGGACATAACCCCTAAAAACGAGAGCAGAGAGCGCAACGTGCTCGGTGCACATCGTACAGCTTGCGGGGGCCGCGCGCGACCGGGCTCCTCGATATTATATGTGTATAAATATATATGTGTATATTACGAGGAAAGTGCGCGTGTGCAATTCGTAAAAAAAATATTAGGGGGAAGAGTTGAGCTGATGTTAATATAAGTCAAGTGGTGGAAAATATAAAGACTATAATAGTGTGCGAAACGTATGTGTAATTGAAGATCGAAAGTGAGCCGCGCGCGCGGGAGGGCCCGAAGTTTCTCGACATACATCAGACTGAGAGAGAGCACGTTTTTAGCCTCTCTGTAACCAGCATTATCGTGATATTTTCTTTTTCGTAACATCGGCGCGATTATTAACGCGCTCAACCACGAACGGAATTATGGACGCTAATAGTACGACGCGCTATTCCCGTTGAATAAGCCGCCGAAAGGTAAGAAAATCACTTATGACAGAGTGAGTGGGTACCGCACCACGAGGCGGCCGCACGCCGCTATTATATTACATATAGCTGATATAACCTCACTTTTTTCGCGTGTGCGCGACAAAAGGACGTTCGAGTTTTACATACTTTTATACACATCATGTGCGTAACCGTATGTAATGTTGCGATTAGGTGGGAGGAGGAAGAATAGTCGTGTAGAATATTTTTTGGAGACATACATTCATGTTAAGCCGAGATTGATACGAGTGAGTGAGTGAGTGTGAGAGAGAGAGAGAGAGAGAGAGAGAGAGAGAGAGAGAGGACGAGGACCTTTTTGGATCCTGCGATTATTACTCTCCCTCTACCTGCTCTCCTCGAGGTGGGATACATATATATTAGTTATATTGTCGCTATTGAGTGCGAGAGAGATAGTTTGTGCAAGAGCACAAAAATCAGATATAATACGGAACGTGCAAGAAAGGCAAAGAGATATCCTCAAAGATGGCGGCTAAGGTGGCAAGTAGCAGTAGCGTGCACCAGCAGGGCAGTAATGAGAGGGAAGAGGGCCCGGCCGGTATTTCATATGCAAGTGTACTCCATCAGAAATTAACAACTGAGACAACGACATCATCTACAACGGCCTTAGGTGGGTAAAAACTATTTTTTTATTTTATGTAGAAAATCTATTTCTACATAATTTCTTTTATATTTGTAATTAGAAATGGTTATACATGAAAAGTGAAGCAAACCGCTTTATTATCATTATTGAGGGTATTTAAATTCTTGATTTATATCTGTAGTAAATCCATTAAATATTTTTAGTTTTTTAGACTATGACATTTTCATAATAAAATTTATAATCAACTTCAATAATGACAATGAAGCTATAAGAATTATTTATTAAAATAAAGTTTTTACAATAAAAGTATTTTTTAAAGTTAATAAAATATTTTATATTAGAATAATATGTATTTTAGGCAAAATAAAGTATTTTTTAACACATACTTTATTTTTATTACAGGGTGTAATTAAATATACTCAATTTTTTTCATCAAAATTTTTTCTTCCTGAAATATATTTGTATAATATTAATGATATACAATTAATTTTATAAATAAATTTTGTTATATAAGTAGAATAAATTAATTTTTTATAATTATTGTAGTTTCATATTGTTATTGTCTTTTATTATAAAGATTTTTAAAATTTGGATTTCTATGAATAACAGATATGTAAATATTTTATTTAAAATTATGTAAATGAATTTATATTTAAATTACTTTATGTGTAATTATATATCTAAATGATTTCATTTATTAAGCTTAAAATTAGAGACTACATAAATTATTATTTCGTTTGTAAAGAAATTATGCTTTTTGTATAAATTGATTGTGTTGAAAATATTATTTAATTACAATGGTCAATATTCTTTTTGCATACATTTATGATTATTGTTTAAATATGGTATTGATCAAAACTTAATTGTAAAACATTTGTTTGATGAGACATTCAAGTGTTTTTAATCGAATTCTTTAGGTTGCTCCAAGGAAAACAACAAAGAAAACATTGGCGGTCAAGTAGCTGCTACACAAAATGTTTCTGACGTTAAAAACAAACAATTCAAACGAGCCACTCGGAGGTTTGAGAGTCAAAGAAATATACCCACAGAACGTAGATTGTACGGAAACTATGTACCGCACAATAATACTCCAGCTCCTATGGAAGCTGTAGTTGCTGTAAAAGCAACAAATATAAATTGTTCCAATGGAAACATTACAAGTACTAAGGAGGAAGTTGAAGAAGTTGTAAAGAATGGGGACATTAGTAGTGACGGAGAGTTTCAGACTGTTGCACCAAAGAGTGCAAGGCGAAAAGAAAAATTAAAAGAGCACAGAGAATATATAGAGTCACTACCATATCGCACCAAGGACAGACAAAGGTTACATGGTCGTAATGGAGATTGCCATGATAGGCCATTTAAAGAGAGAGAATATGTTTTTAATGCCAAAGATGCATCTAAAGACAAGGACAAGGAAAAAGAAAAAGATACCGAAGTTAGAATTGAGGAGCCTGAGCCTCAACCGGTTAAATATGTTGAAGCTCCCCTTCCTATTGTCAATCCTTGGATGAAAAGTAAAGTTAATACAGTACAAGCTCCTCCTCCTCCTCAGCCTCGCACAGTTCATGCTGCTCAAGTTATTACTGCTCCAGTAACTGCTGTTCCAGCTACTGCTCCAGTTACTGCTCCAATTCCTATTGTTCCAGAAAAGTCCATTGAAAAAGAAAAGAGAATTTTGCAGCCACAGCAGCAAAAGGTTAAAATTGGTAAGTTTTTTATTAACTATTAAATACATTGTTTTCCATGCATAATTTTTTTACTTTATGCTATATTTTCTTAGAATTTAGCTATTTGTATTTATTAATAATTAATATTGTGATCTGCTTGAGTTATTAATTTTTTACAATTTAAAAAACCATAAATATTCATCACCTAGTAATTAAAATATCTTTGACTTTTTATATTTTTGAATAACATCATTTAATTTTAATTGTTCATTTACATAATTTTATTATGTTTAACCTTTAGAGGGCCAGGATATGCCATTTGGCGTAAGGCGACTGTTCTCCAAACATTTAACATCAATTCAGACCTTTATCATATGCTTCAGATCACTATTCTATAGAAACAACCATCATTTTAAATTCTTCAAGGCCGCCCTCTAAAGGTTAATAATATTAAGTTAATAAGGAAAATAATGTTTTCTTATTTAAATAACTTGATTATTATAAATATTTGCGAGTTTATACAAAAAAATTTTATTGTTATAATCATGTGCTTAAAATTGAAAAATTTCTTTTAAATTTATTTACACATGCAATTTTGATTTTTAATTTGAACTAAATAATTATTTGTAAAGAAAATCTATTTCTTAAATTATGTTAAAATATCCTGACTTCGTGTTGATATTAAAAAATTAATACATGTATTGTTTTTATAACTCCAAAGTTTACATTATTGGAACACAACGAAATCTAAAAAGAATATATTATAAGTTTCAAGAATGTTTGATTATTTAAAAATGTTGTAGAAAAAATAAATAATTAATTATTACTAGATAAGCATGGAGGCTAACCACAGTAACGTGTCCAGAAATTAAAGTATTTTTTATTCAAATAACTCATACAAACATTGGATAGCTTCAATAGTAATTATAACAAAAGTAAAATGAGCGATGTATATTAAATTAATTATTTAAATAAATATATTTATACCAAGTTTATCTTGTTTAATGTGTAAAAATATGTTGCTTCATAACTAAATAGATTGAACTAAAAGTTTAGTTAATTTGATGATTCCTATCAGCTATTCTTAATTGTGTAAAATTATTCCGTTGTAATCCAGTGACTCAACTTCAAATTCATTTTTGGATTTTCTAGTCATAAACGTTTTTTTAATTATGACTGTACATGAATTTATTTAGCTATTAAAACTTAATCCATACACTGAATTAGAAAAAGTGTTTAAGTAAGTATAGCTTTTTGTCAATTTAATTGATGTTTTTTTTGTTTTAATATTATGGAATTCTTTTGTTGTTTCTTATAAATAATCATCTTTGTAATATCTAAATATATAAAAGCAATTTATGAGTTATATGAATATAAGTAAAGGAACATAACAAATAGATTGTTTAAATCTTATTAATTGAATGTTGTTTCTTTTTCTTTAACGGCTTTTTTAATAATTCAAGTAACAAAAAATAAATGGTTTTCTTATCTACCTCTTATTAAGCAAGGAACTATAATTGACTATTAATTTTTATATAATTTTATTTAAAGTTTTACTTTTAATTGGATAATGATAAATTTTATGAGCAGTTTTTATTAGTTGGTAAATTAAAACTTTAATTTTAAATTACATTCTAACATTTAGTGTAGCATGCACCATATCTATTTGAGATGAAATATGATTCTTATATAACATATGAAGATATTTTTAAAATTGTAAATAATTAAAGTTCACGTAAATTATATATAAATTATTACATTATATTCTATTTCCTATTATATAATATATGTGCATTAAATAATAAATCTGGACATATTGACTCAAATAAATAATTGATACCATTTTTAAACAATGATATATGACAAGCTATAAGAAAAGGTTATAATACTAGTAAATTTCAGTATGTTACTGGATCAAAATTAATATTATAATTCATTTTCGTAATTTAAAATAAACCAATTCAAAATGGTATCATTCATTAATATATGACAAAGCAAAATTTTTTACGTGTAGTGCCGAATTTGATTAGATATTTGAAGAAATATAATAGTATTGGCATGAATATATATATATATATATATATATATATATATATATATATATATATATATAATTCTTCTTTCTTACTAATAAAAGAAATACCGAGACTTACTAAAAAAAAGATATTCTACATCAGTATGTAAAAAAAATTAAAATAAATTTAAAATTCAAAAAAGTTTACGCCTGAAGTGGAACGAGTAAAAAAAAAACGAATTTTAGCTTTTGCTTTTTATATAATCGTAGTCGTTTGTTTTTGTACAAAACAAGCTAACCATGTCGCTGAATGAACTACCTGCATTTATTTAAATTCTAATCGTGTTTAATTTAATTTATTTACACGTTTGAGCAAAAATAAGTTTCGTATACGGTGCGAGTAGGTTAAATGCTTCCGGTTAAAAAACTTTACATTGTGGCAAAAATCTGAAATTAATTTTATTTTGTTATTGATATGATATCGATGTGTCCTTTTAAGACGACGCCCGAAACAAAATTACATTAATTATATATATATCGATTGTTGGTACCATTCTCAGTCAGAAGTCAGAACTACACCACATATTCGTGGAAAATTTATTTTTCAACATATTTATATCTGTTGTTAGCCAATAAAGATGGCCGTCGTGTAGTTTAACTCATCAACACCCAGATAAATATTAAGCGCAGTTTTTTTAATTAACGGTAACATAAGGAGTTGGCTGTAAATGCGCTTTTATTCTTTCTTCTTTGTTATACAGTTAAATTTCTCTCGCAGTCTTTGCTTGATTAATTAATTGCCTGAAACGCAATTTAATTAAGTAATTTATAATAATTTTATCGTAGTTTTTTTTAGATAAAATTATTAACTGTATTTTTCATTTTCAAAATTTTAATGATAAATTATCTTACTTTATATTAAAATGGAAATTATTGTATAATTGTTATTAAAAATATTTTAAAACTATCGTGAAATCTATATAAAGAATACTAATCATATTTAGTAAGGTGCTAGGAACTACATATCACATGGAGGAAGATTAAATTTAATCAGAAAATTTCGGCACAAAAAATTCTCAGATATATTATAATGTTCTTGTTTGATCTTAAAGCATTATCTTTTCTATTTTAAAACCAGAAAATATTCATTTTTATAAAAATTATTCGTTTTTCTTACAAATACTATAAAATTATCATTAATTTTTTTTTATTATAATCTATAAAAATGATCGATATCCATTTTTTTGCTTTTTTACGAGTTACCATTGTATCTTAAAATATATTATCAATTTTGATTTTAAATTTAGAAGTTTTGTAGTGGTAAAGGAAAAAACCAAATAGAGGGGGGGCAGTGTTAAAGATTATAAATAAATAGACGAGGACTGCCAAATAGTGAAAAGTGTACAATTGATCTGTCAACGATTTTGTGAAAATCGGCCAGAGCGACCACGCGCGCGCGCGCACACATACACGCGCGCCCGATAAAGAGGAATAAAACGCGAATGTAAACGTAAAGTAAAAAAGCGATCTTTTATGAGATATAAATTTTTATGAATTTAAATTTTCGTACAGAAGCTATAGCAGAACGAATCTGCGAAGAAGCCGGCACTATCGAGAGCAGGGGAGACGCGTGTAATAATTACAACAGAGAATGGTGAACGGGATAACCAGCGATAAAAATTATATTTCACTGTGCAGACAATATACATAAATCTGATTATGTATTATCAGTAAAAGTTATGCATTTGAGCCAACTAAGTTTTTATAATAATTATTTCAGAATTGTAAATCACGTTCGTTATTTTGTACATAGATATTTAACCTTTTTTATTTATATAATAATAATAATAATTATTACTATTATTATTATTATTATTACATTTGATAAGGGGTATTCAATAAGCTTATTATATCAGCAACCTTCTTATATTATAATATAATTATTTTTTTAACATTCAAGATTTTAGATTAATACTGTAATATTTATCAAAATTCTATACGTATAAAAATATTTTTAATAAATTTTAAATTAATAGGCTTTGCTTAGAACATTTCTTACGTCCTTAATATTTTTTACTTATTTAATTTTTTCAGTTACATTGATAAACTTCAAGATATAATAAGTTAAAATTAAAGGATAGTTAAAATGCTTCAATTATTCCGTTGTGACGGTGAAAAGATTTGACTATTCGGTCCGGGTAATCGAATTTGCAATGATCAGATACGTTTATAGAGTTATTTTATCATATGCTGGTCTTATGACAGATAATCGCCAAATAAAGTGTGTGTGTGTGTGTGTGTGTAGAAAATTTACACGAAAACGAGTCTTGGATATTGACAAAACGATTTATAAAAGAAAGTAAAAAAGATAGCATTTGTAAGAAAAGTTAATTCATTAAAGTAGAATAAGAATTTTAATGTTTTCCAAGTATGTTTGCCAATTATATTCGTAATAACTGCTTCCAAATACGTATATAAAAAAAACTACGTCAGGAAAGAATCAGGGAGTCATGCTTATAAAATTATGTTCAGAGATTTTTGTTGCGCTGGTTTAGTGCTATCAGATTCGGTTATTCTATTGACACACTAAAAAAATAATCTTCCATCTGCCAATCATTACAGTAATAATTCGATAAAAATAGCTTCACCAGAGTTTCAATTATCATTTGTCTCTGAATAATGACGATTGTCGGTAATAAATTTGAATTACACATTATTTCTTGTATACAAATGGATCAGGAGAAAAGGAGGAAGTAACGCCAGCATCTATGTTTACGAAGTTTTTTTTTTATATTAAGATAACATAAATTTCCGATTTTCCAAGGTGCTGCTTCCATTTACGTAAATTCCCTATATACTAATTTTCGAATAATGCCGACTTATATCACGCATCACAAATGGGTAAATTTTTTTTTTGTAACGTTATAAGAGCTGATGTGAAGTTAAAACACACATGCGCGCAGACACACACACACACACACACACACACACACACACACACACACACACACACACACACACACACCAAAATGTTCTTTACTCCATTAAAGCGCAAGGTAAATTTATCTATACAGTCGTACAATATTTAAATATGTCACGGTTTAGCGGAGCTGATAATTATTACAATTGCCATTGGGAGAGGTTGATGGGGGGGGGGGGGCTCAAAAATATTCTAGAGCTCAAATAATTTAACGTTGCGAGGTGATTCAAATGAATTCAATCGACACATACTTATATTTTTCTATATAAAATTATATTTAAAAAACAAGGTTTTTTTTATCAATTTGAACGACTATTCATTGCTTAGATGATGCAATATAAAAAATTATTTTTTCGAATTATCCAAAATCCAAAAAATACGTGATATTCTTACGAGATGCTATTCTATTTTTCATTTTTTTTTTTCAAATTAAATCAGACGTAAAAATGGTAAATATTTCATAGGATCAATGTTCGGGAATTTTCAACTTTCTGGACTTTAATATGAATTGGTAAAGCCTTATCAGCTCATGCATCAAGGTGAAATGAAAAAATGAACACCTTCAAATTCTCACCTATACACACATCTTTGCGCGCTTATCTAACATACACTTTTTTACACATTATTCGATGGATTTGATCCGGCAGTGGCGTGTGTTTGCCGCAAGCGCTCTGATTGCGCGCGCTTTTCCTTGAACTCGCGCCGACTAATTAATTTTTATAAAACCATATAATTTTCGAGTAAAAAAAATGATAAAAATTCTTCATAATCCCAAGCATGAAACATCGACATTTTATAAATTAATTTGGGAGTCGGTGCAGATAAAACTGCTGCACCTTGTTCATATCTATTCGCTTGCGCCTGCGCATGGAATACTCAAAAATACACGGCAAGTAAGTGCGACGACGCAACGGTTTAAAAAACCCATATCCGCCATAACGACAATACGGCCTGTGTTCTGCTCCTTTGCATAAAAAGAATAGACATAAAAAGCATAGAGACCGAGCATGGTGTGGTCTAGAAGTACGCCAAATTTTAGAAGGAGAGAAGAGATCGCTTTAGGAGAGGTACTTCTGTTTCTCTGCGTGTCTAAATAAATACTGGCGGGGATGGAAAAGGCGTGAAAGTGGGCCTACGGCTCCCCCTATGACTCCTCTATTCCCTTGTTCCCACCATTCTCCACGTATTGGTCGCAATTTTTTTTTTTTTTGCAACCCTGCGCGCGTACGTTCTTATAACTGTGCATGCTATCGTCTTTTACACAGGAATGATTAGAATACTCTCAGAGATGCGCTCAGAGTGTCGTAATACCGTGTATTATGACGATAAATAATTGTCGTAAGCATCGACGATGAAGAACGGCTATTTTGCGAGTCTTCCAACACGATAAATAAAGAGAAAGCTGTGAAAATAATGAAAAGTGCGGCTGTAAGTTTGAAATTCGATTTGAGACCGATTGATCAGGATCAGATTTTCCATTCTTATCTAAATGCGTCCTCTCTTCGACGTCCACTGTCTTAAACTAATTTTCACAATTTTCATTATATCCACAACTGTCGTGTGGGAATTCCACGCAAAATTATGATTTTTTTATTGTGAAAGAAAGTTCGCTTATAGTAATCGCTTTTCACTATTGAAGTGTACAAATTATAATGTGAAATTGTTTGTAATGCTGCGTGACGCTATGACGATCGGATTTTACTCCGACGTGTCCCCTTAAACTGTAACTTTTTGTACTAATTATATTTACTAATGTGCGACATAATGTTCGTCTCCTGGTTTGTAAACAGCAAGCGTTAATATATTTTTAACCAGTATCCATAAACATTGTTCGTATCATTATATTCGTTTTCTAGAAAAAAAAATTTCGCACGTTTTTAGTTCTTGAGCGCTTGGGGGGAGAAAAAACGATAGTAAAAAAACTATATAACCCTCGCTCTTCATCGAGTTCTTTGATAGAGGCATTAAAGTAAAAAAGAAAAGAGTTAGGTTTGAGCTCCCTCGTGAATAACGGCGCGCATTCTTTTTTTTTCCTCCATGATTATAATTCGCTTACGTGGCAGATGCGCTTATGTGGAGCATGCACAAACGATGAACGAAAGCGAATCTTTACATGATCAAAGAGCATCAGCAATAATCTGCGCCGGCATCAGCAGGTTGTGTGACTAATGCTAATGCGAGCGGCACAGGTCCCTCCTGCCTTCTTCTTTTTCTTCTTCTAATTCAATTGAAATGAAACGAAAAATTTTGCAACGAGATACATACGCGTTTATGAGCGTCTTGACCCAATCCTTGACCTCTCCAAAGGACAATTTTCAATTACTCATGTATATATCACATCAGGTATTCAGTAGTTGAATGTAGATTGATTTGATAATGCAGTACAACGTGCTTTTTTAGAGCATCGTTTCCAGGATGTGCCATACGGATGCTATCATATGCATCCGATATAGATTTCAACATTTTAACGAGGGAAAAATAATTAAATAAATTGGCCAGAGTCAGTGCAGAGAGAACTATGGGAGGAGGGTGGGAGGGAGAGAGAGAGAGAGAGAGAGAGAGAGAGAGAGAGAGAGAGAGAGAGAGACAGAAGGGGGAGAAAAACACGGAGCGAGGAGAGGATAGAGCACAGATTTATAAATAGAAATTACTTTCGGAAAGCGTCGGGAAAATTTCGTACGCTTGAGGTGAAGAGCCAAGAATATTTTCGAGCATGTAATTTATAATAAATGGTTATTGATTTATAGACCAAATTCATATGCACATTTGTATATTATTTTGATATTACGTCAACGAACTTCCCATTCGATACAATGTAAAAAGTTTTCTGTTTTGCAATAACGTTGCCCTAGAAAGGGAGTATTTTTACGGCAGTTCTCACTCTCTTTTATAAAATTATTTTTTTTTTACTTTAATTTTTAATATAAATTAAAAATTTCTAGATAAATATAAAACATAATAAATTTTTCTAATGCTTTTCAATAAATATTCCGTATTTCATTCAATATGTTGAAAAAATTGTTTGATACCATTGATCTTGAACGTTAACGAGTTCCGCGAGAATTAGTCTATTATAGCGAGTAACGAAGAGGTACGAATAAATTATGAAATACTCTTCATCATATACGGTCTTGGTGAGATTTGCCATTTTCCATTGGCTGAGAATGAAGTTTCTTTTCTTCGAAAGCGACCTTGCGATGTTAAGAAGGGGGGGGGGTCTTCCAATTTATAGACAAGAAGCCCGCAACACTGGTCGCTGACAACTGATTAAATAATCGTTTATGCGATTCCAATGGGTGCGGGATTTAACTTTAACGTTCTTTTATATATATATATAAAATGATTTGACGTAAATTTTCTTGCTGCAACCCTTAATGTAATTCGATAATGATTACAATGCATTTAAAGTTTGTTCTAACAGTAGAATAAGCAAAACACTCGTTTACTTATTTTGAAAACTATTAAAACAAATGAAGACGAGTGAAGATTATTTATTAATTAGTAAAATCATTTATAGCACTAAATATGAGAGACTTCAATAAGATTTTTTTTTTTTTTTTTTTCAAAAAAAATAATCGAGAATTTCAGGCGAGACGAGATAAATTTGTTACAAAATACCATTTTAAATATTTTGTTTGGTATAACATACGTGGACAAGTTGTCTTGTTTATGGATACTTAAATTTCTCTCTCTCTCTCTCTCTCTCTGTGTGCGCGTGCGCGTGCGCATGTGTGTGTGTGCGTGCGCGCGTGTGTATACACCGTGTGTATTATCTATTATATAAATAAATAGGCGAAAATCAAAGTCACAAAATACTACTTTTATTTCTACACATCCCATTAAGTTTCGGATCGTTAAATAAAACGGATTGGTGGCTTTGCTCTATAAGTTTATATATATATATATATATATATATATATATATATATATATATATATATGTGCACGCTGCTCGACGGAGGAATGCTGCAATACGCGCTCTCCATAGCCTCGTTACGATTTCTTCTTCTTCTTCTTCGATCCTATAAATGTGGATGTGTGCGTGCGTGCGTGCGAGCGCGCGCGTGCCCGTCGTGTATTTGTACGACGTGCAATAATTAAGCGCTTAACATTGGCCAATTATATCTCCCTCTCCTTCTCGCCCTCTTTATCTCTCTAACATATTCGTGCTAAATGCGAAGTCGAACGAATCGAGAAAAAAAAACACACACACACAAAAACCACCAAAAGTGACCGCATAAGTCTCTTAAGATCGTCTCAGGTCTACGATAATTCTGATTATCGGCCGCGACTCCCGATCTCGACATTCACGAAAATAGAGTAAGAGACAGAGATAGCTAGATCGGTCGACGGATACATAGATAGATAGAGAGAGGGGGGGGCGTAAACCAGTAGCCAATCGTGGTCGCAAGCCGTAGCGAACAAAAAATCCGCGAATGGGTCACAACTTTTACTTATGGACCGACTGCGCGATGGTATTTACGGTATTATAGTGTACAGTAGGCCGCCATCCGAGCTTGGCGCAAGGCCGCGTTAACGCGTTCGCGGTGTTTTTATGGCCGATGCGGCTCTCTATTACCTCCCTCTTGCCTCTTTCTGGGAGTCTTTGGGATTGAATCATTGGCGTAGCTCCTTTTTTATTTCTGTCTCTCTCGCTCTCTCTCTCTCTCTCTCTCTCTCTCTCTCTCTCTCTCTCTCTCTCCCCCCCCCCTTCTTAGACGCTTTTCGCGCAGTATGAAGTTTGTTTAGGTGCGAGCAGGCAAAAATGATAAAACGATTGATTGCTCTGTTTTCTGCTACATGTACTTTGTCGACAACTGGTAGCCGGGTTATTTTTTGTTTACGATCAATTTGATACGATTTTTTCAGTTTTTTTCTTTTTTCCTTTTCCTTTTCTTATTTAAATTAAAGTATATCGTGAATTGAAGTTCAAATGGTTTGAGACGCGTTTGCGGGAAATATGCCTATTTATTCTAAATCGGCTGAATTACGACTAAACTAAGAAACTATATAAATTTGCAAATATAAAATTTGAAAGATTTTATCTCTAATGAACAAGATCAATTTCAAATTTGATGGATCGTTAAGAAATAGCGAGTCCGGATGACCGAAATAATTTCAGAAATGGATAAATCAATGAATTATAGACAAACAAGTAACCATTAAAATATTTCGATTAATGAATACTTTTTGAATTATTTCGTGATTGAAAATGTTGGCTTTTTCACGCGACTAAAAGACTACGATGTTTTTCAATCCCGCGTGTTTCTCAGTTCGAATTCGTGCGTGTTTTCGAATTCATTAATGATATCAGTGATAAATACTTGAGATGCGACAATCGTGCGAGTAAGAAAAAAGGTAGGAGGCCTTTATTAAGTCTCAATGGAAACGAGGAAAACCTTCAGCAGATTTAATTTTCAACAAAAGAGAAATAGAGTCGGATGGCCTGAAAAAATTACTTGTCGGGTGGAAAATTTCATTATTTATCCCACAAAACGTTAAATAAAACGAATGATCAAAATATCTGAAAAGAGGATAGAGTTTGGCTGGATAATATGGTAAAATTGACTGATAATTATACAGAAATACAGAAAGTAATACTACAGAATCTCGTGGACTTGAAAAAAAAAAATGCATATTCAGTCCCCCTAACTAGTAGTATCCTCTTGACAATGAGAACTTAGAATTTGTATTTTTTAACAATGATTTATTTGTACAAAGCCAATTAGTTGTGAACGCCACATGTGTTCGTCAAGCTATTGATCTTTTTTCTTCTTATTTTTTATTGTCGAAATTCATTGATATTCTACTAATTTATTCTTGAGAACAGATAATACTATTGACAGATGACGTAGATTTCTTGGTACCAAAGCACGTTTTATATTTTAAAAAAAATATTAATTTTCTGTACAATGTTTTTTTTCATACACGATTGGAAATAGGTGCAGATTAAAAAAAACAGCTTCATCAGAATTAAATATAAATCGTAAATTCATTCTCTGGGTGTACTTTAAATAATAATTTTGTAATAGTTCACCCATTAAAATCTTGAAAATAAAAAATGTATGTGTGTGTGTGTGTATATATATATATATATATATATATATATATATATATATATATGCCAATTTCATCGAAACTGTATTATTTTACGCTTTCCTGTCATTGCGCCGCATACCAGAGCCTCCATGCTTTTGTTTGCTCTTTTTTTCTTCCTCGCTTTGCAAACCTCGCTTATTTCGCGCGGCGCGCGCCTACTTGCCGAACTATAATAATTCGTTGGACGCCCGACGGGGGAGGGGGAGGCGCGTACCCTCCCTCCCCCCCGACGTTTTTTCCTCATCGCAACGCCCGTCGGCTTCTTCCAAATGTTGTCTCCGCGCGTTCGGGCAAAGCGGCGAATATAATCTCTCCCTACTTTCGGGAGAAAGGAGAGATAGATCAAGAAGCCGGCAAAATAATTTGAAGGTCGACTCGTGTTCGAGCAGTCGCATATATTATGTACATGGAGCGCTTTCGTCGCCGCGATGCACGCCGGTTGCTTCATCCGAACCACGCCCCTCCCCCGTCCCCCCTTGCTCACGAACACGATTCGTATCACGTCGTCGCGAGCTACGTCGCCGCATCGTATTACGTGCGATATAAATTACAATCGTATAAGTGAACGATGTGTCTCTGAGAATGGGACCCAAAAAAAAAAAAAAAAAAAAGAAAACATACTTGTCAAATGATTTTGCAATGGACTAAACTAAAGTAATCCGTTCCTAATTGTAAAATAAATCATATTTTTTTAAGGGAAAAAAAAAGAAACCGCCGCATTTTCGCCTTATTTCGGAATGAATTAGACCATGAACTTTTAATTTATCTTTTTAAATTAGTTCGTGTTGTAACAAAATTCACTGTGTACGAATCCATGAAAAAGTCGCGTTAAAAATCTTCTAAATTCTTATTCACTTTTGCTCATGTTCTATCTCAATAAAGCGCACATGTACAAAATTAATCCGAGCAGATTTTGGAACGTAATTTTAAAATTTGACACGCTACGGAATAGCCGTTGATCGGTCGAAATTAATAAAAAGTCCATACAAAGCGATATAATTGCGCTTTTATAATAATATACTTGCAACAGCATTTAAAATAATTACTGGGATTAATAAAATACAATAATTCTTTCGGAATGATTAAAGTATATTTATATGCCATTAAAACGAAGGTTATTTTTGTGTACGTTCTCGCGCTTTGCTCTGGTCGTCGGGAGCAGCGCCGATATTTTTCGATTCTGTGATATTGGTTCGCGTGGTTTAATCGCGCCGATGCGATCGTTAGCGCTCCGTGGCGATTGGCGACGGTCCGGGGCGGGTTGTGGAGTGGGGGGGGGGGGACTAGCGAAACGGGGATGTGATTTGGCCGATGCGTCACAGTGGGTCGTAACGACGAGGTTACTTACTCCGTGTATCGGCGGCTCTCCAGAAATCGTGCCGAAGTAATCAAAATAAATTCTCGACCTTGAATTTGTCGATGGATTCGCAGTACTTGTTGATGAAAATTTTAAGGGGAGGGGGGGAAACTTTTCGTACTCGTGGGCTGTATTAAAATTTTGCGACTGAAGATTTACATATGTATACGTAAATGAAAATTTCAAGGACGGGGTCACGTATTCCAAGTCCTGGAAATCACAGATCTTAACAATATTTCAAAATAGAACCGGATAGAACGTCTGTACAGCCGTTCCTTCACTTGTCTCAAGATATTGATAATTTTAATTTTTCGAGAAAAATGTACTTGTATGAAAAGTTTGTTCCTCGAAAACAATTTTTTTCTATTATTAAAATTTATAAAAAATAAATTAAACTTGTCATTGATTGGACGTCATGGATAATGTATAAATTCTCAACCACGACAATTCAAAAAGAATAAAAAACATTTGCAGTTCAATTCATAGATTACAATTAATTATAATTAATTGTGAAATTGATCTTCTTGGACAAAATCTGTAAAAGCTTTTGCATACGGCAAGATTAATGTATTTAAACATCAGAATCTTTCGCTCTTTCGGAAACGGATGCTCGCAGAGACTCGTGGCGCTTAGGTTGCGGGCTTTGTAATCAGAATTCCAAGAGAAGAATTTACATTGAAATTGGCTAATGTATAGTTTAAATTGTAAATTATAGTTCACTTCAATAATTGTAAATTATATTTAATGGTTTAAGAATCAAATCAAATTATAACATGTTTTTACTGCTTGCCAATATAAAATTTGAAAAAGACGAAAAAAATATAAAAATATTTGAAGTTGTAGAATTAATTTAAATTTATCGTTATTTTAAACCATCCTGTGCAAAAGTCAAAGTGACCTGACAGTTTAATTGACAATTTAAATTGCTTAAAACTTAAATTTTAAGTATTTTTAAATACAATTTCTATCTTTACACACACACACACACACACACACACACACACGCGCGCGCGCGCGCATTATTTCATTTTATACACATTTTTTTATATTCATTTAATTTACTTTTTATATATTTAATAATAAAAATCTAATAGTTTTAGTGAAGCATAAAATGAACGATAAGTTTGAATAGGTTTAAATTCTACATTTAAGTACGTATTTTGCTCAAAACTCAAACTGTCGATATCACTGTGAAAGATTAGCTGTACCAACATGTGTAATTTCTGTTTATTAAATTTTTCGTGTAAAGAATTGATTATAGAATTGTAGATTTTCGCTCCTCGTATTTATTCAGTTCCTAATGAACGTTGCCTGTTATTTAATTAAGATCGCTAAGTAACCGAAAATTTCTGAAAATTCCTAAAAATTTCTTCGGCAGCTTAATAAAAAAAATTTTTTTTTTCGTATTCGTCCTTTCTTTTTCTATCTCTGGCGATAACAAAAGCAGTCGTCGCCTTTTTCCTATATTCGTTTGGCCGGCGAGCTTGATGCGAGCGCGCGGTCGATGATCGAGTATATGCAGTCGCGCGAGGCGCGTGCTCTAATCGCCAGGCGCTGGAAGGTGGGCAAGAGTGATTGTAGCGTGCGAAATAGGAAAATAAATTGCCTTTCGATCGCGCTGCACTAACTCGTCGAGGCTTTCATTATCATTGAGGATGTGTCGCTATTATATATATATATATATATATATATATATATATATATATATATATATATATATAGCCGGCGAGCTAAATTTTGAGAAGGAAAGTAAAGCCAGCGGCGCAAATATATAAGCACGGATAATGATTTAGTATTTAGAATGACGGAAAAATGTTGTGATATTTACGTATATTGTACCCGGAAGATGATTATTATTATTATTATTAGTATTATTGTTATTGTCATCGTTATTGTCATTATCGTTATTATTGTTATATAAAATCTTGACCTTTGCTATAAATTGTATATATTTATGTAAAAATATTTCTTTTTAATCTACTTGCGATTAAATGCTTTAGTAATGAATCATCCACTAGGAATTAAACTAAATGTGTGATTAATTAACCGTAAAAATGACTGTTGTTATTCGTCGATTTAAATATTGCTCTTTGATTACGTTTACGCTGAGCGAACTGTTTCGACGACGGAATAAACTGTTATGACATTGAGCCCGGAAATACGTGTGCGTTGGCTTATTTTTACTTAGATTCTATCTTGATATCGGCATTAAAAGATCGTCGTAAGGAACGGCCATCGAGCGTGAATTATCAAAAAAAAGTTGAGCGTGTTACTCATTCCGCTTTACCGGCCGCCCCCCCTCCCTCCCACCCGCGTACTCGAAGTTTCGGATTTTGTTTGTGCGTAGAGGCCGATGAAGCGGAAGTGAGAGACACGTAGCGCCGCTCAGCTGATAAAAAGTACCAGCTGTAGATACTTGCTTACCTTTGCAAAAATTTACTCTCACTTTTGCCCCCCCCCTCCCCTTGCTCTCCCCTTCTAATCACGAACGTGTTTGCATAATTTTCGATACATTTCAGTTGATATCCGCTCGATTATATAATTTTCATTTTTTCCCCTTCCTTTTTTTCATCTATATCCATGACGGATTTTTTTTTTTTTCATTATTTGGCCATCTACTTATAGTTAAGATAACGCAATTGACATCATTCTATAATAAATTCTTTTTGAATAATTTATTGTGCTTTAAAAATTTATTTAAATGTATAATTACTCGTATTTTTTTTCTCGTTAATGACTATTTTTTTTTTTTAAATATTATCATGACACAGCTCTGTATGCTTTACACTTGCGAAGCGGTGACTGTAGCTTAGAAACGAAATAAACAACTCTATATATACCTATACTTTTACTGGTAACACGAAGCCTATTGAAAGCAACGGGCTCTAACCGGAGCACCTGATCATTTGCATAAATAATGAATTGGAGCGAGGTATGACAAATAAAATTGTTTTTGCAGAGATATTCATTAGTTAATACCAAGACGAATGGTGTGCTTTACTGGGACATTAGCATATTAATTGTTAAATAATAACAATTACTCCAAAGTGAAAGAGAACAATGTATATTAAAAAATTAATTAGTTATAAATAAGAAAAATAATAAATAAAAAGACAGAAAATAAGATGGTGGAAGAATGTAAAGCTCTTGCTTTACAGTCGATATTCATTGGTATTGTTCGTAATGGTAGGGAACTGGAATTAGTCAGGTTAAACTGATTTGACATTATTTCCAAAAAATTATACCTATATATTACCAAAAACAAAAGAAGGAAAATTTATACATCTTTGTGCAGAAACTAATAATATTGAAATTGACCCAAAATCTGACGCCGACATTCACATCTTCTTTACGCGCCACGATAACGCGGACGCGTCGCAAAAACTTTTTTCAAGTTTATTTCAATATAATTCTAATGGCCGTTTTATAGCGATATAGTATCATTATGCGACCCAACACGCGCGACCAGTTAATGCACCTCGATTTAAGTACGGGTGGAGCGCCAGAACTGAAAGCACGAGCGGCCATTAATCGGAGGTGTGTTTGTCTGTAACGCGCCTTTGGCAGTGCAACGATATTTTATCGAAGTACAATAAATGGCTATTATATTTTATATTGGAGAAGACCAATT
Organism: Sycobia sp. Sy_11; assembly: GCA_018907035.1. Lineage (NCBI taxonomy): Eukaryota > Metazoa > Arthropoda > Insecta > Hymenoptera > Epichrysomallidae > Sycobia > Sycobia sp. Sy_11. The sequence continues at coordinate 617,812 of JACCIC010000205.1, forward strand.
TTTTTTGTTGTTGTTGCGCAATGGCACATATCATTGTGGTACAAAGAAACGCTACTAGAATAAATGTTATAGATTTTTTTTCGTGCATTTACTATAATTATATACGAAAATTAACACAATAACTTTTTTAAATTCATATCCTAATTGCGTTCGTTTTTTTTTTTTTTTTTTACATAAATATTATTTTCATTTTCAAACATTGTTAAATTTAACCTTAAATCGTGGAAATACTTAAATTTCTGATAAGGATAATTGAAATATTTATTTAAACTAATCGGAACGGCGTGTCATGGAGAATATTGATCAAAAATGAAAAAATTGTACTATTAGTATTTAGTTTCTTTATTGAGATCTTTAGTTTCTATATGAAACGGTTGGATAAACGTTAAAAAAAATTGTAAACTATTTTCAAAATGATTTTTTATAACAATCTAATCGCTTACTTCACTTCACCCCCCCCCTAAAACAATAATTTTGCTTCGTAAAATGTAATTTTCCAGTCATTTGAATTATACTTGAACTACCTTCAAAGTAATTCAAATACTGCATTATACATTTTATACGCCTACAAAGAATTTTTTACAACATAAATACATGTGATAAAAAATAATGACGAGTAAATTTTCTTAATTTGTCACAAGTTATATTATTCATAAATAAAATTAGAGAAAAAAGTATCGGTTCTCAGTTTCGTCGCTGAATTATCGGATCATCCTTTGCCTATCGTTACTGCGGTACATGTATAATCAATCGCATGAATTCAACGCTCTTTATCGTTCTAATTAAAAAGAATGTCGAGAGTAAAATCTGATCGTCAAAGGGTAACTTAACGTAAACGACAGAGTCGAGTACGATTTTTCATAATATGACAATTTATAAAATTTGATAATAATAAGAATAATAGTTTTATTGTGTTTCCTGTAACAATAAATAATGATAATTTACCTGGGAATCGGGGAAATAATGAAAATTGCTAGTACAAGTTGTGAAATTCGGCTTGGGGCGGGATGGGGCATCAGCGCGTGCACGCGTGTGCACGGAATATCTAGTGTTTTTTTTTTTTTTTTTTTTTGTTAAGTATATAGTACACGCGACACTATTGATAAATTGCGCGAGATTGTCCGTGATTGTATGCGCGCGTTCTCTACGCGTCTATCGCCCCGAGTCGGAATTTCACAACTTTTACACCCGCAATTTTCATCATTATTTCCAACAGTTGCCGGGGCAAATTGCGATTATTTATCGTGACAGGAAGCTCGGCAAATAACAGCCATTCTTCCCGGGCCCGCGACGACGGCTCGATGGCTCGAGGCGGCGATGTACGAGCAATTCGGTGATCCCGGTCTCGGCCGATTTTTGAGCGCAAGCGCAGCCCGCTGCAAAAAGTCACAACAGGACCACCGCCGACGGCACCAGCGCCACTTTTTGGGAGAATAAATTTAGAGCGACGTTCAACAAAAAAAAAAAAAAAAAAAAAATATTTTGCATCGTGAAAAGTATTAATCAAATCTTCCGGCATATCTTACGCAGATTATGACTAGTTTAACTAAGCACACAGGACGTTACATATATACAATAAGAACAGAAAAAGGGAGCGCTAGAAGGTGCAGTGGGGAGGAGGGATCATATAGAAACAGTTCCCACTGTTTCCTGTTCATTGTCCTTCTTTTGCTTCTAACGCCATTTAAAGTAACGATCGCGTCAATGCCGTTTTGGACAAACATGTTCGAGGCAAAGGTTCGATCAAATGTACGTGGTCTATACCTACTTAACGGGATATTCCATGTTAATTTTCGTTCCATTTTCGAAGGTAACAATTTTTCGTCTTAATCGGTGTATAATAAGCAAGTACACTGTATTATTTCATTGAATAAAATTATTTTTCCTTCCTTATATGTTCATTTTCCATTCGATAATAAGTAAAATATATATTATTTACATACTCTACGTGTAGTAGCTTATCAACGAAAATGTTTTTTTTTTTCTAATAAGATTCCAGTGAGGTAATTTTTTTTCTTCAAGTACAGTATTTCAATAATAAAATTATTCATTTTTAATGAAAAATATGAAAAAATTGACGAAGTGACAATTTTATTTCTAAATATATATATATATATATATATATATATATTTTTTTTTTCTAAAAGTTTCATTTAAATATATATTTGTTTATGTGACAAAAAAATTTTTCTTCTCGTTAAATACTTGAGATAGAATGTCACAGGGCGAACAGAAGTGCATTTTTGTATCATTGTAAACGTCGGAGACATATACATAGAAATAGTTTGGAGAGGCACTAGAAAAAAAAATTATTCATCCGTTAAAAGTTAAGCTTCAGAAAAATAATTATTCAAAGATTTTCCTGAATATATGGTAATTGTTCCATTTACTGATAAGAGTTCCAATTTATGATAGTTCAAAATAAAATGATTATTTAATAAATATCCAATAAGTTTTATTAAAAATAATTTTTATTTATATATTCATTGAGATTTAAACGTTACATATATACGAAGTCAAAAATTAATGATAATAATTAAAAAAAATTATGATAGTAATTAAAACACGAATCTTTGCATTTTAACTCATGTGCTATTAACTGCCTTTAATAATCTGTTATTTATTCAATAAACTTCAAGAAATCTAAATTGATATTAATATTAAATGCATAAATAGACGAAAAGTTTATTTAATTATTATATATTTTTAAATTCGATTGTCAAGAATACCGATGCAGATATTACCGTATGTCGGTATTCTTGATAATCAGTTTCACCATTGATTCCAATCTCAATTTTACAATTTAGTTGTTTCTGTGGTTTATGTTGCCTAGCATTTTTACAATATCAAGGCACATAAATAATAATAATAAAAAAATAATATTCTAATTTATAAATATTTAAATATTCACTTTCCGTCTTGAATTTTGATTATCGGAAATTACGACAGATGGCTACCAGAAAAATCAGTTTTTTATTATTTCTTTTAATTTAAATTGCAATAAAATGTTAATTTAGTAATTAATAAAACATTTCAGACATTTTTAATAATTTATATAAGTTAAATATACATATAATTTAAAAGATAAAGTTGTTTTTTAACTAAAAACGTTGACCGTATTACTAAGCTATCAAGTCTGGATAATATCCTTCGAATATAAATAATTTTAGAAAATAAAATTATCTTAAAAGATAAAAGAGGATAGAGTGGGAACAGGTTCATAAAATCTTATTATTACCTACGTAGATGGTGTAGGAGGTCTTAACAATCGTCAAAAAAAAATTTCGAAGGTTTCTGGTGAGCGTAGCGTACCTACCTTATCGTATTGTACAGCAGAACTATACTCACGCAATAATTTATAACGGGAGATCGAAGGGTGCGAGCTTTATACTAGTTGTTTCGATTTTCACGCCACCCCGTGGCGGCGTTCGCGTATTTATGACGAGAAAATACACTCGCACGGACGCACGAATGCAGAGAGAGAGAGAGAGAGAGAGAGAGAGAGAGAGACAGAGAGACTTTCTATAGATGCATAAGCAGATAAGTCGATATGAAATTTGCGCACTTTCAATCTCCTCCTTATACGCTCTCCTGGCATATGCGCGGCGCCCCTGTCGCTCCTCGATAGCTAGCGCTGGCGGGCGCGCGCGCGCGCGCGTCCAGTTTCACCGCTCCTTCGCGCCCCTTTTCTCCCGCGCGTTAGTTCGCCACGAAGCGTCGCGACGAGATTTACTCCTATTGAACGTTGCCGCGCGAACGCGCGCGCGAGCAGCCCATACAGACACACACACACACACACACACACACACACACACACACACAAAGCAGAGCACACCACGCACGCATACACGTGCACCCGCGTGTCTATATTTACGCCCCCTCACCCTTATCAGTGCATCAATTTCTCTGTAAAAAAAAAAGAACGACAAAAAAGATAAAACGAGAAATTCGTCTCCTCCGGTGTTGGTGTTGAACCACGTGTCCGTGTATGTGCGTGTGCGTACGTATGTGCGCGCGTTGGTCCGACTACCACGCGGCACGGACGAATATGATGCTTCAGGAGGCCCGGCGTGGATAAGACAAAAGCGCGTGCGCGCGCGCGCGAGAGAGAGAGAGAGAGAGGGAGAAGAGAAATTCACAGCCGTTGCTTCCCGGAGAACGCGCGCCCCAAATAATTAATAATGAAGGTCGACGAGCTGGAGGGCCGTCGCATAGTCAAAAGTGAGTGGAGTACTATACCGCATTTATACATATAGAAACCGAAAGGGCAAGAGGTTATCGACTACTTATACGCCTTTTCTCCGTTGCGACGGCTGGTTTTGTTGTTATTGTCATTGTCGTTGTGTCGAATATATATATATATATATGTTCCTGTTATCGAACAGCTGCTGCTACTGCCCGTCAGAAATAGAACCAGCCAGTTTTCGCGCGGAGACATTTTATTGCTCGCCCGCGGCATGATTCTCACGTGGCTTTGTTGTTGTCCTCCGCGGTGTTCGCGCGCGCGTGTATGCATGTATGTATGTATGTATGCATGTATGTATGTATGCATGTATGTGGATGCGCAACTCATTGAGTAATAAAGTATATAATAATGTAGTCGTGCAGGAATTACGTAAGCGCGCGCGCGCGCCTCTTCGTTCATCGACTTGAGTTAGTGTCGTGACGCTTTTTCTGCACACCGCGGAATTCGGGATGGCGAAGGAGGGGGGGGGGAGAAACGTTATTATGGATTCTCCGGAATGCCTCCACACCGCTACCCCCTCTTTTTTGCGCTGGTGCATTCATTGTCATTATTCTTACGACTCCAAGGTCTTTTCAAAGCTTGCGCGATAATGACATCGGAGACAGTTGTTTTAGCAGAAGTCGAGCGAAACGTTTACCTGCGCTCGCTCGCATAAATTTCAGAGAGGCATACATTTTTTCCTATGCTCCATAAATGACTTTGTATATGCCTCACTTCGATTTCCTCTGCTTTAGATTAATTTTCATGGGCTTTAAATGCGCGATAGTGTGAGAATTCGAATTTCGATTTTCAAATACTCAAGCTGGATATATGTTTGTTCGACAGAAATTTCGACATTATTGGAATATGAGAATCAAAACGGAACATCTTCGATACAAGCTAGAGTGCCAAGATTTTTAAACACCAGTAAACTCATGTACATTTATAATTTTTCCCGACATCGAACGACCCATTAAACTCAACGAGTAAGCAAAATGTAAAAGTCAGCTTGAAATACTTCCCAATGCCAAGTTCCCAGATGCATTTCCTGATCAGCGAAATACTCCAAAATCATTTATCTTATCGGATATTTTATCCTCTAGCCGTGGTTCGCAAAATACCCAAGTTGTCAAAAAAAAGTAAAAAAAAATCAAATCATCCCTAAAATAACTCGGCAGTGTTGCTAAACTTCGTACCTTCTTCTTGATACATTAAGTTTGTTAAAGGGGGACAAAGCTGCTCGCTCTCGGACAAATAATTTTGTTGGACGATCCAATGACAAAACAGCGTTTTAAATCACGCTTAATGAAAAGGAGAGAGAGAAAGAAAAAATCAATGTTACCCACGTCTTAACAGAGTGCCAGAACGAAATTGGAAACGCGACTTCTCTCCCCGCCTCCTTACTTCTGTCCTTCGCGGGGGTTGGGCGGGGGGGGGGAGCGTCAAAAAAAACCTTTTCCGAACTCTCGTCCCTACTACGCTAATCGCGCGCGTTTTCGCACACGAAAGCCTGTGTCGCAATTTTATTCAGAGCGTTACGAAATATGCGCTGGGTAATGCTTGAGAAGGCGGCGGACGATAGTATCTTATTATAGTAACTGAATTGTTATTAATGATCGGCAAAGATCGTGCGAATCATGCCCGAGCATGCTGTGGAGGTGTGCTCATATTGGGCAATAGGAGGTAGGACGGGGGAGGGGAGATATTTTTTTTATATGGAGATTGCCAAGGATTGCGGGTAACTTTGTAATTATCAGCAATTATGACGATAGTTGGGTTCATTATATATTATAAACGGGATTTTTATTTCGCGCGCCTGACAATACTTGGCGTTAATTTATAAATAGGTTTAAATCGCCGTTGGCTCCAAATACACGGGCGGGGGAAGCTGCTAGCATTAAATTTAGATTTGTTAAATTAGCCATTTCTAAAAATAAAAAAAAAGGTTTGTCGGCTTGAAAATAAAATACACAACAGTATGCACCTTGTTGTATAATTTCACGCCAAACTAATTGGCTGACCGATGGCTTTCTATTTTTATTCATTCATGAAATTCGTATAGTCGGCCGATTTAAAGAATTATTTTTACTTTCGATGGTTTTCTTTTGTATTGTTTTTTTTTTTTTTGTTCCACGATCGCACGAAAAGCATACGAATCTATTAATTAATTTTGACTGATTTATAAATTATCTACAAAAATCTACAATGTGGGACGAGACCGCGCAAACTAATAAAGGGTTTGTCTCCCAAACATATAAAGGGTCAGGCAGCACCGTATGAATAAGTAAAAAATGATTCTGGCTAATCTAACGTGACTATGAGTACAAAGCTCACTTTATAGTCAGTTGGAAGGGATTAGAACAGTGTAGAGAAAAAAAAACGTATAAACACCAATCGAGCAAAGTGGACATTCTGCATGTCTTCGGACAGTGCGTACATTGCCCACTTTGCTCTCTTAGTACATAAGCTACTATTTTTTAATGTTTTTATTTTAATGTTAATAGTTAATTTATTCAATATTAGTTACATCATCATGTTACATTTATATTTTTTTTTATTTTTTATAATTTATACATACATATACATTATTATATTAATACAAAAATATAAATACGCGCCAATCAATCACTCCCTCTTCCATCGACGGATTAGGGCTCCCATTGCTAAGATTAAGAGCATAAGAGGCGCAAAGACTTGGAAATTAAAATCTTAGATTTTGTAGATTTCAAACTTCCAACCTAATATTATATATTAATTACATTTTTATTATTAGTACTAATATATATGTATTATAAAAAAAAAACTATAGAGTTTTTTTTATATAATTATAAGATGAAACGTACCTCAATATGCGTTATTATTTTATCTTCATAAATCATCAATTAATAAAACTCGTACATAGAATTGTAGATGTTGCATGTATGAAATATTCTAGTCATGTGTACATTTATTATCCAGCGTTGTTCCAATAAACTCTTTCTTTTCGTTCAAGTTATCTGCTCGAAGTTCCATAATATGCTTGGCTGGTATTTATCGATATATTTGCACCGGGGTTGGCAGTTCTTCTTGGAATATTATTATATGTATCATTGTGATGGCAATGCAATTTGCATTCTCTGTTGAACATTGAAGATTTCCCTTTACCGTGGATCGTTATACGTATGGTACTTCTTATTTGTTCGCATATATGCATATAATAGAAATTTTTGTTTAAGAAAATCAAATATTTGTAAAGCCAAAAAACACAAAAATGTTTCGTATCAGCAAGGATTAGTTAAAAGCAAAGAACCTCTCCTGATACTTTCAGGTCCATTGCAGAAAGTCATAGAAATTCAGTACCCATCTATTGAATTATCTATTTAAAAAAAAAAAAACTTATTTTTTTTACTTATTTTGTCGAGCGAACAATAAAGCAATCATGACTTCTCCCGTTATTTTTCGTATATTCTATTATTGAAACAAATGGATTTTTAAACGATCGTAATAACGCAAACTTCCTGAAAAAAATATATTAAATTACTAATTAAAAAACAAATCAGTACATTTGGTAATGCATAAAAATTTTTAATTATATTCTAAGTAAGCGCATTTTTTTAGCACATTCTGATGTTGCGTATACCAGAAAACATAGCAATGAAACATTTTACATTTCCATTTTTCCGTTCAATGAACACAATGTCAACTATCCTCGGAACTATCGTACATTTTTAAGAACGCGTTCTAAGACTTTCACTAGATTTTCGACGATTAACACGAGATTGTAATTGGAATGTTGAAAGACGCCATTTTTTATATTAATGTATTTGCGAATTCCATCAATTCCAAAAAAAAAAAATAATAAAAAAAAATATTGATACATCCTTGAATTTTTAATTTAAATATACATAATTTATGGGAGGCTCGAGTGACAACGCGCTCCCCTGACCTCATATGTTTTAGATCTTACGATCCAACAGCAGCTTTTATCTTTTCGCAAATTTCGAATACATTTTATTTTTAAAACTGAGGTTTCTTATCGATTGGCAGATCGATTTTTGATATTTTAAGGCGCATAAAATTTCTCGTGTGTATATTCCAATATCCGAGTAGCGAACACAGCCTGGCAAATCCAAGGTCGCATGCAGCTTTGATGTCGGCATTTTTTATACTGTATCGAACTTATCACATTTTGAAAAGCAAATGTTTCTTTTTTGTTGTTGCTGTTGCATATCAACAGCATTATTAAATATTTTCAAACTTTTGGGCGTATACGGGCACGGTAGTATAATTACTTGCACAATTGATAATGTAACATGAGTTAAATTGTAAGATCACATCATGGCGACCATTCTCATTGATATATGCATTGATCCATTGATTATCTTCTTGATTGGTGAAAAACTATTTTGGAATTTTTTTTTGTAAAATCAAAGATACGATTCTGAGATCCGCATTTTAATCAGGACAACCTCTAAAACACATTTATTATGTTTCGCTGAAGGGAAAAAAAAATCTATGTTCCATCGACAATTGTGTGAATTTATTCTTCCGATCTTCACGGTCTATTATTTCACCATTTGGAAAATATTTTCCCGCGGCACTGTATTTTTTTTCGTAATTCAATCACCATATTGGTCTATTTTTTGTCATCTCACTTCCCAACTACATTTTATAGTATTTACAAATTAACAAGCGTACCTTTGCGCCAATCTAATTATCATTAGATAAGATATCGTTCGTTTTATCGCGCGAAGCAGTCTATCGTCTACTTTGGATTAAAAAATCTTAAATTAATTTTTACTAAAGTTTTGTTATATAAATTTGTACAATTCCATTTTTCAGATCAACGATGATCTTTTCATACTTCATTAATCTGACAACGAATAAATGAAGAGAACCTTTGCGCGAAAAAATTTATTTCTATTTTGACTGGTTTGGTCTTGGCTGGAGGGGGAATGTAATGAAATTCCCAGGAATCAATTTTCATTGAAACAACGGATTTTTCAACACAATACAATAATAGATAGAGGGCATAATTGCCAATGTTACAAAACCAATGACCCCACTAAACGCATGCATCACAACTATCCTTTGTTTAGAGCTATATATTTTAAAACTTTTTTCATTTTAACCATATTTTACTCCTCAATCTTGCACGATCTTGTACTAGCGAGTGCAATCGAGAGCTTAATTTATATATTACATATGAATCAATAGAATTCATTTATACATTTCAGATCCATTTCCTTAGAGCTATCATTAGTTTTAGAGAACGAGGTTCATGTAAAAAATATGTACCAATTGTTGTTACTATTGATAGATGGCTCGATACTTTATTATGACTGTCATGTTTCTTTTTTTAGCTCTCTCTCTCTCGCGCTCTCTCTCTCTCTCTCTCTCTCTCTCTCTCTCTCTCTCTCTCTCTCTCTCTCTCTCTCTCTCGTGGCATTTTTCTGTATTGAACAGAATTGCAATCTTGTTTAAACTGGATGATTGATATGTAATTGGGAATAAACGGTAAATATTACCGTTAGCCAACGATTGAAAGTACATAACTGATAAGTTTTCTTTTTTCCCATTCTTTCTCTCAGGATATTGTTAAACGTGCGTGCATACTCATCAGTAAAATTTATTACTTTTTTAAAGAGAAATTACGCAAAGTTTATTTTGCTCGTCTCTTATACATATGAACTAGGACTGTATACAATAAACTTATTTTTCAAAAGCAATAAAATCAAATGCTCACCTAGAAGTATTAATTATGAGTCTCTGGGCTTGTATAACTCAAGTGCATATAATTGTTTACCTTTTTTTTTTTTTAACAATTAATGTTCCACTTGCAAAATATTACCATATGCCATTATTAACTTCTAACCTTCGATTCCACTGGTTTTCTCTTTCTCTTTCTCTTATACGTATATATATGTGCGCGCGCGCGAAGTGTGCACTCTCCAATGTCCTAATCATTACTATAACGATTCGAAATATTAGTTAGAAAGAAAATTGAAATTCTGAAGAATTGCGCGTGGCGCGTCTGGCCCGAGTATATGTACGCGGTAGCGAAAGTATTGGATTATAATTATCCTCAAGTGATTGATATGAGACCACCGAGCGTGCAATGTGTTGTTATAGAGAAAATCTTTAGTGTTTAGTATTTTAAAAATATTGTACCAATAATAAGAATAAGAATAATAACAACGGCAACAACAACAACAACAACAACAACAACAACAACAACAATAATAATAATCACAACAATAATAATAGTAAATATAGTAATTATACCGATAAGAAATTTGACGTTCTGAAAACGACATACGAGCATAATTGTACGGTTGTTGAAGTTAGTTTGCATTAGGATCTCAACGTCATATGTGGGTTGAATGATCGACACCCACCTGCTGATATATCTGTCTCCATTTCCGGTTTAGTAAAGAAACCTGTTTCACCAATTGAAAATTAGCATCGCGACGAGATATCATCGTTTACGGTGGATGACAAGAATGGCTTAATTAGAGGATTCATCAGAAAATAAAGTAAATCGCACTTAAGGCGAATTGCAGTAGCGCACTGCCTCCGGCCGACCTTGCGATAATTTCTAAGTAAGGAGAATGCCCGTCGATCGATAATAAGACCGTTTATTTAGAAAAGTTTTCTCAACCTCGTTTTTAAATTTCTTGTAGCCAGCGCTCGAGAAGAAGAAAAAAAAATTGGGTACAGTGCGTGAGAGAGGATAAAATCGTTCTCGTACTGCAGAGCTGGAAAATTTTGATATAGGCTCCACTATCTCGGGAAATCGATAATACTTTACATTCTTACAACATTTCAGTCAACTTTGTTTTTTTTTTTTTTTCAATCGATTTCCTCACTGGGATTTTCATTGAAATAATATACTACTTTAAAAATTACCTATGCGCTGTCTCTTATAATACTATCGCATTTAAGTGGAATTTATCGTCTTTTTTTCGTTGCATTCGCTCTCGTTCTACAAGATTTCAGATATTTTAATATAATTGATTTAAGATTCTCTAAGTGTAGCTTTGGAGAAAGACGATAAAATTGAAAGATATAAAATTATTAAATTCAATATATAACATTAGGATAAATAGGGTGTCATTATGCCTTTTCCTTATAGTCTTGTTTATTTTGTGATGTAATTTTATAATCTATAAGAATTTCATAGAATCTTCGATTTGATAACAATCTTTTCTGTACTATTGACTTCAGTCGTCCTAGGATTGATGATGATTTTTCGAGCCTTCGTAGTCATGTCATTGTTTTGTAGTAGTAGTCTGGTTATGTTGTAGCAGCAGCAGCAGTAGTAGTAGTAGTAGTAATAGTGGTGGTAGTAGTAGTAGTAATTATTATTGTTTTTGTTGTTGTTATCGTTCTTATCTTGACGATCAAGAGAAAGAGAACAAACTAACTTAAAAGTTGAATCCCTTCAATACAGTTTCAAACGAAGTCAGACCACGTATCAATATATTATATTTGTCCCGATTACGCGCACATAAACTAAACGCTATCAGAAAGGTAATAAACTTACGATCAAATAAGTAGAGCTGCAGAACTAGGGAAAAAGTAATCTTATCTAATTTTCAGTTAATGCCAATTTTATTCATGTACATTAAAAAAAAAAAAAAAAATTACTTGAATTTCTCCTGCAATACACGAAATCGTCGATATCAGCGCATTTTTAATTTTTAGTACAAGAAATATTTACAAGATATAAAAAAAATTATTTTGCTGAAGTTATATATATATATATATATATATATATATATATATATATGTATGTATGTATGTATGTATGTATGTATGTATGTATGTATGTATGAATTTAAATAAACATATAGAAAAGACTATAGAGCAATTAGACTATGTTATACTTATAATAATTTGCTATTTTACGAAAAATTATAAGAACTATACTAATACCTAAATATCAATGTGTTCTGGAGTTTATGACGAACCTAACTAACCGA